>VBSM01002959.1:13376833-13394136 GCA_008086735.1 Cheirogaleus medius | reverse complement strand
CGAACTCCTGACCTTGAGCGATCCGCCCGCCTTGGCCTCCCAGAGTGCTAGGCTATCCTTGCTTTTGAGGAACAGCACTCACCTCTCTGGTCTTCAGTTCCCTCATCCTACATGATAGAAGTGAAACAAGATATTTTCTAAGATCGCAACTAGCTCTAAACTTCTATGATTCTCAAATTTTCCCCCTAGATCTCTGCACTACTTTTGGGGATTGTTTTGTTGTTGTTTTAGTGCAAGCAGATGTGTATAGTATGGAATTAAATAAAGTTTTCAAACATACCTTGCAAACAGCATATATTGATTTGAGTTCAGTCGTATAATGCTTTCCCCTAAATCTTAGTGCTTAATTCTTTCCCAGTGGAATTTTATGGATGTTTGATATTTATTCAGGCTAGTGTGAGTCAGGAGCAAAATCCTCAAACCACTGAATTCTGACCAACTGCTTCATAGGACTGTAACTCTGCCAGGTTCCTGAGGGAGAGATTTGCTAAGGACACTCCAGGCCAAGGAAAAGTATAGCTGGGCCTTGACCCAAATCCCTAATGAATACTCCATACTGCTGAATTAGGCATCACCACCCTGGAGCCACAGTACCTCCTTTTGCCTGCCCCAGGCCCTTTCTGACTAGCCACCCCATGCCTCCTCTGCCCAGTTCTCCCCTGAGTGGGAGGAAGTCCCAGGGAATTTTCTGTGCCACCTACAGGGAAGACAAGTTCTAAGAGGGAGAATCAATACAAACATGAAGAAAAAAAAAAAGAAATCCAAGAGAAAGATCCGAAAGCACAGAAATAAGACAGTTTAACGGTGCTCTTACCACCGAAAAGACCACCCCTAACATCAGTGAGATTGTGTGTTGTAGAAACCTGCCTCACAGTAATGTGTCACTAATGTTTTATGAAGCCAAATGTTAGTGAGTGGCCAAAGGACAGAAAAGTCACAGGATCTGTGCTGCAAAGATCCTGGAGGCTGTAGCCTGGCTAATAGTCAAGGAAGGAACATAAGATCATAAGATTTGGAGGACACGGGCAGGAAGAGAATGGGAGGAAGGCAAGAAGTGAGTGATAAATCTTCTAGGGCCCACTGGGGAATTGCAAGGGCGATAATGTAGAGTCTGAATGATTTTCTATAAAGGACTTACATACTCAGTGTTTCAGTTTCATTGCGTCCCACCTCCTTTCAGGGGGTTTCAGATAATTTTTGTGGGTTTGGCCATCATGAGCAGCCCTGTCATAAAATTTATCACCATTGAGGCTCTAGACACGAAGGTCTAAGAGAGCAGGTTAGGCCCAAGATAAGCCTAGTCCACAGCAGCTATCAGGATGCCTGTAACAGGATACAGTCTAGGCAAAAGGAGTTCCTATTGAAAAGGCCTTAAACCACACATACCTATGGTAGCTACATAAACTTGACCTTTTTTGGTATAAATATCCCAGTGTCAGAGGCCCTGGACTACTGGTCTAACCCTAGATGGGATTTCTCATATTTTTCCATGAGCTTATCCAACCTAGATATAAGTTTAAAGTGGGCAAGAGCCTTAATCAACAGCTCCCATGGTAAAGGGGATACTAACAATACCTTCTTCATGGTATTATTATGAGGATTAAAGGAAACAACTTAGGTTAAAACAAAATCTAAAAAATTTAAAAAGTGGTACATATTTACATGGCACAATATAAAAAAATACGAAAGGATATACAAGGAAAGTCTCCCTTGCGTCCTGTGTCTTAGCCACTCAATATCCCTCTTCAGATGCGCCGGTATTACCAGTTTCGTATATATGCTTCAAGCGATATTCTATGCTTATATAGATAAATACACACATCATATATTTTTCCCTCTTTTAATAGCATTTTCTTCCTTGTAAAGCCTGACACAAATCTTATAATTTCTTGTTCTTGTTATAGTGCCTTGCTCAGCACCACGCCCAGTGAGATGCCTGCTTAATGAACCCTCATAAAGATGCTGAGGACATCACCCAGTGTGGTCTGATGGCATCAGCAAGGTTTTCAAGGTTTATCATGAGTCACTTTTCATATTGAGTGGAACTTTGTGTCCCTAAAATGGGTCCACTCCTGTTGTCCCTTATTTATAAAAGATTTAAAATCTTCAGATGTCAGGAGTTACATACAAACCTTTATTATTATTGTTCCTATTCTACTGGCCTGTTATGGAGATATGAATACAAAATCTCTGAAGTTTTATTGGAGGAAAAATACCCTGAATACAGAATGAAGGATAGTTGTCATTTCATTTTCTATCTATAGATCTCTAAGCTTCTCAGTCTAGTACAACACAGAAAAACAATGGTTTAAATTTTATTGCCAAATTTGACTGCTGCAAGTGTGTGTTACTTTTTTATTAACAAAATGGAATTTCAGAGCTGGAAGACATTTTATATATCTTTTAATCCAACATCATCATCACACAAATGAAGAAACTGGGGCCACATGTGGTGGCTCATGCCTGTAATCCTAGCACTCTGGGAGGTCGAGGCAGGAGGATCACTTGAGCTCAGAGTATGAGACCAGCCTAAGCAAGAGTGAGACTCTGTCTCTACTAAAAATAGAAAAAATTAGCTGGGTATGGTGGTGCACACCTGTAGTCCCAGCTACTCGGGAGGCTGAGGCAGGAGGATCGCTTGAGCCCAGGAGTTTGAGGTTGCAGTGAGCTAGGCTGACGCCACGGCACTCTGGCCGGTGAGACAGAGCAAAACTCTGTCTCAAAAAAATAAATAAATAAATAAAGAGAAAGAAACTGGGTTTTAAAAAAGAGATCTGATGTGTGAATTCATGAGAATAATTATTATAATAATTAGCACCCACATTGCACACACACATGAACACACACCATCACAGTGGTAGTGATAAAGAAAGTTAAAAGAACTGACCTCAAGGGTTCTGTTTTTTTAAGTTGCTTTATAACTACCATTGTAATTTGTTAATCTCACAGCCTATTATTTTACCTAATAGTCCTTGTCTTTGTACATGCTTCAAACCAACTCCTAATTAATACAAAGTTTTAATCACTGGAATAATGCATTCAGGTACAACGTAGCTAAGTAGAGCTGTTTGGCACCGTGATGTTTACAGGGAACATCTAAGCAAGGCCAAGCATTGCACAATTCCAATGGTCACTGCTGACAGAAAAATAAAATGCAGTGGAGTCGTACAATGGAGTGTGCCTGAGTCATAGCTCACATGACCTATCTGCTGCCAGTCAGCGCCCACTCGTCAGGAGACAGCAGGGTGACAAAGAGCTAACCAAACAGGCAGGGAGACGGTCAAGCAATTCCAGCCGTGCCACTGGGAAAACACTTCAGGAGATAACTGGTTTTTCAGCACACAGAGAGTTATTTCAGGTGAGACTGGCTGAAATGAATCTGAAAAACGTTTCTTCTGATGACAGTAATAGAAGAAGTTGAGATAATCTTTCTCTTAAGTAAGGTTTCACATGTTGGCAAACAGTATCATCTTTGGGGGATTTATGTGAATAAACAATAATGAATAACCAATAACTCAAAGAAACCAATTGATTTTACTTCTCTGGCTGTAAAAAAGAATATTTTCAAACATGGGGAATAGAATTTTCTTCGTGGGCCTCAGCGTACTCTTCAATGGAGCCTGAGAGGTGATGGCCGACGCCCCCAAATCTAGAGAAAGCAGCCTGACAGGGCCAATCTCCGAGCTGAATCCCACAAGACTGTAAGCGTCACCTTGGGGTTCCTGCAAAGGCAGGACACAATTCCTGTTATATTTTTTGCTTGGGAAAACTGTTAATAGCAACAATTCAATAAATCTTCCAAGCTATAATATCTCTGTGCACAGTGCTATACTATCTATTATGGGTGTGTGAGGATGGCTCGGATGTGGCCCATGCCCTCCTGGATACGTGGCAGTGCTGAACATACAAGTGATTAGAATATTAAGACAAGTTTGCTGTGGTAAAAGCTGTATTTGTGGAACTCAGTCTGTGGAATTATAATGGAGAGATTAACTCTAACCAAGAAGATCAGAAGGATCTTGATTTGCATGGCAAATCTATGCCAGTAGTACGATCTCTATTCAGAGACAGGAGGATGAGAGGGAGAATGAGCTGGAAAATCAGGTGGTGTTGAGCTGAGGCAGCCATCATGCATCTTGTGCAACACTCAGTCAAGAGGGAATAAAGCTTATAAAAAAGTTGAAGTAGCTGACAAGCAAAGAGGAAACTGATCAGACACTCAAGAGAGGAGCAGGAGAGCCATGAGAGAGCGGGAGATGAGAGAGTAGCCAGGCCCTTGATTTCTGTTCTTTTTGAAGTTAGATTCCCTGCTTTTCTGGGTTTGTCATGTATATCCCTTCAGGAGACCTCTGTTTTCCTGAAATTCCTTCTAAACAAAAAGCCTTGATCAAAGCTGGATTTAATCCTGATAGCACTGCATGGCCATTAAAGGTCCTAGAACAAGAAGATAACTCGATCAGGCGTACAGTTTAGAATGATGAACTCTGATGCTAGTGTAGAGGCTGAACTGAGGAGGCCCTGCAAAGGTCCTGTCTTGCTTTTCCCCTCACCTATGTCTTTGCTCTTAATCTACTCTACCAGCCATCACTTTTCCTCTGTTCTCCTCTTGTCCCTCACAAACCTCCCTCTCATCTGTCACCCTAATTTTTAGCCTTCTTTTCCTTTTCCCATTTTCTCGCACCATATCACATATTTTCATAATTTCAACTGTTATCTCTGGGCAGATGATCCCCAAAGCTCTTTGGGGAGCTCCCAGCCTTGGCTCTTCTGGACAACCCAACTCTCTGTCCTTCAGACCCCTCAAAAGCAGCATGTTTCAGAGTTTATCATCTTTTCCCAGAATCCGCTCTTGCTTTTGTATTCAGCCAGTGCATCACCATTCCCTTGGGACATCAAGCTGGAACACACTCATCTTTTTCTCTCCCCTTTCCCTTGTCCCCATCTCCACTTCCCCCAGTTAGTTCCTGAGTTCTATCATTCTGTATCTGAAATATTGCTGCATTTTTCCCACATTCTCCTTTCCCTGCCACTCCTTTAGCTCAGATCTGTTGAAAGTTTCCTGGGGGCTCTAGATTTTCTAGTTTTCTGACCATAGAAAACACCTATGTAAGGTCAGGAGTTCTAGACCAGCCTGGTCAATAGCAAGACCCATCTCTACAAAACAGAAAAATTGGCCAGGAGTGGTGGCTCAAGTCTGCAGTCCCAACTACTCAGGAGGCTGAGGGAGGAGGATCGCTTGAGCCCAAGAGTTTGAGGTTGCAATGAGCTATGATGATGTTACAGCACTCTAGCCTGGGCAACAGAGTGAGACTCTGTCTTAAAAAATAAACAGATATGGGGGAGGTGGGCAGTCCTGAGGGAAAATGTCTTGTCTCCATTTGGGTAAAAGGAACCAACCAACACCTATGCCTTCAGCATAAGTTCCTATCGCTTTTGTGAGCCATGTTGTATGACCTAGTAAACTTTGTAGCAATTCAGAAAAATAAAAACTAAAAAAACAAACAAACAAACACAAACAAAATTAAAAAACACCTATGTAAAAAACTCAGGCAATAAAGAAAAGTCTATTTGTAGCCTAGGCTTGGATATCTATAGGTCAAGGCCAATTATATCAAGCAGTGTATGTCTAGGTTTAGGAAAATCTCCTAAGAATAAATTAGGGCATAAACCTGAATAAGTAAGTAGAATAATTATATGACTAGGAGAGAAGAGGGAATTGGGTGAAAAAAGAAGAGAAACTAGACACAGAATATTTTTAATAACTCCACAGAAAATGTACATGATTGGTAGTGAGAAATTGGATAGGGCTTTGCAAATTTGGAAATAGGAAGGGAGGAGCTTGCAGGTAATGGGGTACAGCAGAAGCAGAAATGCCCCCATGTGAAATAGAATGGGTTTAAAGAGAGTCAGGGAACAGAGACAATTTTGGCAACCTCCACTTTCGTAAACTTTGACAAATGAAGCAAAGCTTTCATCATGTTGGTCTGGCTGTCTAGTGTGAGAGAAGAGACATGAAGGCATCAATATCAAGTGAATCTGGGCTACACTGGCTGAGTCCCATAGCATATGGGGATGATCAGGTTGTCGAGAAGGCTCTTAGCCAACAGGCTCAGAGCTAATCTCCTCGCACTTGAGTTTCCCCATTCGATCTCTCCTACACATGTTAACAGGTTAATTTCAGTGAATCTTAGCTCTGGCTTGTTGCTTCTCAACTAAAAAAATTTCACTGGCTTCCTAAGTGCTCTGATCTGTGGAATTCTCCTTGATCTCCTCAAGCCTCTTTTCTGGATTCCCACTTTTATTTCCCCACTCTCCTGCTCTCTTCCTTTCCCACTCTGTAGTTTAGGCTCTCATTATACTCCATCTCTAATTTTTAAAAAAGGCGGGGTTGGGGGGATCTCTTAACTGGTTTCTTATCCATTCAACTGTTCAGCATGAGATTTCTAAAATGCAAATCTTTGGGATGACTCTCAGTTGCCCACAGAATAAAGCCCTGACTCTTTGACTTCCCATGTAAGCCCCGGCAAAACCAGGCTTCTGTCTTATCTCTGGGCATTCTCCATCTCGCCCCTAAAGTCCAAGCAATAGCCTACTGCGTGCAGTAAATACACACCAGGGTATATGGAGTTTTGTCTGGAGGCCGGGGATTTGAGGGCAGTTGACTAGGAGATTTCTAATCAGTCATGAAGTCAAGAGCTCACATCAGAGGCAGAGAATGGAATGCCTCAAGCTAGCTCTCAAAGTACACATTTTCCCAGTCGTAAGTAGTTCCCATTTTGGTGATCTTGTGATCCCCTCTAGAGCAGAACCGTTCAGACGACCTCATTCCAGTCTCTTCTTGCCCCACAGCATTTCACATCAGAACGACTTGGGTCTTTAATCCTTGGTTTTCTGCTTCTGAATTTACCTCGGCCTGGGAAGAGGGCTGGAGAACTCTTTCTCGCAGTTCAGTATTCACCCGAGACGTGGCCCGTGTGGGAAACTTTCTTTCCTGGCTCGTCCGCCCCGCCTCCCCACGTCGCCCCTGCAGCCCGGCGGGCCTCACGGATCCCCCGCAGCCGCGGGCCGCCCCGGGAGCAGAGCCGGCGCAAGGCCCAGCGCGGTGGGCGGCGCGCTGCGGGCCCCCACGTCCAGGCCTGCAGGCAAAGGGGCCGAAGCCCGTCCTTCCGGGTCGCCGGCGCAGAGCCGCCTCCGGTCACGTGACACGGCGATGGTCACGCGGGCGCCGCTCACCTGACCAGGGCCTCACGTGGCCCAGCCCGCTGGGACCGAGGCGACCGGCGGGCCATGGCAGGCTCCAGGCTTTGGTTTTCGCTGCTGCTGGCGGCAGCGTTCGCGGAGCCGGCGACGGCCCTATGGCCCTGGCCCCAGTACATCCAGACCTCCGACCGGCGCTACGTCCTCTATCCGAACAACTTCCAATTCCAGTACCACGCCAGTTCGGCCGCGCAGCCCGGCTGCTCCGTCCTCGACGAGGCCTTCCAACGCTACCGTGACCTGCTCTTCGGCTCCGGGTCTTGGCCCCGTCCTAACCTCACAGGTGAGTCAGACCTGCCCCTCCCCGTTCCCAAGCCCTGAGAGAGCCTGCCCTGGGACAGCTCCCCCAAACCCTCTGATCATGTGCGCTACACCTCCTCCTGCCCTTTTTTCTCTAGCTGTCGTCTCAGCCACCCCAAGGTTTAGTCTTACTTCTCCACTGACTCCTTCACCGGACTGACTTCTGGGGCCAGATTCATTTGGAATCCTTTCCTCGGGCTATGTCAGGTTTTCATTCAGAAATACCTACTGTAATCGCTTCTCGGCCTTTTGGCTAAGATCAAGTGCAGAAATACCTACTGTAGGACTAAGTTTACATACTAAACTTATTAATACTAAAATTTAATCAGGATATCAAATTATTGAAGATACTGTGCCAGCAGACATCTAAGGTGACCCTTCTGACAATGTTCAAGGGACACACAGTCCTTGTGAGGCTGTGACTAGGGCTGGGTAGAGGAGACCAGAGAAAACACTCAAAATTGGTGAGAAATGATACGAGAACATATGCAAAATAACATAGAAGTGTCTGGCACATAGCATGTTCAGTAAATGTTTAAACTTTAAAAGAAATAGAACATTTCCATAAGGAGATGAGTTTCCAGCAGCCACTTAGAATGAAAGGGTAGATGTAAGTAGCCAGGTCTGAAAAGAGAGTAGGAAGAAGCACTTGAGTAGAGGCACAAAGAGTTTATAATTGAGCTCAAAGTTCTGGCCTGGTGTGCGTGATGAGAGTGGGAACTGGGGAGTGATGAGGTTGGTGAAAGTGTCGGGTTGGAATAGGGAGTCAGGAGTGCTTTGGACATTGGTTTCATATAAAATGGAAGGGGCTAGCAATTTTCTTTTAGGTAACTATGTAATAATGAGTACTGAAAATTGTGTTTGTGGATAATTATTCCACAACAAATTTATGATTCGAGTCAGCAATGCAAAGAAATAAAATTCTATTTCATGGGCTTAAAATTCAGAGTTTTCTTGATAACCTCCTGGACTCTAGCTCTCTGGTTATATTGTATAGGTGTTAGGGCCATATAGTAACATCATTTTGTATGATATTTCAAGTGTGCTTAAACTACTTTCACAAAAGTTCTCATTTGATATATAGAATTAAATGTGTTTAATTAAACAGGTGGCACTCAGGGAACAACAGATAATTTAGAGAAAGAGATAGACTCTTGGCATTAAGGTAGTTCTTAACTGGTGAGATGCATTAGACTGAAGAGGATATAAGGTCTGCTGTTAAGTGTGGTAGATCACATATTTCTCTGAATCCTTCATGACAAGTAATTGAGTGCCTTCCACAAGATTGGCACTCAGAATTTTTTTTTTTATTTCAGCATATTATGGGGCACTCAGAATATTTTATTTTGATTAGAAAACAATTCAAGCTTGGCTTATGCAAAAAGAGATCCTTCATCTAATTGGTGTTTGCTAATCCCACAGCTGGGTACTCTGGAAGTTACAAAAAAAGTCTAAGATGTAGACCCAAGCTCTACAGTTCAGCTGGTAAAATATGAAGCAGAAGTACACAAGGTATTATGAAATGCTCAAAAGATAAGTAGGGTGTTTACTACTATTGCATAAATGAGGGTAATTCCTATACTTCCAAATTAAGCCTTCACCCCCATTGCTATAGTTTAATCAAGTAAATAGGAATGAGGAGATTATCTGACAATGGGGTGCTACAAATTTCCTAATGAAAGAAATTTAGAACCAGATTAGAAACTCAATAAGATGCTTATTTCAATTTATTACTACCTTCCTGTGAATGAATTTGCTTTATCGGTTGAGAGTTCTTGTCCATTGAGAAATAATGAAGACTGGGTTGAGTCTTCATTATTACATTACCAAAGACTTACAAATATTTTCTTTTTCTATTGTTCTTGCCTTTGAAATCTTCTCTTTGGAACATAGTTTCCTATGGAGGCTTTTAGGTGACTTTGAGCTATAATTCTATTTCTGCAGAAACAAGGATGAAGCAACTGAAGGGAAAGCAGTATCAACAAGGCCCAAACCAGAATTTATTTATTTATTCATTCCTTCCTTCCTTCCTTCCTTCCTTTCCTTCCTTTCTTTCTTTCCTTTCTTTTCTTTTCTTTTCTTTTCTTTCTTTCTTTCTTTCTTTCTCCCTTTCTCCCTTTCTCCCTTCCTCCTTTCCTCCCTTTTTTTTGAGAGACAGTCTCACTCTTTTGCCCGGGCTCCTAGCTCACAGCAACCTCAAACTCCTGGGCTCATGCGATCCTCCTGCCTCAGCCTCCCAGGTAGCTGGGATTACAAGCATGCGCCACCATGCCCAGCTAATTTTTTATATATATATTTTTTACTTGTCCAACTAGTTTCTTTCTATTTTTTTAGTAGAGACAGGGTCTCGCTCTTGCTCAGGCTGGTCTTGAACTCCTGAGCTCAAACGATCCGCCTGACTCGGCCTCCCAGAGTGCTAGGATTACAGGCGTGAGCCACCATGCCCGGCCCCAGAGTATGTTTCTTTATGGTCTGATTTTAGTAAAGAAAGCAACCTATACATGTTATGTCTTAACTGACAGATTTCCATTCCCTTCCTCCAAATAACTTATTTGTAGGCTCTGGGCCAGTGTTTTTCTCAATGCAGTACAACTGTGGTTTAGATCTGAACCTGGAACTTAGCAGAATTCATACTATCCGTTTCTGATAAATAAGTCTGGTATTGTGGTTCAGTTCTATTTTGAATTCACCTTCAAGAGTTCGCTGTAGTCCCACCAGTTGCTAAATGGTCTGTGGAGGTGCTTGGTATTTGCCACCTGTCTTTGTCATTGAGAAGTATTTCCCTTGAGAGGGTGTGTGTTGCATGTTGTTGAACTTGTTAAATTGAATTATTTTAGGATCTAGACACTTGAATGAAGCTAGTTCTCTGATTGTTAAGCCACATCCTGTTTGGAAATTAAATACTTGTTAATTTGGAATGGCACCATCTAAGGTTGCTCCAGATACCTATTTAGTATCGGAGCATGGTGCTTGATAGGAGCTGATAAATTTCTGAATTTTCCAGATAAAATGGTAGATCTAATTATGCCATTTGCCTGCATTCTTTTCTTTTCCTAAAACTAGTTGGTTGAAGCTGTAGTACTTTATTGGTATTGTAAGTTTCCCATCTTATTCTGAATTTCACATACACATCCCTGTGAGTTACTTAGGATGCCATGGTCCCACAACTGAATACTCCCTGCCCCCTCGTTCAGCCCTTTTATACTAGAATGGAAGTAAGATTGTTATATGAGTATCTGGATCCTTCTGCAGCCATTATCAATATTTGATTTCCTCATCCTCAGATATTAAACAAGTGACTAAGTTAATAAGTGGCATAGTTCTTTTTTCTTTTTTTCTTTTTTTTTGGGGACAGAGTCTTGTTCTGTTGCCTGGGCTAGAGTGCCGTTGCATCAGCCTAGCTCACAGCAACCTCAAACTCCTGGGCTCAAGCAATCCTCCTGCCTCAGCCTCCCGAGTGGCTGGGACTACAAGCGTGTGCCACCATGCCCAGCTAATTTTTTCTATTTTAGTTGCCCGGCTAATTTCTTTCTATTTTTAGTAGAGATGGGGTCTCGCTGTTGCCGAGGCTGGTCTGGAACTACCACCTGGGCCTCCTTGAGTGCCAGGATTGCAGGCGTGAGCCACCATGCCTGTCCAGTTCATTATAATCTGAATCTTCTAAAATACCTCATTTGTCCATTCCTCCTATAACTTTGCCTGAAACATCAATGTTTAGTAATTATTTGTTGGATATATTAACATTAAAGGGCCACTTTGTATAAAAATTGTACGAAGGCTTCATGTTTTTTATTTATTTCTAAGATCATCATAAAGAAGAAGATTTGCAGGTTTTCACTTAGGATGACCTTTCCTTTCAAATTTCAAATTTGGAACATAAGCATGTGATTCCAGTCACACTATAGTGTGATCCCAACTCATAGTCCCAACGCATGCTGCTCTTGACTCATCACAAAATTGGAGATGTTGTAGGAGGGAAGCAGATAAGACCAGGCAGCTGGGCTGGGGAGAAAGAGGAATGCTGATTAGTTCTGTCCACTCTAACGGGCTATTAGCTAAGTACACTTAACCTTTCCCATGGCAACGACAAGGCATATTACTCCCAAAGCCTTGGTTGCCAGTAAGTATGTTGTTTTAAAAGCAAAGAATAAAACAGGTTTTAGAGTAGAATGACTTTTCTTATGAAGAAGTATGTAGAGAAAGGAAGAATACATACGGAGAAATACAGTGATGACTATATTGTCCCTGGAAAGGACGTAGGTAGCAGGACCATAGTTTTCAGCTGTGGGGTAAAATAATTGTTGTATGTCATTTTGAATCCCAAAGCCTAGATTAGCTTGGCCCACACAGTGTTCAACCAGCCTCTCTTTTCTAGCCCTGGATTTTTCTTTACTGCCTAAATCATAGTGCCTTTCCAGTAGCCCTGGATAATACTGAGCCCAAGAAGCTCCACTTAAGGTGTATATGGTTTATGAAAAAGGTGAGTCTTATTTCCTCGCGATACAGTTGCTCCCCTGTCTTGGATACTCTGCTTAAACACTGTCAACATTGGAACATGGGGCTGGAACATGATTTATTCAGGAGTCCGCCAGAGAATGTTTATAAATCTCTTGTTTAACTATGTGCCTTCAGGCTAATCACCTGATTTCCAAGCTGTTGCTGTGATTGCTGCTGCTGCTTTTTATTTAAATCTGCCTACATTCCAGGCATTTCTGAGGATAACAAGAAAATAGTTATGAATGTCTTTGCAGTCTTTGAAGGAAGATACAATAGTGGAGAAAACTTGGTGATTTTTAAACATAAAATAAAAAGTAAAACAGTCTCAGCCCCAGAGATGCCTGCTTTCCATTTCCTTCCACCCTATCTCTTCACCTCCAAACAGAAGAATAAAGCAGGGCATTGGAGGGTTATTGCCAGTTGATATCTTGTTGGTTTTTGTTGTTGCTGTTTGTTTGTTTTTAACATCAGGCATGGACTTTTTTAGCTACACAACTCATGCTAGGGCATGTTGTCCATTTCTTAGCTTCTTAAAGGCATAAGCTTCAGTCCCTTTCCTGTTGATTTATGCAGAAGGAAAGGAGTTTCACTGCCTAACCAATGCTTCTATTAGAAATGAAAGAGGTCACTCATGTTTCTGCATTTTCCTTAATTTCCTCTCCTGACCTAGAAATAAGTAAGAAAATCGAGTCAATGTGCATCATCTGCAAGAGGTTTAGCCAGTTGGATGAGATGCTTTCTCCCATGTTTTAGGGCCACTGACAAGGTCAGCTGAAGAGAGGAGGTGGGATATGGAGAGGTTGGAGAGATCTGTGTGTGAAGAGTTTCCCGTGATGTGATCTGCCTCAAGGTTTATGGGTCTACAGTCCATTGTAATAAAGAAATGGGGCAGATTTTCTTCTCTATTCCTGACTGTCGTGAATATAACTCATTATCAGGAACTTCAGTGTTCACTTTTCATATTCTTAGTTTCTGTTTTAAGCTGTGGCATTGCTTAAGCTTCCTGGCCATGCACTCAGTGCTGATCTCCAGCCAACAGTGGTGTACTATTGTGTCCACATCTTGATATTGACTGGGCCCGCGTGTGGTGTGGAGTTCCTTCCTGTGGGAGTGTATGCTCAACCACAGGCAGTGCGGGTGCTTGTCAGCTCAGCTATCAACAAGCAGCCTTCTCCTTCTTTTGTAAAGCTCTTGGGATGGGGAGAAGGGGGAGATGTCTTACCAGGTGCACTGTGTTATGGATGAAAAGTTTAGTTACTATACCATTCAGCCTTGTCCTGGTAGTAACTAGCACAGGATTCTACATAAGTGGCATTGTTCTTTTGACTAGGACTACGGTCATAGATTGGGGCAGAATCAGAGTTCTAAACCCTTTTATATGTTGAGTGTCAGCCTGTTTGCCATACGGGGTGGCATCACATACTAGTGGAGCCTTCAGTCTCCCCCTGAAGGCTTATGGCTTTAATAGCCATAAGAAGCCCTTGAAAAACCCTTCAGGGGAGCTGCTTCTATGGTTTGGTTATGTCACAAGTCACCCTGTCCCAGGGCTGCTCCAGCCAAGTGATAGAATGGAGGTTTCTGTGGCAGAACTGATTTATTGGGAATTGGGAAGTAGAAAATGGAAAGAATTTATTGGGTGTCTGGTGCTCTATGTAAGTTATGCCCTTAATTTTCATAACAGCTCTTTGAGGTTAGTGTGAGCCCCATCTTTCAGAACTGCGGCTCACAGAGGCTAAGTGACACATGGTTATACAGCTAGTAGTGGTAGAGAGAAATGCCAGACAAGTCTGCTAAGATTTTGCTCTTTTCACTGTACAATCTTGGAGTATACTCATAAATATCTTTGTGAAGACAGTTAGCAATTTGGAAAACTACTTGCCTCTGGTAGGATTAAGTTTTGATAACACTTTACAGTGTTAATTACTTCAAATGGGTAGTAACTTCTAACATCTAATTGCTTATTCATTAGCATTCAGGTTATGAATATTTTGACCCTTGATCCATTGTTATCAAATTCCAGTAGTGTTTGTAGCTGCCTTTCATCCACCCATCCTTAGTACAAATAGTAGTTATTAAGCAACTATAATTTGTCAATAGCACTAGGTCCAAAGAATATTAATTAAACTGTTCCCATCCTTTAAGAATTTACAGTCCCTAGAAGTGGTGATACAGACATACAATAAAGTCTGGTTTCTTCAATGATAATTGAAGGTTGAGGTACTTTGGGTGTGTAGAAGAGGAACACCTGACCCAAGCATGTGGAAGTTGGGAGGGTGTGAAGGTAACTTAATGAAAATGCTTTCATAGAGAGCTGTTTAATCAGATCTGAAAGTAGGTGTTGGTGGGGATGGAGGTAGTATTCCACAGAGAAAGAACTGCATGTAGGAAATGCCTTCATAGCATAGTCAGGAAACTCAAGGTCACCATGGGTGAAATACACAACTCTAGGGTGGATCAGCAAGTTCTGAAACTTGAAAGGTCATGACATGGCCTAGTAAGCCTTAGTAAGGAACATGAGTTTTATGCTAAGGTCAAGGAAGGCCTGGAAAGTTCATTAAATAGGATAAGTGATGTGACTAAACTCTGGCTGCCTTGGGGATTTGTGGAGAACAGGATTAGAAGTAGGAAACCAAGTTAAAAGGCTGTTAACAGTAGTCTAGATAAGAGATAATAGTGGCTAAAGTAGGTTGGTGCCTGTAGGAACAGGAAAAACTAAGAAGACTGAAGAGAGATTTAGGAGGTGGCTGCTTAGAAGTGGGGAGTTAGGTTAGGGGTGGTGATATGGATGACTCCCAGATTTCTGATTTAGCAATTTGAATGTTTGCACTCATTCATATGTTGCTGCCCTTCACAAAGATAGGGAAAATAGTTGGAGAGGGAGGGAAGGAGTAAAGAGAGAGAGAGAAGAGGCTGGGTGTGGTGGCTCATGCCTGTAATCCTAGTACTTTGAGAGGCCCAGGCGGATCGCTTGAGGCCAGGAGTTGGAGACCAGCCTGAGTGACATAGCAAGACCCCTCTCTACCAAAAATAAACAAATTAGTCTGATGTGGTGGTAGGAGCCTGTAGTCCCAGCTACTCGGGAGGCTGAGGCAGGAGGCTCTCTTGAGCTCGGGAGTTTGAGGTCAGCCTGGGCAACATAGACCTCATCTCTAAAAAGTAAAAATTTTAAAAATAAAGCTAGGGAGAATGAGCTTGAACACTTCTAGAGGACAAGAAGGTCCAAAAGGTGATCGTGGCAGGGAGGTTGAAGAGGAGGATAGTGTGGTTGGATAACTGGTAATCCAGAACATGGCTAAGTTCTTCCGCCTAGGTGTTGAGATCATTTAGCCAGTCTTGGGGGAGAGGAAGACTGGGTATCAGGATCCAAAGTTTTGAGTAAATAAAGAAATGACCAGGAAGTTGCAGAGTATTGTGACAAGGAAAGGCTCAAGATTTAATAGCTAGATGGCATGAGCCATAGAAGAGAGGTATTGTTTTCATTTGATAGTAGTGGAATGGATGACCTAGAAGCAGCCCCATATTTCAACCCTAGGATGTGTGAAGATGCTGCCTCTCAGAGCAAGTTGTAGGGGACGTGGTGTGTGGTGTTCCTGGGGAGAGCAGGCTTCAGTTAGGGAGGAAGTAGAAGAGGCTGAGGATGTTGGTAGTTAAGTAACCATGCAACAAGACTTCTGAGGCTCTGTGAGGGTGGGTGATGTGTTGTACAGGTGGTCTGGTGGAGAAGAGGAAACAGCGTTTATAGGAGTGAAGGAAATGTGAGACCAGAAGTGAGCAGAAAGTTTATATTTTGGGCAAAGTGACAAAATGTGATAGTGATATCTCAGGTAGATTTCTCTGATTTCTCTTTGCCAAGAAAATAAGTTCCAGAGACAAGGAAGAGTTCATATATGCATGGGAATTTAATATATGATAAAGGAAGCATTTTTGATCAAAAGTAAAAAGATATATTAGTCAATAAATATGTAAGGATGACTGGTTATCCATTTGGAAAAAAATCAAATCCTTGTCTCATATCAAACACAAAAGTAAATTCCAGGTAGATCAAGATCTAAAGATAAGAGATATACCATAACAGTATTAGGAGGAAACTATTCTTATAATTCTAGGGGTAGAGGAGGCCTTTCTAAGCAAGCAAATAAAGGAAACATAAAGGAGAAGACTAACAGATTTAACTACGTAAAAATTAAAGCAAAAGGAACTATAAGGTTAAAAACTAAAGAACAAAATGGGGCAAATATTTGCAACTTTAAAAGACAGTGTTAAAATATAGAAAGAGCTCCACAACTCAATAAAAGAAAATTAACTAACTAAAAAAACATGCAAAGAATATGGCTGGTAAGTTCAAAGCAATGCTTAAATTCAGTCATTATTAAGGAAATGCAAATTGAAACAGTGTTTTCATGTTTGTTTGTTTTTTTACTAGGCTGGCAATGATGAAAAAGAATTGAGAGAGTCTAGGTTTAGAAGGATGTGAAGAGATGGGGTTTGGGTATAAATCAGTACAATGATTTTAAAAAGTAAATTGGCAGTGTCAAAACCAAAAATGTTCATATCTTTGGCCTAGCATTTCTACTTCTAAGAATTTATCCTATAAATATCTTTCAAAACTGCTAAAAAATTTACACACACACAAGAATATTTGTTTACTAGAACAAATATTATATTGTTTATAATATTGAAAACTGAGAGGCCGCACACAGTGGCTCCCACCTATAATCCCAGCACTCTGGGAGGCCAAGGTGGGCAGATTGCTTGAGGCCAGGAATTCGAGACCAGCCTTAGCAAGAGTGAGACTCCATCTCTACAAAAAATACAAAAATTAGCCAGGTGTGGTGGTGCATGCCTGTAGTCCCAGCTACTTGGGAGGCTGAGGCAGGAGGATCACTTGAGCCCAGGAGTTTGAGGTTGCAGTGAGCTATGATGACAGCTGCTGTACTCTAGCCTAGGGATAGAGCAAGACTCTGTCTCAAAAAACAAAACAAAACTTAGAAACATTACCAAATGTCCACAAACAGGAGAGAAGTTAGATAAGATAAGGTATATCTCATCAATGGAATTCTGTTCAACACTTACAAATAATGACTCCCAGGAGGAAGCACCATGGTCTAGACTGAAGTCAGCAGCACTGGGGAGAGGCCTGGGCACAGGACAGTTGGATTCTCAGACTCCCACTTTACTGGGATAAGAAGTTTGGCGGGGGCCGGGTGCGGTGGCTCACGCCTGTAATCCTAGCACTCTGGGAGGCCGAG
>VBSM01002959.1:13355048-13367268 GCA_008086735.1 Cheirogaleus medius | reverse complement strand
AGGGGGTACAAATGTTTTTGTTACATGGATACCTTGTATAATGCTTAAGTCGGGCTTTTAATGGTGCGCAGCACCAGAATAGTGTTCATTGTACCCAATAGGTAAGTTTTCACCTCTCACCCCCTCCCACCCTTCCCCCTTCTTGGTTTCCAGTGACCTTTATAGCTCTTTGTACCCATGTGTGCCCATCATTTAGTTCCCAATTATCTATCTCTGGGGTTTTCTCCCAATGTAGAGAATCCTGGAAAAATCTTAATCTGCCTTAGAGTCCTGGAGGCTCGCAATAGCCCCAACATGAGTGTAGGAGGAGATGTGGATGTAAAACTGGTTTGGTAGATTTGGTCTGTTTGGAATCACTATAATTTGGTTCCCCTGAGTCATTATTTAGTAATGACCTTGAGGCCACACTGCTTTGTAAAAAATAAACATGTTAACCGTCAGGAAAACCCAGAATTTGTAGGCTGAGTGGTGTGTGGGACAGTGTGTTTGGCTGGCGTGGGAGAGTTGCTGTCTGGGAGGGCGGTGGTTTATGATCACTGGTTGGCGGGGGGGGGGGGGGGGGGGGGGGGGGGGGGAGCGTTTGGGGAGATCGTTACCCTGAGAACAGTTACAGATTGGCTTTGCAAGGATCATGGGAGAGTTTTCCTCACCCCCCTGTTCCCCATGGTAAGCTCCCTTTGAACCCTGACATCTTCAGTGTTTGGTCTGCACAGTTCTTCATAAATAAGACTGAGATCGAAGACTTTCCCCGCTTCCCTCACCGGGGCCTGCTGTTGGATACATCTCGCCATTACCTGCCACTGTCTAGCATCCTGGACACTCTGGTACCCAGACCTTAACACCTTCTTTGCGCTTAGGGTTCTGGGGTGATGGGGCAAGGGACAGACCAAGTTCCATATTCTTAAAGAGTTAGAGGGTGGGCCGGGCGCGGTGGCTCATGCCTGTAATCCTAGCACTCTGGGAGGCCGAGGTGGGCGGATCCTTTGAGCTCAGGAGTTCAAAACCAGCCTGAGCAAGAGCGAGACCCCATCTCTACTAAAAAATAGAAAGAAATTAATTGGCCAACTAAAATATAGAAAAAATTAGCCGGACATGGTGGCGCATGCCTGTAGTCCCAGCTACTTGGGAGGCTGAGGCAGAAGGATTGCCTGAGCCCAGGAGTTTGAGGTTGCTGTGAGTGAGGCTGATGCCATGGCACTCTAGCCGGGGCAACAGAGTGAGACTCTGTCTCAAAAAAAAAAAAAAAGAGGGGGGAATGTGTGTAACTCTCTGAGCTCCTGGGAAAATATAGAAGAGGAACTGCTCCAAGACTCAAAAATAAGAAGAGTGACTCAAATCTACCCCACTGGCTACTGTGAACCAGTGTTTTAGGCTGATTCTAGGGATACAGAAGGTGTTTTGGTCAGTTGGCTTCTTCGGCCAGGTAGAGCTAACTTTAGTTTAGACAAGGTCATAGGAGGGAGATGTTCAAAGCCTTAGCTGGGGAAGTTCCTAACTCTCTTGTGTTTGATGTGCAATCTTCTCTGACAACTGATGCTCCAGATCATGTGCCTTTTCCTTTGCTTCTCTGGTGGAACCAAAGGAGTCAACACATCTATCAGCCTTGGCTTCTAAGGTTTATGAGTTAAGGGGCTACTAAGTTCCCAGTAGGCCTCACAGTTTTTAAACACCAGTCAGATAACCCAACACTAATGGCAGGAGGAAGCATTGATCTTCAGGCTATTTGAGGGCTATGGGAGACTCCAGGGTACCATGGTTGATGTAGGCCTCCTCTCAATGTGGCCAGAATTCATCTCAAAAAGAGAAGAAGCCAGGCATGGTGGCTCATGCCTGTAATCCTAGCACTCTGGGAGGCTGAGCGGGAGGATTGCTCAAGGTCAGGAGTTCAAAACCAGCCTGAGCAAGAGAGAGACCCCATCTCTACTAAAAATAGAAAGAAATTAATTGGCCAACTAAAAATATATAGAAAAAATTAGCTGGGTGTGGTAGTGTGTACCTGTAGTCCCAGCTACTGAAGAGGCTGAGGCAGAAGGATTGCTTGAGCCCAGGAGTCTGAGGTTGCTGTGAGCTAGGCTGAAGCCACAGCACTCTAGCCTGGACAACAGAGTGAGACTCTGTCTCAAAAAAAAAAAAAAAAGAGGAGAGACCACTTCTGTCAGCCATCTTTGGATATGTCTTGGAAAAAGAAGAAATGTGCTGGGTCTTCCTTCCATGCCAGGCACTCCCTGATGGGAAAGTCTGAGAGAGGGAGACCCTATAAACACCTCCCTGGAAGCTGGGCGGGTTGAGCCTGTTGGGGTGTGTGGAGCAGCCCGCCAGCCTGCCCAGCTTTCCAGGTTTGAGGCTGAAACTGGATAGGCTGTGATGGGTTCACAGTGTATGCTCTGACCTACAGGATGTCATGGCGTATAACAAATTGAATGTGTTCCACTGGCATCTGGTGGATGACCCTTCCTTCCCATACGAGAGCTTCACTTTTCCAGAGCTCACCAGAAAGGTATGTCCCAGTTCCTCCCAGACCAAGTTTATGGGTTGATGTTCGAGCCTGGCTGGGCTGTCAAGGACAATGGCTCTCATCCTAAACAGCCAGTTTTAGGCAGACATACTGACATAGGGGAAGGACGGTACATTTGGTGTCACTTTAGTTCAAGTCCAAACTTTGCTATTAATTTTCTTTGTGACCTTGAGGAGATAATCCCTCCTGGTCTCTTTTTCTCTATATTTATTTATATTCTGCTAAATAGGCCAGGCATGGTGACTCACGCCTCTAATCCTAGCACTCTGAGAGGCCGAGGCGGGTGGATCGCTCAAGCTCAGGAGTTTGAGACCAGCCTGAGCAAGAGTGAGACCCCATCTCTACTAAAAATTGAAAGAAATTAATTGGCCAACTAAAAATATATAGAAAAAATTAGCCGGGCATGGTGGTGCATGCCTGTAGTCCCAGCTACTCAGGAGGCTGAGGCAGAAGGATCGCTTGAGCCCAGGAGTTGGAGGTTGCTGTGAGCTAGGCTGACGCCACGGCACTCTAGCCCGGGCAACAGAGTGAGACTCTGTCTCAAAAAAAAAAAAAATGGACATGATACCTACCTTGTTTATCTCACTGGCATTATGATATTCAGATAAAACAGATTTGATAACTTGTGGGAAATTATGATCAAGTTTCTTGAAGATAGTCCCTGACAGCAAAGAGCTATGAACAGGTTTTCTGATATCTGGGGAGTCCTTTGGGTATTTGGAGTATCTTTTACTGTGTGAGCCTTCAGGAAATGAGAACCTGAGGGTGTCTTATGCCTTTCAGGGCTCCTACAACCCTGTCACCCACATCTACACAGCGCAGGATGTGAAGGAGGTGATTGAATACGCACGGCTTCGGGGCATCCGTGTGCTGGCAGAGTTTGACACCCCTGGCCACACTTTGTCTTGGGGACCAGGTAAGAATAATGTCTGGGGTGGGAGAGAGTCTGCTGATCATCCTTTGTAGGGGGCTCAGGGAATGGCATGTCCCAACTTTGGTTGCTGGAGGTATGTCTTCCATCAGTGTCTTCCTCTTGGTAATTTAGATAGGAAGAACTTCGGGCAGAGGAGACCCCTTCTTACTATGAAAATATGAGCAAATTCTCCTCAGATGCCCTTGCTGGTGGTTGTGCCCTAGAATGGATGCTGAAGAATCCGGCTCCCAGGGTAGAATCTGAAAGAAAGAAGCCCAGGGTGGCCTCCAGAGGTTTGAGTCGGACAGTCACCCCTCCTGCTCGCTCATCTCTTCTGTATACTCCAGCCCCCCAGACCGAGCCCCAAAGGAGGGTTAAAGGCGGGTTGAAAGAGGCTACCGGCCTTGTATAAAATTGAAGATACCTTGTGGCCTCAGCCTCAGGAGGGAAAGACTCTGGGCCAAAGGAGACGCCCCTTAGGAAATGTAGAAATATTCCACATCAGAGTTGGCCCCACATACGGGAGGAGAAAGAGAAGAAAGATTTTGTCAATGGGGCTGGATCAGGCTCTCCCTCTGCTTTTCTGGCTAATGGTGGCAGGAGAGCAGCCCTTGGGAGCAAGGGTGACGCCTGCTGGAGGGAGCGCATCAAGGCGGGAGTGTGTGCTGACAGTTGCCTCCACCCGTCTATGATTGTGGATATGTTCTTGTTTCTCTGTGACTAAATGATGGTGACTGCTAGTGTCTGTGAGTGCCTGCGTGGGCCTACCTAGATGCGTGTGACGTTTATGAGCAGGATTGTCTTACTTTGTGTGACTTATGTCCTTATCTGTAGAACTAACTGTACATGAGGGTCTGTGTATTTGTGATGCTTGTATGGGATTCTCTCTTGGTTTAGGGATCCCTGGATTATTGACTCCCTGCTACTCTGGGTCTCAGCCCTCTGGCACCTTTGGCCCCGTGAATCCCAGTCTCAACAATACCTATGAGTTCATGAGCACGTTCTTCTTGGAGGTCAGCTCTGTCTTCCCGGATTTTTATCTTCACCTTGGAGGAGATGAGGTTGATTTCACCTGCTGGTATGAGCCCTCTGATCTTCCCATCCCGCCTGATGAATTGCTTGCTCAGAATAGAGGTTAGCACCCAAGGGGCCGCCTAATTCAGCTGCTCCTCAGGGGCTAGCCTTGCAGACAGCAGTCTGTCTCAGCTCACGTTGCTTGGGTCCTGGGCCTTCCCCTGTCCACCTTCAGAAAGGCCCTACCTGAATTTGGCAAGGCTGTCAGTGTGAACCTCTCCTCCTCTCTCATATCCTTGAGATGTTTACTTTAAAAACCAGCTCTTGGAAAATTCAGGGTAGAGAAAAATAATCCCTTTTTATGAAGGCAACTCTCAGATCTAGTGAGCTCAAAAGAGGTTGAGGGGCTTCTCTGAGAATTGGGCACAAGAGCTGCTTCTGGGGAAATAGTTTGACTCTTTGGAGACATGAGCAGGTCAAAATATTCTAGAAGGAGAACAAGGTGAGCAAAATGCAGTTGTTGTGAGGCAAGGGGTCCGTAGCAGGTGACAGACAGCAGGCTTGTCAGCCACCTGGAATAGCCGCCAGGGAAGCCAGGCTCGAGTGTGTGGACCCAAGGCTAAGACCTTGGGCCCACGTGTTGCAGTCCAGAGAGAGGATTAAGATGCGATCTCTTTGGGAGTTTGAACTTAAAACTCATCCTTTCTCAGCCTCTGTCAGCAGTGCCCGCCACATAGCTTTGCATAGCTACACCTTCCTCATTTGGGGCTTCTGAGATTCTTGGCTATTTGGTTTTTCAGGTGAAAGGAGGAAGTTGTAGGAGGCTAGGTGACTAATCCCTAGGCTTTAGGCTTTAGAATTTCAGGATGTTGAAAAATTGATCTTCATTTTTTTCACGGGATTCAGGAAGTCCAACCCAGATATCCAGGACTTTATGAAGAAGAAAGGCTTTGGTGAGGACTTCAAGCAGCTGGAGTCCTACTACATCCAGACGTGAGGAAGGAAGGAGACTGGGCAGGCGGGGTCCCTTGGGTGTCATCTCTTATGGGGTCCTCACTTTCCATATCAGGGTCAGGCCCTGTTTGCCCCACTTTCTGGGCCCCTGAAGGGTCCCTTTGTCCTATCCTTTCAGGTTTGGACTGGTCAGTTTCCAACCCTGGGGAAGACACTGCTCAATTGGGAATAGACCCCCGGCCAGGCTCAACCCCTAGAGCACTGGCACAAACAGCCTGGAGCCAGTCTGAGCTGAGCAGATGCTTTCTTGACACTCCTCCCCTCTGCAGGCTGCTGAACATCATCTCCTCTTATGGCAAGGGCTACGTGGTGTGGCAGGAGGTGTTTGATAATAAAGTAAAGGTGAGCCGGGGCAGAGAGGAGAAGGAGCCACCAGCATTGTCTCCCTCTGGTCTCCACAGCCCTTCCCTGCCTCTGGACTGATCTCTGGGTTTGGATTAGGCTTTAATGGTCAGAGCACTCTCCTGTTCCCTCTAGAAAGGCTGCAGAGGTATGAGCCCTCGGTTTAGGTATCAGAGCCTCTGTCTACCCTCCTTTGCTGCCTGCTGATCAAGAGTTATTTCTGCTGCCAGGCCACCTGGGATTCCTGAGACTGGCACGATGAGCTGGATTTTCCTTCCTGAGTCATAGACTAGGGTCTTCCAGGTCTGTGGAAGCAGGGCTACCTTCTTCATTTTTCATCAATAAGATCCTAGCCTCCTTTACATGCAGGGGCTCTGCGGAAACCCTGTCCTATGCCCAGTAACATCTAGAGACTGTTGGGCGTGGTAGCACCTGGGCCCCATTGCTTGCCTCCCTGGCTCACAGCGAGTATTACTAGCTCTGTGGACAGGGTGCTGCAGAGGGCCTGGGGAGGGAGAGCAGCAGGGAGCTCTCTCAGGGCCTGTGGACTCCTCGGCCTCTGTATCAAGGTGTGAGCACAGCAGTTAGGAGTCATAGAGACGTACCTTTTTTCTTTTTTTAAGACAGAGTATCTCTCTGTTACCCAGGCTGGAGTGCAGTGGCATCATCATAGCTCATAGCAACCTCAAACTCCTGGGCTCAGGGGATCCTCCTGCCTCAGCCTCCCAAGTAGCTCGGACTACAGGCACGTGACACCACACCTAGCTAATTTTTCTACTTTTAGTACAGACAGGGTCTTGCTATGTTGCTCAGGCTGATCTCGAACTCCTGAGCTCAAGTGATCTTCCTGCCTCAGTCTCCCAGAGTGCTAGGATTACAAGTGTGAGCCACCGTGCCCGGCCCATACTTTTCTGCCAGGGAACAGAGGGAGGACACACCCTTTGGCCTAGGTTGCCTGCATATGAGTGAGGCCCAGGAATCTCCTCAGCTCTGTGCTATTACTGCCATTTCACCTTTTGTGACAGGTTCAGCCAGACACAATCATACAGGTGTGGCGAGAAGAGGTGCCAGTAAGCTATATGAAGGAGCTGGAACTGATCACCGAGTCCGGTTTCCGGGCCCTGCTCTCTGCCCCCTGGTACCTGAACCGTATATCTTATGGCCCTGACTGGAAGGAGTTCTACCTAGTGGAACCCCTGGACTTTGAAGGTGAGAGCAGGACGCTCCCCTTACTGGCCAAAGGAGGCTGGGCTTGGGGACAGGGTGGGAGGCAGGAGGGTCTGGGCCAGACATTTCAGGGTAGGAAATGAAATAACTTATCTGAAGAGAGGGCCGCCTTGGGAAGGTGGCTGAAGGGGACACCTAGAGTTACCCCCCACCACCAGCCTGTTGTTACCTGTTTTCCCTCAGGTACCCCTCAGCAGAAGGCTCTGGTGATTGGAGGAGAGGCCTGCATGTGGGGAGAGTACGTGGATGGCACAAACCTGGTCCCCAGGCTCTGGTAAGGGTTTTCTGGAGAAGGTAGAGGGTGGGCTTGAGGGCAGGGGTTCTCCCTGACAGACTCAGTCCCCTCGAGCCACCTCTAGACGAGCACCCTCCTCTCAGGCCTGAGGGATAAGAGGCACTGCAGCGAGCCTTCTATTTGTGATACTCACTTCCCATGTGACGTCCACGTTTCCCTCCAGTGACCCGAGAGGTGTGTGGGGTAGCGATTGTTATCTCCACCTCTCAGGTAGAAATAGTGAGGCCTGGAGAGCAAGATGACGTGCTCAGGATCCAGCACTGAGAGTCTCGGATTCCTGCGATCATACCTGCCAGGCATGGTCAGCTGTGCCAGGTTGATGTTTTAAGGGCATCTGCTGCTGCTGTCACTGCCAGTGAATGATACCTTTAAGGCTTATTCTTATTCTCATGTCTTTGGGAGGGGAAGAGAGTGGAATCACTGTCCACAATTTAATGAAGATGGAGCTGAGCCCTAGAACTCTCTGGGACCTGTCCAACCAGGCTGTGCCTCTGAACAGGTGTTGACCACTTGCCTTGGCCCTGAGCTGGTCCAGGGGCCTAGACAAGAGGCAGCAGCCTGTGGATGTCCAGCGTCTGTGCAGGGAACACAGGGCCCAGCCTGGCACATGCCTCATTCCCTGCAGGCCCAGAGGAGGGGCTATTGCTGAGAGGCTATGGAGCAACAAGCTGGTAGTTGACCTGAAATTTGCCCATAAACGTCTGTCGCGCTTCCGCTGTGAGTTGCTGAGGTGAGTAGGCTGTGGGGCTTTGCTAAGGTGTGGGTGGTGCAGATCCAGGGCTTGGGACCCCTTACTGAGAGGAAAAGAATAATAACAATAGTTAACACTTATAGAAGCTTATAGGTGGCCCTGCATATCCCAGGGTTGTGCATCTGTGGCTTCAACCAACTCTGAGAGAAAACAGCTGGGAAATAAATAAATAAATAAATAAGAATTAATACAAATAAAAAACAATACAATATAACCATTTACATAGCATTTATATTGTATTAGGTATTATAAGTAATCTAGAGATGATTTAAAGTGTACAGGAGGATGTGCATAGATTATATGCAAATACTATGTCATCTTATATAACGGACTTTAGTGTCCATGGATTTGGGGATTTGTGGGGTCCTGGAACCACTCCCCTGCTGATACTAGGCATGACTGTACTTTGTGGCAATCGCTGTGCTAAGCCCTTTAGAGGCACTGGCTCATTGAATCTTCACCACAGCCCCATAAGGTAGGTGCATATTATCCCCTTTTCAGAGATAGACAGGTGAGGGACAGAGAAGTTCATTCCCTTGCCCAAAGTCACTAAGAAGCAGGATTTGAACCAGACTGACTTTTTGGGCTCTCATGACATCTTCACCTCTGTTGGGGATGGGCCTTTGTAAGATAATCATTTCCTGGATTCCTTCATTAACTAGATCTTGAGATCTTGGGGGACACAACCTAGTACAGACCAGAAGCCAGGGCCACGCATTTTGGGGTCTAAGCCTTGACTGTCTGTAATTGACTGGGTGACTGTAAGCTGGTTCTCTAAGCATGTTGCTTATTTAGATAATAAAGAAAGTATGCCTAGAGGTCTGTAAGGAGATTGATCAGGTCTTGTAACTTCTAAGTCTGAGACTTAAGGACAAGATTTCATGCCCAAGTGCATGGACTGGACAGCTCCCCAGCCCCCCACTGCCACCGCATTTACAGCGTTTTAGAGCCAGGAACAGAAGGCTAAGTAGGCCAAGGGCATTGGGGAGTCCCCAGGCATCTACCTGTTTTCCAAAGGGACTGAATTACTTGGTGCTAAGGTAGAGAGACAGGCAGGATAGAAATAGGGGGTGTTACCCAAAGTTCCTGGGTCTCTCTGTATCAAAATCACCTGGGGCACCTATTGAAATTATAGATTCTTACCGACACTTTGCCCCACCCGAAGTGAGACTCTCTGGAAGTGAGATCCCCACATAATTTTGGTGTACAGTGACAGTTTGAGAGTCTCTGAAATGGGGAAGGGGAGACTGTTGACTGCGGTGGAGATGTTGCTAGGGCCTAAGACTGGCCCCTTCTGAAGGGCTCATCTTGCCATTTCTCCCTGTCCTCTTGCAGGCGAGGTGTCCAGGCCCAGCCCCTCACTGTAGGCTACTGTGAGCAGGAGTTTGAACAGACCTGAGCCAGCTGCCCCAGGCACTGAGGAGGGTGCTGGCCCTGGGAGAGGTGGTGGGGCCAGGCTTTCACTGCATCCCGGCCAGGGGATGGAGCCCCTTGCCCACGTGCCCCTGTGCCTGGAGAGAAGGGGGCTGGTGCTGGCACTGGCGTCCAATAAAGAGTGATATGGCATTTTTTTAAATAATAAATATGGACTACCTGTGTAAAAACACAAAAATATGTGAATGGCCTTGAGGGTAAGAGAGCGGCCAGGACTGGTCTTCTGCTGTTGAGAGTGAGTGAGCTCAGCAGGGCCCAGCCAGGTTGGGTTTAGTATCTGCCCCTGGATCCCAGTTGAGTGCTGGGGATGAAACCTGTGGCCTTTGTAGCCTGTGTTCTGCTCTGCTTAACTGTGAGTTATGTCACTCCTCTCCCACCCCTGAACCTGTTCCAGACACCTGCCCTCATCTCAGCCTGGTCACTGCACATCTGTGTTACCACTCCAAGGCTCTGGTTATGGAAGGGAGACATCGTAGGGTCTGCAGGAGTTCTGGGCAGTGTTAGGGCTCCAGACCCGACATGGTCACAGAAGGGCCCCTGCCCCATGCACAGCTCCTGCCCCTAGAGCTGTTCTCCTGTGGGTTTCTTGCCACTTCACTTTCATAAAACTGTTATTTAAATAATGTTGAACACAATGTGATCTAGGCACTGTGGTAAGGTGTCGAATTTGAAGGACTCAGAGGCCCTAGCCAACTCTGAAATAATGCAGGCATCTTCCACCCCCTCCTCTCACCCCCTTTCAGCCAATGGCACAGCTGAGGCCATGAGAACAAAGCCCCTGGGGGGCAAGCCAGGTGGACATGTGGCTCTGAAAGGGGGTCTTTGCACATGTGACCAATTTTCTCTGGGAGGAAATGTCTCATTGTGAACCCAGCCTGCCCCCTGCTGGTTTCATGTGCAGAAGTAACAATGTAGCCGAGGGGCTGGGGCAGTAGCGGACAGCAGACATTTAGATGAGGCTTTCTTTGGCCATTATTTGTTAAGTTCTTTTGCCTGGTCCTGGGCTGGAAGGACAATGGCGAGGTCCCAGGCATTTCTTTCAGAAAGCTTCCAGTATGGTGGATACAGAAACTTGGGGAAGACAGGGCAGAGAGGAACCTAGTAAAACGTGGTCCTTAAACACCATCCTTCAGTCCCTTGACCATGTTCCTTGGGGGACGTGGTTGTAGGTAGACCAGCCCTGCATTGTGCTGCTTCTGTAGGGACAGGGTGGGCATCTACCAGCAGAATTCTCTTGGAATTTTCGCACAGCCCAACCTAGCCAAGCCCAGGGCTCCAGCTAGAGACATGAGCTAAGGCTCCGCCCCTGCACCCACCAAAGGAACCTCCTCACCTCTGTTACCCAGAAGCCTGTGGGGGTTCCAGGCAAGGACCCTGCAGAAATGCTGCTACACTTCAAATGCCCCTGTTTTCCTCCTCATCATAACTTTCATGTTGCTGTTGTTTGGGATAATGTTAAATAAAAAGAGCAGACACTAAATTGTAGGTCTCAAGTCAGTGAAGGAAGAGATTGTGCAAACATTTGTGTTAAAGCAGTAAGGGTCTGTGATTTCTTGTTTCTGTTGGAAACATCTTCTTTAATGTTATAATCTTTATCATTAAAAAGATTAGCATGGCCTGGTCAATACCTGGTGATAGGGTATGCTGTTCCCCAACCTCCGCCATCACCTCTCTAGTCCACTGATCATTAGGGCATTGACCTGAAGACCATCATCAGGCCTTGACATGCTGATGGGTCGGAGGCAGTAGCCCACAGCGACCACCAGTCTTCAGCACACAGAATTGCTGTTTCCCCAACTCATCTCCCTTCACCTGGGCTGTGGATTTAGAGCCCCACCCTGCGCTGGCTGAGGCTCTTCAAGGCCTGCCTGTGTTCTGTGAGCTACCAGGGGCCGGGAAGAGCCCAGACTGATTTCCTGGCTCCAGTCATCCTAGGAATAGAAAGTCCTTGCCTGTCCCCTGCTCTCCTGTGAGTCTACTAAGAAGGCAAGGCAGGCCTAATGGATATAAAATAAAGGCGTGAATAGAGGCTGGGAGAGCTTTCACCTCCCCTCTCCTTCATAGGAGTAGAGGCTGCGTGCCAGGTACCCTTCCTTCTAGGAATCTGATAAAGTAATGTCACTGGCATTTTCAGGTGTACCTCAGTGGATTACCATAGAGATAGGATATCAGGACTTGGGGACACACGTGCCACTGCAACACTAGTGATGGAGAGTCATTGCCCCTAGACTTCTGATGAGGGGATGGCGAGGTTGTGAAGAAAGCTGAAATGATCATGGGAAAGGATGAAATAAAGGATGTTGGCTGAATTTATTTTTTATTACGGTAGATACACATGACTTGTGGCAACATTCCTAGCACTCCAGTCTAGATTTGTATAGATTTTTTTCTCATGTCTTTTATAAGAATAATTAATACAGGGCATGACAAGTGTGTGTTATGTGCTTCTCTTTCCCACTAAGAAAAAAGTAGGAATTGAGGGCTTTATTAAAATCATTCTGTATTTTTTCCTTTATAAAGAAATAAACTCTGAAAGGTTGACAAATAGTATCCTTTCCTATATTGTTAATAAATACATGTATAATATAAATACATATTAACTAATTTCAGTGAAATGTTTACTTGTTGGATTTTTTCATTACTATTCACTATATATATAAAAATAACTTCACAGTCCTCACAGTTATAAAAATCCTTTTCAAAGCAGTTCTTGTG
>VBSM01002959.1:13331517-13347579 GCA_008086735.1 Cheirogaleus medius | reverse complement strand
AAAAAAAAAAAAGAATAAAAACCAAGATATAGCTGTAGGAATAGGGGAGATGAAAATTGAGAAAAAATACTAGGTAAACATTTAAACATTATGCAAATACATTTGACACTGCAATACAATTAGTTTTTGAAGAAACATATTAATTACCAAAACTGGCTCATAAAGAAGTGGAAAATATTCCAATAGTACATAATTGTGTGGACGAGAAGTACCAGACTTTCAGGGAAGATTTTATAAACTTATTAAAATAAAATAGGGGAGGGGAAGTCCTGAGCATCACATCACAACGGCAGCACATCACACCACATGGGAGAAAAACAATAATTGAGGAAACAATGCCTGAGGATTTTCCAGAATTGAGTAAAACTAAAAATATGCAGATTTAGGAGGCATAAGAAATTTCAAGCAATTTAAATAAAAAGAATTATACACTAAAACACATCATTATAAAAGTGAAGATTGCCAAAAGAAATCAAAAGATCTTAAGAGCAGTTATAGAGAAATGCTAACTACCTGCAGAGAAAGGACAGATTGACTACCAATCAACATTTCATAAGCAAAATGGAAACCAAAGTATGGTTAAATAACATCTTCAAAGTAAAAGTGAGAGAAAATAACCATATATTTACTAAGCTATCATTCAAGAAGTGAGCCAAAATAAAGAATTTCCAGACAAGCAAAGCAGTTTACCGCCAACAGTTCCTTTACTAAAAGAACTTATAAAGCAGTAGTTCTTAACCTTGCTTGCACACACATTGGAATCAACCAGGGAGCTTTAGTAATGCTGATGTCTGGGTCCCACCCCAGCAACTCTGATTCAATTAATCTAGGCTATGGCTGTAACAAGGCCCCTTCTCCTACCCACCACCAGAATGATGTCAGAGAAGGCCAAATGGGGAGCTAGGGCTTTCATCATCACCTAGAATTAACCCCTCCTATGGGTTCAGTGGAGGCACATTAGACTCTTCTTCCTCCATGATAGATTGGTGTCATAGTAGTCTAGTCAGAAGTTTCCACTTCCATGGAGCAGTAATAAAGCCACCTTCTCTCCCATTCAGGGTAATTTCAGCAGAGACCCAGTAAGAAACCTTAACTTCAACCCCCACCTGGCAGTAACCAAGGCAGTGTCCCTGTTTTCCCACCAGTGTGGGATCAAAGGAGGCTTACTAAACAGATTTAAATAAGATTCAAAATTTAAATAAGATTCAGAGTCTTGGCTGGTCCAAAGATAGTGAGTTATCTCACTTGATTGTTCATAGTCAGTTACAGATTGAACTCCTTGTTCTACTACTTTCCCCCCTCCTCACTACTGCACCTGACTAGTCTAAAAAAAAAAAATCAGAGTCTCATAATATAATATCCAATATATTTAGGAATCAATTAAAAATCTCACATAATAAGAACCATGGAAATCTGAACTGTAATGAGAAAAGACAATAGACATCAACACTGAGATGACACAGATGTTAGAATTATCTGTCAAGGATTTTTAAGCAGCCATCATGAAATGCATCAATAAGCAATTGCAAATACACTTGAAACAAATGAAAAAATAGAAATTCTCAGCAAAGAGGTAGAAAATATAAATAAAAACCAAATGGAAATTTTATAACTGAAAAATACAACCACCAAAATGAAAAACTCAGTGAATGGGTTCAACATCCAGAATGGAGATGATAAAGGAAAGAACCAATAAACTTGAAGATAGAACAATAGAATTTACCTAATCTGAAGAACAAAGAGAATATAGACTTTAAAAAATAAATAGAATCTCGTGGACCTGTGCGATTACAAACAAAAGAGCTAACATTCCTGTCATTATAGTCTTGGAGATAGAGGAGAAAGAAGATGGGCCTGAAAAAGTAGTTGAGGAAATAATGGCCGAAAATTATCCAAGTTTAGCAAAAGACATAAATCTGCAGATTAAAGTAGTAGGGTGAGTCCCAAACATGATAAAGCCAAAGAAATACACATCAGGACACATAATAATCAAACTTCTGAAACCTGAAGACAAAGATAGAATTGAGAAAGAGGTATGACATCTTAGCTATAAGAGAAAAACAATTTGAATGACAGCAGATTTCTCATCAGAGACTGTGGAGGCCAGAAGGGAGTGGCACATTTTTCAAGTGCTGAAAGAAAAGAACTTTCAAACCAAAATTCAGTATCTAGCAGAAGTATCTTTCAGAAATGAAGAAGAAATCAACACATTCTCAGATGAAGGAAAACTTAGAGAATCTGTCATCAACATAACTACTCTAAAAGAATGACTAAAGGAAGTTCTTAAAATGTAAAGAAAATGATGAAAGAAGGAATCTTGAACTATCAAAAAGAAGGAAAGAACAATGGAAAGAAGGAAAATATGGGTAAATACAATAGGCTTTACTGCTCCTCTGGAGTTTTCTAAATGATTTTTGAATAACATTGTCTAATGCGGTTCCTAAAGTATGTAGACGAAATATTTAATATAATTATATAATAAATGGAGAAAAGTAAAAGGACTTAAAGATAGGTAAAGTTTCTATGCTTCCCTTGAACTGATAAAATGTCAATGCCAGTAGACTGTGATAAGCTATGTATGTATAATATACTTAGAATAAGGAACAAGTTACCCATAGGATGGCAGGAAAAAGAAAAAATAAATGAAGAATAGAGGAAACAAAAAGAAGACAAAAAATTAAGTGGCAGACTAACATATCAATTACATTAAATGTAAATGGTCTAAATACACCAACTAAGAAAAAGATTGGTAGAGTGGATTTTTAAAAATGATCCAACTCTATGCTGTCTACAAGAAACTAACTTTAACTATAACTATTGATATATACATTGGCTGAAAGTAAAAACACAGAAAAAGATATACTCAGCAAACATTAATCAAAAAAGCATATGTGGCTATATTTATATCAGATAAAGTAGCTGTCAAAGCAAGAAGTTTATTAAGAACAAAGAGTGACATTACATAATGATAAAAGATCATCATCCAAGAAGACATCACAATTTTAAATGTATAAGCCCCAAACAACAGAGCCATAAAATATGTCAGGCAAAAACTAATAGGAGAAATAGACAAATTCACAATTAATTACAGTTTAACTTCAACATCCCTCTCTCAACAGTTGATAAAACAACTAGACATAAAATCAGCAAGCATATAGAACTCAATGCCATTTACCAACGGAATGTAATCAGCATTTGTAGAACACCCAAATGGCAGAATACACATTGTTTTCAAATATCAATGAACCATTTACCAAGATAGACCATATTCTGAGGGTAGCAAAATAAACCTCAACAAATGTAAAAGAATTTAAATCATACATAGTGTATTATGACCACAATTGACTCTAAAAATCTAATAACAGATAACAGGCAAATTTCCTCCAAACACCTGGAAACTAAACAACACATTTGTAAATAATCCATGGGTGGAAGAAGAAGTCTTAAGGAAATAAGAAAAAAAAATACATAGAACTGAAGGAAAGTGAAATGTTCTGGTAACCCATTTCACAATCAACTAATAACAAGGAGTAACTTTTTATTAATGGATAAAAATAATTTTTAAAAATTATGATTTATTTCTGAATTTGAATATTGCTTTAAGACTTTTTTGATGATTCCAGTTGCTACAGCTGCTCTTGAGCAGTGTCTTGGAATGGACACAGGTTGTGTTAAAGTCTCTATTAAAACAATATAATTAGCAACTTTACTGAAAGAGGCAAGAAAAAAATTTTATGGAATAAATACATAATTTATGAATTATTTATCTTTATTACATTACTACTCTGTCCAAATATCACTGGCCCATCAAGAGAATACCTAGACATGTGCGAGAGTAATAAAATTCCATTGGCTCTGATATTTTGCCAACTTTCAGTCATAGAAAAAACACAGCTTTCCATATATTTTTCATTTTTGTTATTCTGAACATACGTGTATCTGTGAAAATAAGAGGCAGACATATTTTATTTAACAAACTGTAACCCAATTGTATCTTTTAAATATTTAGACACACGGTGTGTCCATTTCCATTTCTTCTCTTGCCCTGGGCCCAGCAAATGTCAGAGGTGGGCGCGGCCCTAAGCTCCGTGACCCGCAGGACCGCAGCTTTCACTTGCAGAGAAGGAAGATGAACCAGGCGCCTGCTGCGTGATGGGTGCTGAGTACTTACGGCTAAGTTCCCTCACTCTCCTGACGAGGAATCGGTGTTTAGGAAGTGTTTGGAGGGTTTGTTTTATTCTTGCTTGCTTGCTTTCCTAGGAGAGGAACTGGTGGGGCTCAGGGGTCGGGCAGGGTTGGAGGCGCGGGAGAGGGGACAGAGATGTGCGGTGGAGCCGGGTGGGATGGGCTCCCAGGGACCGGCTGTGGAGTGGGAATGAGGAAGAGGAATCCCACCCACCCCCGCAGGAAAGGCTCCAGGATTGGAGATGTGTGCTGCGTGTGCCTGTGTGTGCCTGCGTGCGAGGGGGAGCAGCTCCGACTCCCGCAGACACCATCACCCATGACGAAGCTCCTTCCCCTCGCGCGGCCCAAGGCGCACACGCGCGAGCCGCGGCCACGCCCGCACACTCAACACGCCCGGACATTCGAGGGTCCGGTTGCTATGGCGAGCGGGAGCGCGTGAGCCCAGCCGCCCCTCCCGCCCCCGGCCGAGCCCAGTCAACTCCCACTCTGATTGGCTGCTGCTTACTCATTATGCAAATCACTTGCGTAGAGTCGGCGGCCAGCTGCCTGACGTCATCAAGCACGGGGGCTGGGGCTCGGGGCTTGGCTCCGGGAGAGCTCGGGCGGGAGCCGGGAGAGCGCCGAGCGGGGACCTCAAGCCAGACCCGGGCGTCCCACCACCTCTGCCCGGGCCGCCCCGCCCCTGCCCCGCCCCTTTCCAGCCCGCCCCACCCCTCTACGCCCTCCACCCGGACCCCGCCCACGCCGCGCGGGCCCCGCCCCCTCCCCTGGCCCTCGCCACCGGTCCAGGGAGGGGACGGCGGGACAGGCAGGACCGGCGGGATCGGCGGGAGGGCGGACCGGGCGGGGATATGGCCGCGGCGCCCGGAGGGTCAGCGCCGCCCGCCGGCCCCAGCCCGCGCCTGGGTTTCAGCACCGCGGACAGCGGCGTCGGCATGAGCGGGCTGAACCCGAGTCCCGCTGTGCCCATCAAGGACCACGACGCCATCAAGCTCTTCGTGGGGCAGATCCCGCGGGGCTTGGACGAGCAGGACCTCAAGCCGCTGTTCGAGGAGTTCGGCCGCATCTACGAGCTGACGGTGCTGAAGGACCGGCTCACCGGCCTCCACAAAGGTGCGCGGGGTCAGCCTAGCCCAGCCCAGCCCAGCCCCAATCCGATTAGAGTGTGGCCCGGCCCCAACCCCAGCCCTGCCTAAAGCCAGTCCAATACCAGTCCGATACCAGCCCCACCTCAGCCCAGCCCCCTCCCAAGATCACAGAGCCCCCAACCCAGAATTTTCTCTTTGACACCCTCTCTCTGATCATCACTCTGGTCCCCTAACATGTTTGTTCTCCACTCTAACCTCCAAATCCCTACCCTCCACCTGTCACATCCCAACAGTCTCTACCTTTCACTTGGACTTCTCTGCCATCCCTCCCATCAGACGTCCCAAATCCTGGAATTTAGAAACTTATTTCGCCATCTAGATCTATAATACCCAAATCTCCCAAACCCTGGACCCAAGCATTCCTGAACCCTCCACCTGGTGCCACCCCACTGAGTCCTAACCACATACACACACATCTTGGACTTGCACCCCTCCTCTGGCCTCCAAATCCAGCCAACCCCCAGAGCTTTCTTTTGACTCTCAGACTGCCAACCTAAAACCCACAGACCCAAACTCTCCCCTTCTTTGGAACCCAGGCTTGTCTAACTCACAAAATCCTGTTCACCTCCCAGGAGGCTTCAGTTCCAAATGCCCCCCTCATGTCTGACAATAACCCCAATCTCTCCTACCCTTTGCCAGAATCCTAACACTCTCCACCTCTTCTGATTTGAGTCCAGAACCCCAACCTCAGCTGAGAACTCCCACCACAGTTTGTCTCCTTCGTCTTAGATTTCTCTTAGCTGAATCTACACTTCTTTCATCCCCTGACTCCCCTGACTCCTGTGCCTCTTCTTTGCTCCTCCCCAGTCCCCTTTATGGCCTCCTGCTTTCCCTCTCTCACAGGTCGGTCCCAGACCAGAGTACTCTCAGGGTGGGTCAGACTGAAGAGGCAGAAGGGGATCTTCTCCTTGCCCTTGCTAGAGAGACAGAGGCACCATGTCCTGTCCAGCCACACCCCTTTCTTCCTGTAGAGAGAGGGAGGAGGCTTGTTTACATGCAGAAAAGACTGTCTAGGCTAGGCTGGAGTAAGAGAGCCAGAGTCACATGTCATACATGGGCAAGAGAAGGGGAAATGATTTGAGGAGAAACACCTTTATCTCCTCACCACCGTTGCCATGCTGTGGTTTCAGGTTTTGGTGGGTAAGGGTCACCCACCAACTATCCTTCATGATCTTCATAAGAGAGAAATGGTGGGCCTTGAGTAACAACTGCAAGTACATTGCTAAGGGCTGGAAGCTGGAATCATACTGCCACTTCTCTTCAACTGGGAGGCCTTGTGGGTTACTTGGCACACTAATGTAGGGTCTTTGAGAAAATGCCCAAAAAAGGGCTGGGACTATCTGGGTAGGGGTATTGCTTCTACCCATTGGAGTGGGGTTATGGTAAAGGGGGCATGAAAAGACAAGACCACACCATCAGGTTCCTTCCAGTGCAGCCCAACTGCCTGCCTGTCTGTCCATCCATCTACAGCAACTTATCTTCTTATTTTCTAGACATTGATTTCAGTAAGTACAAAGCTAACCTTTGTAGGCCATCTATATAATAAGGGAAATGTATAGTATACTTTTAATTCTCACTGAAACACTATCAGAGTCTCTAAACTGTTCCCTCATCCTTTCTCTCCCCATTTACCTCAAATTCTGTTTTCTCATTCATCTGTTCTTCAAGCCATGCTTCTGTCTTTCCTTCCCTTCATTCTTCCACCCCCTATCCCAGGTAGTCCACATGGGGCTTCTTTAGGCAAAACCTAGGCCCCTGAGCCTTTCAGACAGGCAACCCTGCCCGGTTTCTGACATCAGATGATATGACTTGGGGGCAAAAGACAGAGCAAGGATGTAAGTGGAATCAGGTGTTTGGTGATTTATTCCCAAACCAATCTGCAACTCTCCAAGGCATGTGTTGCCTTGCAAGATGATTGTGGAGGGTCTCAAGACATCCTCCCCACTCCCTCCCCAGCAACAGTGACGTCTAAAAGCTAGAATGACTCATTTTCCTTTTGATGGCTAGGTATTGAGGGAGGCAGCAACAGTGCTTTGAATACAACCCCATCCTGGGATTTGGGAAATTCCAAACCCTGCCCTGCCACTGACACACTCTTTGGGCTTCAGTTTTCCTATTGACATGATAAGAGTTTGGTGCAGGAGTTCTCTAAGGTCCCTTTAACTCAGTGGATAGCAGATAATCCATCCATTGTAGGGGCAGCCACACAGAAGATACCATAAAAAAATGCTCCCATTCACCTTTCTAGTCTTGTGAGGTCTAAGTGGAAACCTGCACCAAGTTCCTTCTGGCTTCCCACATCCACTTTCTCCTCCTTCAGTCCATCTCCCCCTACACTCAGCAGTCTCTTTTGAAAACACACATCTTACCATGTCATAGTTGCTCTTAGGAAAAAGTTCAAAATCTAACTGTAGCCTACAGGGCTATATATGCCTTGATTCCTGCATATCTCACTCTGCCCCCATTCACCAGCCTTCAGCCAGAGTAGCCACTCTGTCCACTTCCCTAACACACCACATTCCTGACTCAGTCTTCACAGATGCTATTCCCTCTGCCTGAAATAATCACCATCCTTTTTTTAACATGGTTCTTGAGGACTCAATGTTCTTGTTCTTGAGAACTCAAGGTCTTCATCGAGACATCCCCCAACCCTTTGGGCTCAACTAGGTGCCCCTCATGATTTATCTAATCCCTATGAGGGCAGGGAATGTGTCCATCTTGTTGTCATTCTATTCCCAGGCCCATCATAATACCCCACCATAATCAGTGTTCAGTATGTATTTTCTGAATGAATGAGTGCACAGTGACTGTTGGAAAGGAAGAGATCCCTGCTTCAGTGCTTCCTAGCAGGCTATAGGTTCTGAGGCTGAACAAAGAGCGGGTAGGCCTGATCATTTAGCTTAACCAAGACCCCTTCTCTACTCCATATCTGCTGGCCCTTTTAGAAGAGCCAGATTTGGGGTATAATAATGCTTTAAGAGGCCCTATCTTGAACCCCTGGAAGAATTGACAGATCAAGCTCCTCGGATAGGATTAGGAAGTCTCTGGAAACTCCCACCTAGAGGAAGCCCTTAAACCATCCCATCTTCTAAGACTCAAATCAATCCATTCCCCAGCTTCAAACTTAGGGGAGAAAGGTGTTGGGAAGGAGTTGTGGGGTCCCAGGGTTGGCCCCAAACATTTCTCTTCCTCTTGTGCCTCTTCCCATCTGAAACTGAGTTGGGAAGGAATTGAGGCTGATCCTAGGAGACTCCATGAGTCTGAATCCAAAACAGAAGGGAAGTCTGGGTTAAAGATGAAAGTAAAGCTGCTTAGGGAGATTTAAGCCCAACTGGACTTACGGCTGGAGTAGGGAGGGAAATGTGGGATTGTATGAGCATATGACTGGGTATGGGTACATATGTTCCCTGGGCAGGAGGCCAGGAGCAAATAAAAAGGAGCCAGAGCCTGGGACATAGGTCCCCAGGCACATAAAGCCCTTCCCTTCAGAGGAAGTGGGAGGCAGAGAAGCCTTCTCAGAAACAGGGTCCTTGTTTAAAGGAGAGTGGCCTTAAGTTTGGCAACTTAATAGGGTATTTTGAAGAAGAGTATTTGGGGGTTTCAGGAAACCCCCTGAGCCAGCCTCTTCCTCTTCAGGCTGTGCCTTCCTCACCTACTGCGCCCGGGACTCTGCTCTCAAGGCCCAGAGTGCACTACACGAGCAGAAGACCCTGCCAGGGGTAAGTCCTCCAGGGTTGGGGGGTGGGAATCACCTCAGACTGGGGACAGTGCCCTATGTGCATGCCAAAGCAGCATGTGGGGGCTGGGTTGGGACCAAGAACTAGAAGCAGAGTCATTTTTCTAAGACAGGGCTGAGCTATGCCCTGAATAGCTACAAGTTCTTAGTTACACTCAATCTTCTGGCTCAAAAAATGGGCTCAAGACTCTTGATACAGATGTTCCACCTCATCTTTTAGGAGATGCATCAGTGTTGTGGGCTAAGCTAGAACTTTTTCACCTTGGCTAAAATCATGGCTTTAGGTGTCATTTGTCACTGGTGTGATCATGTGTGCAAATACATGGGGTAAAGTCTCTGCTGGGCTAGCACCCCATTTTCTCCAGTCCTAGGGTCCTTGATGGCACTTTCTTCTGGTCTTCTTCCTGTACTGGTTTTTTGAGGGTGCCTTAACTCACCAAGATTGTCTTCCTTCCACACTTCAAATGCTTGGCTAAAATTAAGGGAGACCTGATTCTATGGGCAGCGAGGCTTGTAGGCACCAATGATCCCTGGTCTGGTCTTGGCTAATGGATAGTCACTGGACAAAAGGAAAAGTAGGACCTACCGACCATGTGGTAGAAAGAAATTGTGATTGTTAGGAATTAGCATGGGTTTACCAAGAGCAAGTCATGCTATGCAGCCTCATCTTCTCTTGTCCACAGAGTGGTGTGTCTACAACAGAGCACAGTTCAAATGCCATAGGCAGGCCAAACCCAGGACTATGTCCAGTTCTGGGCTTCAGATTTAAGAGAGTCATTAGCCTGCCAGAAAGAGACCAGGATGAAGTGAAGACACAACATGTATCATGGAATGACAGTTTGAAGGAATTAGGGATGTTTAACTGGAAAAGAGAGGGTTTAACGGGACTTTAAGAGGGAAGCCTCATAACATAATAATTAAGAATACTGGTTGTTGAGTCTCGCAGAACTGGATTTGAACCCCAGCCCTGCCATTTACCAGTTCCAGTTCTATGTCTCCGGTACGTTAATTAGACTCTAGAGCTTCAATTTCCTTATCTATAAGGAGTAGGTTATACTAACACCTAGCTCACTGGGCTATAGTGAGGATTAATTGAAGCTTAGCAAGTGCCTGCAGAATAAGATCTCAATAATCTTATTGGGTGGGAGCCTGCCTTCAGATTCTGAAGAGGAATTTGGCTTTCTCTGAGTGGCCCCAGAAGGCAGGATCAAGACCAGTGAATAGAAGGAACAGACACTGATCTCAGCTCAGTGTAAAGAAGTCACTTCTCTGAATTGGAGCTGCCCAGCAATGGAACCAGCTTTGCCAAGAGCTGATCAAGCTGTTAATGGGGTGTCAGATCCTAGAACAAATCTTAGTAACTGATGCAATTTAAACCTCACTCCTGGGGACTCAGTGCCAAGTAACACCGACTTATCACTGTCACTAAGCCTTCATATGCAGGCTCTGGAGTCAGACAGACCTGGGTGTAGATCCAGGCCCCACCACCCATTAGCTCTGTGACCTTGGACTTGTCTTTACCTCTAAGCCTAAGTTTCCTCATCTGTAAAATTGAACTCATAGAGTTGTTGAATGATTAAATGAGCTAAGTCATGTAAAGTGCTTAGCACTATTCTTGGCAAAAAATAAGCACTCAATATGTATTAGCTAGCGACAGTAGTAACAGTAACCGCAGCGTCAGTAGGAGTAGTAGTAGAAGTCATCATTCATCTAACCACGGGAGCAAATGACTTCTGCTGCTAGAACCGAGAGTGGATGAGACAGCTGTAACAGTCCTTGTGGAAACAGCATGGGAAAGGTGCAGAGACAGAAGGAGCAGGTGGATGTGAAACGGGCGGGGACCATGTGGGAGGCTCGTGTGAGCATGGGCCACACGAGAGAGATCTGTGAGGCAGCAGTTGAAGAGGAAACGTTGAACGCCAGGCTGAGGGGTTTGGACTTTTTCCTGAAAGCAAATGGGAGGCACTAAACCAATTTTAGATAAACTTTGGGAGAAAAAACCCTCTCCTCCACAAACCACAGCACTTGGCTAGATGAAGGATACCTGGGAAGCTCTATGACACTGGGGCACCTGAGGTAAGAGCTGTGAGGCTAGAGTACTGGGAGAATTTCTGGGGTAGAAAAGCAAAATAATAATAACTAACATGTATTGATACCAGTGTTCCTAGCATTTTACATGCTCTAAGTCACTCAATCCTCTGTGAAGAAGGTATTGTTATTGGCATTGCCATTTTACAAAGAGGAAACTGAGTCATAAAAATCAACTGACTTGCCCAAGGTCACATAGCTGCTAATGGGAAGACCTGGACTTTGAGCCCAGTTAATCTGGCTCCAGAACTCATTACTTAACCACTGCACTGTTACCTGAGCCAACCTGGTGACAGAGAGGGGTCTCAGGTTCTGGAGAGAATGGTGACTGGGGACATCTGCCGCCTCCCACTCTTCCATCTGCAGACCTCCAATGTAGCCTAGCTTCCTCTGGTACAACCAGGATTGGCTTTATTCACCCTCCCCAGCTTAACAAAGTGAAAATTAATATTTAATTATTCTCATAAATAAAAATCGATGGCTGTGTTGGCCAGCCCCAGCAATGTCCGTGCCATCAATCTTTGCTCTGGGCCTGCCAGAGGCAGCAGCAGCAACTTTAGTCACCTGGCTTCAGGCTTGCCGGCATGGAAGGAGGAGGGTGCCCCCATCTCTGCAGGCCCTGGGTCCTGGGCACAGCTGCCACCTGTTGGAGAAGCAGGGACAAGATTTTAATCTGAGCTCTTGTTGGAGTCAGGCAGGACTGTGACCATAGAACCAGAAAAGGCTGGATCAACCCCCAAAGAGAAAGGCTGGACTCCCAGGGGAAATTTCATGGGATCTAAGGGGCCAAGACTGCCTCATGGCCCCCCTCCACTTGCTCCTGCCAATTTCTGTCACCTATCAAAGCTTGGCTTCCTACTGGGGGCTTCCTCCGAACCTAGCAGGCTGTCCCACATGACTCCCCTCTCCTCTTTCCCCTGAAGCTGGAGCTACTTCTTTTAGCCTCACTTTAGGCTTCACCTGAAGAGGGCGAGGCCCAACTTCAGCCCACTTTCTAGGATTCATATGGTGTCCCCTTCTTTGTCTATCTCTCTGCTCACGACCTTCCTTCCTTTGGGAAGCCATCCCTTCAAACACTGTGAAGGATGCAGGCATAGCTGAGTAGGGGAGCACATTTGCTTTTGCAGGTTGTGCCTTGCACAAAACAGCTTGGAGCGAGCAAATGGGGGCAAACATCTAGCCACGCCCTATTGGCCAAACCATGCACATTTCAGGGCTGTGTCAGCCCTGAGGAAGGGGCACGTGTTTTCTAATCCATCCCCAGGGGTGGGGAAGTGCCATTTTGTAATTCATACAGAGGCCCATGTGTGCTAGCAATCATGCAGTGAACGAGCCAGAGTCTTTGCCCTCAAGGAGCTTCCAGCCCAGAAATGAGCCTCACTGGGGTTTACACCTGGGCATGCGAAAGAGGCAGCAGGTGTGGGTAGGGAGGCAATGCTTTGCAGAGGACGTGCTAGCTGAGCTGAATCATGATCACATCTCATCGTATCTGAGGATCTAGAAACCTATAAAACAAAGGCCACTTCTGAAATTCTGGGGATAACGTGAAAGCCGGCGAGAAAGGTGTGCAGCAGACGGCTGGGGCTCCACGTAAGCGGGGAGCATCGTGTCTGTTGGGCAGCAGAGCAAGCAAGACTCGCATGTTTCAACCACCAGTCTTGGGATCTTGGGCTTTACCAGGAGGCCCACAATGGGGGCCGTGGGTGGATTTTAGGCAGGGAAGAGTAGTGACTGGTTTCAAAAGATCACCCTGGCTGCAGTGCGAAGGTCGGGTTGGAGAGAAAGCACTACTGGAGGCAGGATGACCCTTTAAGACACCGTGGCTTGAGTGCAGGTGAATGACGGTGCTGGCCTAGCGCAGGCGACAGGCAGGAATGGGAGAAGAGGGTGGACTCGAGAGCTATTTAGGATGGCTATACAGATTCCAGAACCAGTGGGACTTCGTAGTGGATTGAATGAGAGAAGGGAGTGGCTAAAAATGATGAGGTTTGCTTTTCTTCCCTGCCACTCTTCCCTGCACCTCATGACCCCTGCCCCCGACCCACCAAGAGTCCCTTATTCAGGCAGGTTCTGTTAAACTCTCTTCCCATGGAGAAGGGAGTGCTGAGGGTGTGAGCGCTGAGTGGAAGAAATAGTTGACATCAGGACAGAAGAGTCTGAGGAGGGCAATGCTGAACCCAAAGGCAGGACTTTTAGATGAGTCGAGCAGGGAGCTGAGGTAGGCGCTTGCTTTCTCTTCTGCTCACCAGGTCAGAAGGACCAGGGCTTTGTGCACGTCTGTGCTGCCTCTGACCTTCCCTACTCCATTGCCTGGAATGGGTTGTTCTTTCTGACATTCTCTGCCTTGATTTCCCCTCCAGGGCTGGTCCCTGAAGAAATGGGCCTGGACTCCACCTGAGAAACTCTCAAGGGAACAGGTGCTCAGCCAGGGAAAGGGCTCACCTGAAGTCCCACAACAGGTTCTTGGCCCAGGAGACAATGTTCTCTTTTCCTCAAAGGGGAATTCTGATCACCTCACCACATGTCCATATCCCTCCCCTGCATGTGGCAGGGATGAGACAGGGTAGGATGACCAGGAAGCTCATGTGGGCTGCTCTCTTTCTCCTCCAGCCCCACATAGCATACCTAAGCCCCAGGTGTCCTCCACAACCACTGCTGTTGGGGACTGAAGGCTCAAAGTCCTGGGGAGCACTATTCCCCTCAAGTCTGTCCTCATCCTCTTGGGTTCCTTCCCCAGGGACTTCCCTGTACCTCCAAACTCCCAAACTGCCAACTTCCCCAAATCCTAAGCCATGGACCCAAGAATCAGCCAACATGCCCTCCTCTCTCTGGAACTATCCAAAAAAAATTAGCCGGTTGTGGGGGTGTGCAGCTGTCATCTTAGCTACTCAGGCGGCTAAGGCAGGAGGGTCACTTGAGCCCAGGAGTTTGAGGTTATAGTGAGTTATGATTACACCACTGCACTACAGCCTGGGAGACTCTGTCTCTAAAAAAATAAAAATAAGAACTATAGTCCAGTTCATTCTTCCTAAACTTGTCTTGAATCTGTTCATTTCCTTCTATCCAAGTCATGCTCACCTCTTACCTTGATCTTCTTGCTTCTAATTACTCTCTTTCCACTCCTTTCTCTGCCTAGCGAGACAGCCTATAGGATCCTCGTCAGACAAAACTGTCTAGGTCATTCCACTACTTAAAATCCTTCCCTGGATCCTCATTGGCTTTTGAAATACCACAAAATCAAAATTCTTTGACATGGTTTTCACAGCCTGCCCTGATCTGGCCCTGCCTACCTTTCAGTTTCATATCCTTCCATTAAAAAAACAAAAAACAAACAAAAACCCGTATTATATCTGGAGCAGCTCCTAGGGCCTAGCCATTGTCATTTTTGCCACAACCCTGAGAGGTAGGATCATTATTCCCTCCTGTACTAATGTGGATACTGAGGCTCAGAGACCTTAGAGAAGTTGCCAGTGATAGAGCCAGGATTTAAACCCACATCTGTCTGACTCGGAATCAATTTGCTCTACCCTGGCTACCCGTGCCAGGTGCTCACCAGAACCCTTGCTGCTTCTGACCTGTAGCTCCCTGTCCTTTCCCAGCCATCTGGAGTGCTCCGCCACCAGCCCTGCCTCTCCCATTATCTCCACATGGCCAGTGACCCCAGTCCTGCAAATCCCCAGTCAAATGCTGCCTCCTTCAGGAAGCTTTCCCCGAAGGTGTCCACCTGGAGTCGGCCTCTCCCACAGCTCTTTACCTTGCACTCCCGCAAGGCCCTGGTCCCCATATGCCTCATTATGTGTGTTCATGTCTGAAGAATGAAGTCAAGAAGCACAATGCAAAAATCAAGGACTTTAGGGTTCGGCAGACCTAGGGGCAAATTCCAGCCCAACCACTTACCTACCATGTGATCTTAGACAAGTGACTTAACCTCCCTCAGCCTCAGCTTTCTCAACTATAGTAAGGGACAGTGGTATTACCTTGCAGAGTGGTTGGAAGGATTTAGAGACAATGTATTTAAGTGCCCCAGGAAGGGCCTGGCACATAGTGGGCTCTCAGGAAATGGTGGCATTATCTTCCCCTCTGCAAGCCTATAAAGAGGGTCCCCATCTAGGTCATCACTGTTTCCCCTGAAAGGCCCAGGCTGGGTGAGCCCCAGCGTTCAGGAAATGCTGGCAGCATGCCTGAGCGGTAGAAGGCCTGGGCCGGGTCCGCGGGAGACATGTCCATACCACCCAATGCCCACTCTCCATCAGAGGGCGGTGAAGTGGGTGAGAGGAGGGCAAGGGGTGTCCCCCAGAACACCAAGGAGCAGCATCTCTCAGGAAACCCAACCGGGGAGGCAGCTACCATGGAAACTGCTGCTGTCACATGTGCTCGTCACTCTAGGCTCCAGAGAGAAATTCTCAGGATCTATTTAAGAACTAATAAAATAATGATGGTCTTGCTCACCCTCATTGCCCCCCACCCCAGGCTTCCACTCCTCTCCTCCTTCCCTACCAGGCTCCCCGCTGCCTCTCCCGCACCCGCTTCCTGACCCGCATCCCGGCGTTTCCTTCCCACCTCCGCCAGTAATTCTCTTTCCTCGCTCCTTTCTAGGTCTGTCTCTTTCTCTCCCATCATTTCTGTCTTCCTGTGTTTCTTCATCTCTCCCTGTGGCTCTGCTCTCCATGGCTCTGTCTCTTGGTCTCTCCTTCACAATCACAGGTGGCCATTCCCAGGGACGGGTCCTGTCCTCCTGGTCCCTGGCCCAGGCCAGTCCAGACCTGTCCAGCTCGCCCTGATCTGCTTGGATTGATCTGTCATCCCCTCTAGACTGCAACCTGAGTCCTGTCGGTGTCTCGGCCCCCACCCACAGCCTGGTATACTGCAGGTGCTCCACCAGCAGCGGGTGGGTGTGTCAGAGCC
>VBSM01002959.1:13310109-13331507 GCA_008086735.1 Cheirogaleus medius | reverse complement strand
GAAATTGCTCAACTGTGACTGCCAGGGCGTTACCATGGTTACTGGGTAGCACTTGTGGCTATGGTAACAGGAAGCTGCCTGTCGTCTCGGCAACGAGCATATTGGTAAGGGATGGAGTGGCCCCTGATTGGTGCAGAAGCAGTGCATTTCCTGAGGGGAGGGGGTCAGATCATCACCTTCTCAGGCCAGATGGGCATCAGTACCCCTTCCTCCACGAACAGGAAGGCCGCTGTTCTTTCCTCCCGGCACTCAGCTGTCTGCCCCCCAACAATAATTCCTCACATCCCACGCACCCAGCTCTTGGCAGTTTACAAAGACCTTTTGCGTCCCCATTACCTCATGTGATCCCCACAACACCCATGAGAGGAAGGTGAGATGGGGGTTCAATCATGAACTCACCCAGGGTGGTTGGGGGATGGGATTGTGGGGGGATATATTGAAATCACCTAGGAGCTTTTTCAAACTATACAATCCCCCAATGTAAGAGTCTAATATGGTTCCTGGGTGATTCTCATCCACCCCTGATCAGGGAACCCCTGAATTAGAAGGTGAAATTGGTTGGAGGGGGGAAGGGATGGAGGGAGAAGTCAAGCTGCCTTGCAGGTTTACTGTTTGGGTGACTGGGAGGATCAGGTTTGGGCAAAAAGATGAGCTCTGGCTTGGGTGTGTTGAGTGAAGGCGCCTGTGGGCCTTTCTAGTGGGCTGTCCAGCAAGCAGCTGGGAACATGGGTCTGAAGCGCAGCAGAGAATGTGGGCTGGAGACACAGCGTTCTGAATCACCCTGTGCCGGCAGTGGCTGAGGCTGTGGGTGGGGATGAGACTACCCAGGAAGAATGGGAAGAGCGAGACAAGCACAGCTGAGCACAGCGGCCCTGGAAAACTCCAGCATCCTCTGGGGAAGGGGAGCCCAGGGAGGGAACGGAGAGGGTAAGTGTAGAGACCAGGGTGACACAGAAGTTTGGGGAATATTTCCCCCATTTGAAAAATTGAATCTAAGAGAGGGTGGCTTACTTCAAGTCATACAACCATGAGCTGACAGCATTGGGGTAGATAGCACTATGTCTGATTCCCAGATTGTTTAATCTGAATGACGCATAGCATTATATTCTCAGTTTTAGACATAAAACACAGTCTGCAGTATCAATTCTACCCTCCCACACAATTCCTCTCACTCAAAGACTTTAAGTAAGCCCAGAAGCCAGAGGGACAGGCCTCACATAGTCCCTGCCCAGAGCCCAAGGCAGAGGAATCTCTTTAGCTGCTGCATTCCACCCTGTGCTTGCCACTGAGCTCCTGTCACTGTCCCTTCCAGTTTCAACACCTTCTAAATTCCTGGACCGAGGGGAGGAATACTGGAGAAAATCTATAATCCCAGTGTGGGAGTGGTGGAGTGCAGAGTTAAAGGGGCGGGGCTCAGATCCCAAGGAGCCCAGGGGTGGAGAAGCCGGGGCTCCAGCACCAGGCAGTCATGCTGAATGGGTATGTTGGTCTGATGTCTTTCAGATGAATCGTCCGATCCAAGTGAAGCCGGCTGCCAGTGAGGGCCGAGGAGGTAACTTCCCTGTCTGATGAACCTCAGGGTGTCTCCCATGTAGGGGATTGTGGGCCCACTCCTGGAGTCGGGCTTACCCATGGCTTATTACTGGAGTCTCCCTGGGTCAAGGGGACAGGTGGGGCCCAGAGTTGCTCAGCCCCTGTAATAGCTCAGCCATCCCAGCTCAGACCAAGGAGAGCTGGGTTTCTGGGGAGCCCAGACCCAGAAGAGGCAAGAAGGGCTGAAACAGGTGCTGGGAATAGAGCTCTCACCGCCTCACCCCTGGAGAGAGGCCCATTTTGCCAGGTGTCACTTCTAGGAGTTTTATTTTTAAAGAATCAGGCTAGGGTTATTCTCCTCTTCCAGATTGTTCTGATTTCAGAGAAAGCAGTCCACTCATTCCTTGACTGTAATTGCCTGGTTAAAGATGAAGCTGGTACAACAGACTTTATAAGCCATAGTAAGTCCTCTCTGCTGAGGACCGTGGAAAGTCTTTGAAAGTTTTTTAGTTGCACTCTTTCCTTAGAGAAAGACCAATGCTCCTTAAAAACAAGAAGGGTAGAAAGCTTGTGCTTTCTGCCGACCAGCTGGGGTCTGGCCAGCTTCCATGCTGTAAAGGCAATACTGGCTGCTGGTATCAATTCTTGATGTTTTTCTTGCCTTTGGGTCTTATATCACTCCAGGGTATCTATCTGCCTTTGGCCCTTCCTGTCTGCAGACTCTCTCCCTTGGGTAAGACTCTCTTCCTGTCTTACACAAGATCAGTCATGACTTTGTAAAGTGAAAGAATGAAACTTAGTTGATATAAACGTTTATTGACTCCTACTAATTCTGCACACCCTCTCAGTCTTCACGCTCAATGTCCACACCCATGGGGGTTCTGGTGACTTCATGGTTCCATTGTGGAGTTCATTCCTCCAAGAAATACTTTCTTCATCCTCTTAGATTCTCTGACTTCTAGGCTCTGATTCTTGATCTCTGATCAAGATGTTATCACCCCCACTTTATCTTGGAGAGATATTTCAAGTTTTCTCCTTTTTTTCATGCACACACATCCTCCTTTCCCATCTCATTCTTTCCAGACAGGTTTTTGAGACATTTCTGGCTGCATGCAAAGCCTCTGGTTCATGTGCCCCAAGAATTTCTGCTCCTTGGGAAACTCTATTAGGCATCAAGTCCATTGTTTGCCATTGTCTAAGCCCTATCCACAAACATGAAACAGTCCCACAGCTGAGAAGCCAACCTAAGAGTATGTGAGTGAGCTGAGAAACAGACGAGTTGGGCTGTAGTTTATTCAACCATCCAGCCAACATCTTCTGAGTAACTTATTCCACATTAGGGATACAGATGTGAGCAGAGCAGACCTGGCAACTGGCCTCATGAAGCTCAGAGGCTGCGAGGGGATATGGACAAGTAAGCAAGGGGTCATAATTCTGTGTGAGCACTGCTTTTCAAGGGGGAAGTCCAGGAGGAATTTTGGGGGCACAAACACAAATAAGGGGCACCTAACCTAGTCTGGGAGGTCAAAGTGGGCTTCCATAGGTAGTAATATTTAAGCTGAGATCTCAAGGATGAGCAGGAAGTAGTCAGATAGAGGAAGAAGAGATAGAGCAAGTGTCTTAGGCATAGGTAGTATGTGTAAAGGCCCCAGAGCTCAGAAGAATATGGTGCAAGTTAGAGTCTTGTTCAGGAACTAAGTACACAATGCTAGGGCATTCCTGCTATATGGAGTCCGGCATATCTTATCAGTATTTGGGCAGCTGCACTAAGGAGGCTTCCATGCCGATAATGCTTTTGCTTGGCCTAGTCCCTGTGTCATGGTCTTCTGGGCTCCAAACAGTGACATTAGCCTGAGTTTTATAATTTTCTTCTCCTTTTTTGTACAAGTTTTGCAGATGTCACATCACTGACAAATTCTATACACATGGCACCCCACCTATACACCTGAAGGGAGCAGGAAATACAGATCTGCCTGGCAGCAGAACACAAAATTTTAACAGTTATGTGTTACACAGATATTTCTTGACAAATGATGGCTCTCAAGGAGCATACACTCCAAATGCATCATGAATAATCCTTCTTGCAGGGTTGGACAACCAAGTCTCTCAATTCCTTACTGTTCCCTGCTATATATTTGGGAAATAGGAGGCACATGTATCCAGTCTTGCAGAACAGTTGAGCTTTCATAATTTATAAGTATTTTACTACTAATTGATCTGTGTTAGATAATCATTACTAATCAAATTGTGTTCCTTTTTTTCAATGCTATCATATATCTCTTCTAAAATGAGTTCAACTTTCTGCTGAATTTTAATACAACCTAATGCTTTAGAAACTCAACTTTTACTTTTTTATTTAATTTTTTTTTTTTTCAGAGACAGAGTCTTTCTCTGTTGTCCAGGCTGGAGTGCAGTTGTGCAATCATAGCTCACTGCAGCCTCTAACTCCTGGGCTCAAGTGATCCTCTTGCCTCAGCCTCCAGAGTAGCTGGGACACTACAGGCACATGCCACCATAGCCAGCTAGTTTTTTATTTTTCTAGAGATGGGGTCTCACTATGTTGCCCAGGCTGGTCTTAAATGGGGCCTCAAGCCTCCCAAGTAGCTGGGACTATAGGCGTGAGCCACCGCACTCAGTGAAACTCAACTTTTAAAAATGGTATTGGGGCCGGGCGCGGTGGCTCACGCCTGTAATCCTAGCTCTCTGGAAGGCCGAGGCAGGCGGATCGCTCGAGCTCAGGAATTCGAAACCAGCCTGGGCAAGAGCGAGACCCCGTCTCTACTATAAATAGAAACCAATTAGTTGGCCAACTAAAAGTATATAGAAAAAATTAGCCAGGCATGGTAGCGCATGCCTGTAGTCCCAGCTACTCGGGAGGCTGAGGCAGGAAGATTGCTCGAGCCCAGGAGTTTGAGGTTGCTGTGAGCGAGGCTGACGCCACGGCACTCACTCTAGCCCGGTCAACAGAGTGAGACTCTGTCTCAAAAAATAAATAAATAAATAATAAAAATAAAAATGGTATTGGATTTTGCTTTTGAAATTTAATATTTAACACCAATGTGAGACAACACCAATGTGGGACATCCTGTCCCTCTCCAGTGTTATCTCTGTGACCCCAGACATATAAATCTTCAGAGTTAATGATCACACCTGACCTGATATATTTAAGCCAGTGAACCTGCATCTTTTTTTGACTATTTTTTTTTTTTTTTTGAGACAGAGTCTCACTCTGTTGCTCTGGCTAGAGTGCTGTGGCATCAGCCTAGCTCACAGCAACCTCAAACTCCTGGGCTCAAGCGATCCTCCTGCCTCAGCCTCCTGAGTAGCTGGGACTACAGGCATGTGCCACCATATCCGGCTAATTTTTTCTATTTTTGGTAGAGGGGGTCTTGCTCTTGCTCAGGCTGATCTCAAACTCCTGAGCTCAAACAATCCGTCCGCCTCGGCCTCCCAGAGTGCTAGGATTACAGGCGTGAGCCACTGCGCCCAGCCTTTTTTCACTATTCTTAAAATTAAATCCTTTAGTTTACAGCTGACTAATAATAGTTTCTGTATCTAATAAGGATACAGGCATCAATGGAAACATAATCTAAGGGATATCAAGGCCAACATAATCTTCCAAAATTCTGCCATTTTCTTCTAGAAGGGATTATTATCTGATTTTCCATCCCATAAAGCAGGAATCACCAACTCAAATACTACATACAGGAGCCCAGACTATCATGATTTATAAAAAATTTACATTTTAATTATATTAAATGTTGGCAGATAATTCAATTTTTTTAAAGTGGACCAGCACTGTGAGAGCCTAACCAAACCTATTAGAATTGCTTCTTTGGCCCAAAGACTGCCATGTTCCCCCCATCTGCCATAAAGGAGGATTCTATTGTGCATGCGTGAGCTTCTTAGCAAAACTAGCTACTTTGTGTTCTGTCACTTGAATTTTGATGCTAATGCAACAGAGTAGTAGTATTCTTACTTTTTTTTTCATTCCAAATAAAATTTTATTAAATGACTCTTAACTATTGACTTCACCGAGTGGCCATTATTCTATGTTTTAAAATGTCACCTCTTCAGAATAGGCAGTATTAGTTTCCTCTCCTAACTTCTGTTTTTGTCAATAATGTTATCCTATTTCTAATCAGTACAACTTAAAACTGCAAAAATCATCTATTTTATGTCAATATTTAATAAGTCCTCAAAGCCTACTACGTGTCTTCCATCAAAATGCCTTTGGCTTATCTCATCTTATTTTTTCAATGGCCTGCCCCACTTACAACCAACACAGAGACCTCTAGTGACTCTCATGGATTACAGAAAAAAGTCCAAACTTCTTTGATTAGCTTTCATAGCCACCTATGATTGGTCATCCTTGCCTTTCTAAATCTTTCTTTTGTACTCTCTTGTTCACCCTACTCCATCCACAAAGCCCCCACATGTGTTAGCCCTTCCGCTCTCATGTTCAAACCCATCTTGCTATCTTTAGTAAGTGGCTAAACAGTCCTTTCTAATCCAAAATATATTCACCTTTCAAGGTTCCTTTTCTTTAGCTAAATCTTCCCTAACCTGTCTAGTCTTCAATGATTTCCCTCCTTGTTGAAACACTTTCTTCAATCAGTAAACATGAGGTTTGTGTTTGAAATAACCGACGTACATACTGTATGTTGTATTACTTCTAGAAGTTATTAGTAACACTTGTCAGTTCCGTGCCTACAATACAGTAATAGTAGCAATACAACAAAATCTGCTGGGTGGAAGGTGCCAGGGTCCTCTTCTTCCATGGCCATCCTTCACAGCCTTGGTGGCACTTTGCTCAGAGTGCTAGATGTGCATCTGGGCCTTCGTGGACTACATTATAGCAGCCCTTTAATGTCTCCCAGCCAGTGTCCATAAATTCTGCAGCTACGTTCCACACTGTTCCTATACTCCACTCTCTATGCCTATATTTTACATCTTGTGGCAGTTACACATTGAGCAGTATACTATTAAAGGAAAATGCATCTAACTTCCCAAAATGAAACTGTCTCCTAACATACTAAAGGCACCCATTTTTACATTAAACATACACAGTGTCAAAAACTTTTCCCTCAGCATTTGGATGCATTTGAATGTGAACATTTAAATGTTTGTCTGGATAAAAATTCAAGGTTTTTTTGAGACAGACTCTTACTCTGTTGCCTGGGCTAGAGTGCGGTGGTGTCATCATAGCTCACTGTAACCACAAACTCCTGGGCTCAAGCGATCCTCCTGCCTCAGCCTCTGGAGTAGCTGGAACTACAGATGTGCACCACCACACGTGGCTAATTTTTCTATTATTTTGGTAGAGACAGTTTCGCTCTTGTTCAGGCTGGTCTTGAACTCCTGGCCTCAAAAGATCCTCCCACTTCAGCCTCCCAATGTGCTAGGATTACAGGTATGAGCCACTGTGTTAACCACAAATTACATGAGGTCAGAGGTTGGGATCCCCAAATCCCTCAGACAATAGTAACTAAGTCTGTTTTACTTGCTGTTCAGCATCGGGACTATGGTTGATTTTTTCTAAATTACATTATCTCCACTTTGGAAACATTAATTATAAGTTAAACTGTAAGTAGCAATCTTTTCCTATGAAAAGTACTTTTTAGGTCATACGGCAAAATCTTCAAACTAATTGACCTATTTATTCTTTCTTTCAAATTTCATAACATAGAATCAACAAACTTATAAATCACAATGGTGATTGCACTTGTTCCACTTCTGAACTTCGCTGTATTTTTTACTCAGCAAATGTTTATGTATCTAAGATGCCTAAGGTACAGAAATAGGTTCAGTAATCAATTCATGCATTCTTTCCACTTTATTTTTTTTTAGCCTTCAAATTTAAAACATTCTCTGAGGATTTTTAAATACATTTTGAAGCATCTCTTTTTTAATCTTGAAATTTGGTTTAACTCAAAAGCCAATTATCTGCTATGACATTAACCCTCCTATAACCACCCTGTAATTGTTTAGGCAATTTCTGCCTGAATTTGTAAGGGTTTGGTTAGATATCAGCCTGGATTTTGAGTAATAAACATACATATTACTGTCTACTAGGTGAGCCATCTTTTTCAAATTTTTTCTAAGATTCCATTTTATCTAGTGTTTATCAAGTAATCTTTGAGTTAAAGTTGAAATTTGAGGGAAAATTTTCATAATTTCATAATACTGGGAAATATTCTCTAATCTAATCAGATATGGACCTCAGCAACAACTGTTCTGTCAGAGTTGGTTGACAGTGATATCTGTCTTTGATCCACAGACTTATTTCATTCTAAAAAGTATTTTTACAACTAATGTCTGACTGAATAGGGTTCACAGCACTGCTTGAGACTTTCCTCAAGTTAACTCTTCGCTTATTGAAACGTGTTCTGCCTCCGAAGGGAATGAGAGGTGCTTCCCTTCAGTTCGGCTCAGAGCAGATTAGCCACGGCTGATTGTCGTGACACTTCTAGTCAGCAGCTGAGGCTGAACCTCTGGCAAGCCCCCCATGATGGATGTGACACTGTTCTCCAGGTACAGGTGTGCAGCCTGCAAAAGGAAAATGCATTTCTGGAGCTAAAGTTCTTCTCTCTTAAGGGGCCCTGGAGACCCAGGCTTGGTCTACCTTTTTTCTCCCCTTGGGGCTCTCCTGGATCTGGAGGAAGGGACAGTGGAATCTTGTTTCTCAGTTTAAATCTCTTTGTTGCAGCTCTCTTTAAAGCTCTTCTTCATTTTTTATGGTAAAATACACATGAAATTTACCATCTTAACCATTTTTACATGCATGGTTATTAGTGTTCATTCCACAAAGTATACATGTATCAAAAAATCACATTGTACCCATAGATATAAGTGTGTTCATATTGTCATGTAACCAATCTCCAAAACTTTACATCTTCCAAAACCAAAACTCTGTATCTGTTAAACAGCTCCCAATTTTCCCCTCCCTGCAGCTCCTGGCAACCACCATTCTACTTTCTGTTTCCGAGTTTGACTATTGTAGATACTTCATATGAGTAAAATCATACAATAGTTGTCTTTTTGTGCCTGGCTTATTTCACTTAACATGTCTTCAGGGTTCATCCATATTGTAGGATGTGTCAGAATTTCCTTCCTTTTTAAGGCTGAGTTTGTTGTATGTATACACTATATTTTGTTAATCCATCCATCTATTGGTGGACATTTGGGTTGCTTCTACCTTTTGGTTATTGTGATTAATATTGCTATGAATATGGATGGGTATACAGATATCTCTTCAAGACCCTGCTTTCACAGGCACACACACAAAAACTAAATGCTGCATGATCTCACATGTGTGTGAAATCTAAAAAAGTGGGACTCATAGAAGGATACAGTAGCCTGATCAGAGGTTAGGGGTAGCAGGGGGTAGGTAGGAGAAAGGGGAGATGTTAGTCAAATGGTACAAAATTGCTAGTAGAGTTAAATCATTCTTTTTTTTTTTTTTTGGATTTTTTTTATTTCAGCATATTATGGGGGTACAAATATTACAGTTACGTATATTGCCCATGCCCCCCTCCCCCCTCCAGGCAGAGCCTCAGGCATGACCATCCCCCAAACGTTGCACATCTCACTCATTATGTTTGTGTATACCCATCCCCTCCTCCCCCCTCCCACCCGCCCGACACCCGACAAATGTTATTCCTGTATGTCCACTTAGGTGTTGATCCGTTAATACCAATTTGCTGGTGAGTACATGTGGTGCTTGTTTTTCCATTCTTGAGAGAGTTAAATCATTCTTGCCATAAAAAAATGATAAGTAGTAAAAAAAAATGATAAGTAGGTGAGGTGATGAATACATTAACTAGTTTGATTTAATCATTCCACAAAGTATACATATATCAAAACATCAGACTGTACTCCATAAATATAAAATTATTATATATCAATTAAAAATAAAATAATAAATGGATTTTTTTAAACTGCTTTCAATGCTTTTGGATATATTCCCAGGAAAGGTATTGCCAGATCATATGGTAATTCTATTTTTAATTTTTTTGAGGAACTACCATACTGTTTTCTGTAGCAGCTGCACCATTTTACATTCCCACCAACAGTGCACAAGGGCTCCAATTTCTTCACATCCTTGCCAACTGTTAATTTGTTTCTTTGATAGTAGTCATTCTAATGGGTGTGATGTAATATCTCATTGTAAGTCTGATTTGCATTTCTCTAATAATTAGTCATGTTGAGCATCTTTTCATATGCTTGTTATCCATTTGTATATCTTCTTTGAGGAAATGCATATTCAAGTCCTTTGCTTCCTATTAAATCAGGGTTTGTTTGGTTTTTTTGTTATTGTTAAGTTGCAGGAGTTCTTTATGTAGTTCAGATATTTTTAAGTAAAAGGAGTCCCGGCTTTCTGAGGCCACTTGCATTTGTGAGTATTCAGTGTGTACAGGACTGTATCAAGGCCAGAACCAGGAGCAGAAAGAGTGGACCCAGCCACCAATTTGGGTAAAAAGGATGGAAACTAGGATGTTCATCAAGTGTTGTTTATAATAGGAAACCTGGGAAAATGGTGCCATGTTACCTTTATCAGATATATTATTTGCAAATATTTTCTCCCATTCCATAGGTTGCCTTTTCACTCTATTGATTGTATCCTTTGATACACAGAAGTTTTTAATTTTTTATACCCTCCAATGGATCCTCATTAAAGTTTTAAATTCTGATGTAGTCCAATTTATTTATTTTTACTTTTGTTACCCGTGCTTTTGGTATCATATCCAAGAAATCATTACCAAATCCAGTCATAAAGTTTTCCACCCTAAGTTTTCTTCTAAGAGTTCTACAGTTTTAGGCCAGGAGTAGTGGCTCACGCCTGTAATCCTGGCGCTCTTGGGAGGCCAGGAATTTGAGAACAGCCTGAGCAACACTGTCTCTACAAAAAAATAAAAAAATTAGCCAGGCATGGTGGCACATACCAGTAGTCCCAGCTACTCAGGGGGCTGGGGCAGGAGGATTGATTCAGCCCAGGAGTTGGAGGTTGCTGTGAGGTATGATGATGCCACTCAACTCTAGCCCAGGCAACAGAGTGAGACCCTATCTCAAAAAAAAAAAAAAAATGTTCTTAAGTTTTAGCTCTTACATTTAGGGCTTTGATCCATTTTCAGTTAAGTTTTTGTATATGCTATCAGGTAAGGGTCTAACTTCATTCTTTTGCATGTGAATATCCAAATTTCCCAACCTTATTTATTGAAGACTATCCTATCCCCAGTGAATAGTCTTGCCACCCTTGTTGAAAATCATTTGACCATATATGTGAGGGTTTAGTTCTGGGATTTCTATTCTATTCCATTGTCTCTATGTCTGTGTTTATGCCAGTACCACAGTTGTGATTACTGTAATTTTGTAATAAGTTTTGAAATTAGGGAATTATTCTTCTTTTTCAAGATTGTTGGCTATTCAGGGTCTCTTGAGATTCTATATGAATTTTAGAATGGATTTTTCTATATCTGTAAAAAATGCCATTGGAATTTTGATAAAGATTACATTAAATTTGTAGATCACTTTGAGTAGTATTGACATCTTAAAAATATTAAGTCTTCCAATCCATGAACACAGAATGTCTTTCCATTTATTTGTGTCTTCTTTAATTTCTTTCAGCAACATTTTATGGTTTTCAGTGTACAAGTATTTCACTTCCTTGGTTAAGCTTATTCCTCAGTATTTTATTCTTTTTGATGCTATCATAAATAGCACTGTTTACTTAATTTTCATTTCAGATTGTTCATTGTTAGTGTATGGGAAAACAACTGATTTTTGCATGTTAATTTTGTATCTTGCAACTTTGCTAAATTCACTTACTAGTTCTGCCAGTGTTTTATGTGGAGTGAAAGTCCCTGTTGATGCCTGCCAGATCTGGCCAGGAGACTCTACTTGTCTGGATATTTCCTTACCTCACTTTCCTGGTCCTCTTTGGCTTCTTACGCTACAGTCATCACTAAGAACACCAAGGGAGAGAGCTTTACTACAACTGCGGCCACCGGCAGGACTTTCTGAGTTGGTATTTGAACTGAAAGGTGAACCAGTATTTTTAGGATGTGTGGTGGTTGGTATTCCAAGGTTGAGATGAGACCTTTACCTATACTGTTCCTACTATTATTATGACATCCCACCAACATGGAGGTGAGTGGACCTGAGTAGCCTAGAAACAAGAAACTTGGACACCTTGGGAATTTCTCTGAACCAACTTGAGGCAGAGCCTCCTTTCTTGAACAGCATCCTGGTCCTCTTCCTGAACAAGACAGACTGGACTGATTCTGCTGTGATTACTGGGCTCTCAGCCCCACCATTTGCTGCATTAGAATCCCTGGCCTATGTGACCAGCTACACAAGGCAGCTTCATGGAGATGGGTCTCTGAGAGACTAAGCCACATGTTTGGGGTTCAAAAAGCATTGGGTATATTCAACCCCCCACCGCTAAATTTGACTGGCTTAAAAAAAAAAAAGCATTGGGTAGAAGAACTAGGAGTGCACATTGGTTGCCAGCAGGAAAATGCAGTTACACCATTCAACTATGTGGCTTTCCAATCACGTCTCAACTCCATACTGATGCTGCCTTCCAATTCTCTCCACTTCAGGAAGGTTGAGCCTTCACATTTGATATTCCCATCTTTCCAGGGACCTGCCCACCACCCATGGGGACACTTTTATTTAAACATTTCTGCCCTGCCTCTTGCAGCATCCTCTTTTTACCAAACTGATAGAGTTTTACCTACAGGAAAGTGAATTTTCTGAGTCCTATCCCATCATCATCTCTCTCTGGGGGCATTGATCAGCTGTCAGAATCTTCAAGCTTGTGGGTTTTGTGGCTACTCTCAGAGGTCCAGCCTGTACTTCTCTTTGACCAGGTCTGTTAAGAAACTTACACCACCATTTCTGGGTCACCTGAGGTTCATGGTTACTGTGACCCACGTCATTCTCCTGTCAAACACCATCAAGGTCCCTGTAAAGTAGCAAAGAGGATATACCAAGATTCAAGGTGATGCCTAGGAAACAGGTAGCATAGAGCCCAGCCCATAGTGGGTGCTCATTTCAATTTCAAATTCTGTATGCCCAGTGGTCCAGAACCATCGGGTCAGTGCTCTGTGGTATGGACACAGAAATTCTTAATTTGAGAGATTTTCAATGTAAAAGTAGGATCAAATAGTTTCCTAGGCCATGACATGAGTTTGGACTGACCACCATCAGTAGAAAGAACAATCAGAGGAAGAATAGATGAAGGATCAGATCACCATTGTTCATACAAACCTCTTTCCTGTCTTGGGGGCTCCATCTCAGCTTGTACTATCTCTCTTTGTACATAGGGCTACCTGGGTACTGGTCCATGTGGCATGACATCTTATCTGTGTGCCATCACCATCTTGTAGACCCTACCCAATGACACAACTGTACTATAAATTAGTGTATCGCAAAGCCCCCATGGGAATGTGGAGGCCCTAGGATCTCCTCCAGCCTCTTCTAGGCCATCTTCAGCTACATGGGTGTACTTTAGTGTCATAGCTCAGAACAATGACACAGTCTTCTGGGGTTTGATTCTCTGATCAAATGGGGTATGTCCTCCAATATCAAAGCAAAGCTATCTACATCACATTGGTCAAGAGGTCCATGAAACAGCTTTCTAGTCTTAAGTTCCTAAACAGGAAGATCTCAGATCCCTCTTCATATATCATGTGGAACTCTATTCTCTATCTTCTAGGGCCGTGGTTTCGAAGGGCTTTCCTTGGAAATTCCCCATCCCAGAGAGTACCAGGGGAGGATCAAGCAGGAGGAACTCCAGCCTCCCTCCCCCCTTTTCTGGCTTCAGTCAAAGAGTTCTGCTTTTCTCTTACATTTTGAGCTTCATCCTAATATTTTTGTTAGAACAATGTATTCCACTGATTTTACAAAAGGTTAGGAAACCAGTGGCCTGTTCCAAGGGCACTGTTCTGTGTCCAACACCCACAGAAGCAGAGCACACCCACTAGACTGTACTCTCACCACAGAAGGTCGGTGGTAAGACCTTCTCACCTCCTGCAGAATTCCAGCTACAGGTATTTATCCACCCCTCCACCAGGATCTGGGAAGTACCTCTCTGGACAGAGGGCAAGATTCTGCTAAAACACATTCTGCCTGCCACCCATAAACTGCAACCCCAGCCCTCCACACAGACACAGCATTGACAGACACACAGACACCTCAGGATCTGAGGTGCCCCTGGGGGCAACCTAGGCTGAACTCCACACCATCCAGGTGAAATATGGATACACACATAGTCTTATTGGAGATCCCTCCACTGTTAAGTTCCAGTCAGTCTGTTCTTCCTTTTCACTGTCACCCAGACTCCAGTCTTTGTTATTGTTTAGTTGTAGGAGTTCTTTATATATTTTGGATATTTTCTCCCATTCCATAGGTTGCCTTTTCACTCTATTGATTGTGTGCACAGAAGGTTTTACATTTTTATATAAAACCTGCACTCAGAATCCAAGAACCCCTATCTGCCTATCCAAGCCTTGTCAAGGCAAGGAGGAAAGGAGTTTAGGATAGGTTCTTCTGAGCTCCAGGATTTTCAACATGAAGCCTGAAGCCAGATTCCCACCCATCCCTTCTCTCCCAACTTGCATGGTCAAGCCCCCTCCCAAATTCAAAGACTTACCTTGGTGCAGAGAGGAGCCAGATTTTAACAGCAGGCCCTGTAGGCTGGGTCCCTCTATCCTGGGCTCCCAAATAGTGCTCCTGAGAGCTAACTTGCTGGATTTGCAGAAAAACCCTGGTTTCCAGCCCCAGCTCTCCAGCTTCCTTCAGAGGACACAGGCCCAGCTTGCAGCCCCTTTCCTGCATCTCTGCCACTCCCATAGAGAGGGTGGACACCGGGAGGGGTCAGGCTTGTTCTCTGGAAGCAATCTATGGGCAGCACTTGTTCTCTCATAGCATGAGCACTTGGGGAGGGATCAGGGCAGGAGGATGGGGGAAGTCAGAGAGGAGGCAACAGGGTTCAGAGGTTTCCTGGAAGCTTGCTGAGGGGATGGGGTGGTGGGGGTGTGAGTTAAGGAAAAGGGTTAGGGGTTCAGCAAATGTAGTAGGGAAAATGCTAGTATTGAAGGCTCAGGAACCCAAGCTTCCTGCTCTCTGCAGACCTTTGTGGGGGGCACCCAGGTGGATTTGGTGCTGGGGGTGAGGATTCACCATTCCAGTGCTCAGAGCCTGGGGATGAGGCAGTAGGATGAGAAAACTGTTTTCTGTACTGTTTTTAAACCCAGAATCCTCCTTGACTTGAGCAGGATGGGGCATTGATTCTAGCCACTGCTACCAGGCTGACTGGCAAGGATGTATTAATAATACTTCTCTGCTCTGGACCCAGTCTGAATACAAAGGCTTTCTCTGAGCACTCACTTTCTTAATACAGCAGAAATGGTCTGAGATAGCATTTCCCAAACTCTAAGAACAGGAAGGTCAAACACAAAATGATGCATAGGGATCTGCCCAGTCAAAGATACTAAGACTGCATCACTCCCCACAAGAGCATCAGTGAGCCCTTCTGGGTTTCCCCAGGACCCAGGTTTTCCTGATGGAAATCTAAGCTGAGTTCCCTTCCCCCAGATCTGTCTGTAGGTCATCCTGCCCCTCAAAGAAACCCAACCTTGGGGTCCCAGGGCCTTCTCACTCCCTGCACAGTTTCCCAGAGCTAAACTAGAGAGCTACCTTCCTGAGCTCCTCAGGCTACTCTGGGAGTCTAGGAAGACTCCGGGGTCCCCAGGTCATTCCTGGCTTTGTTCCCAGAGGACCGAAAGCTGTTTGTGGGGATGCTGGGCAAACAGCAGGGCGAGGAGGACGTCAGACGCCTGTTCCAGCCTTTTGGCCACATCGAGGAGTGCACTGTCCTGCGGAGCCCAGATGGCACCAGTAAAGGTGACCTAAGCTGACCCTGGGATTTTCTGGTAATGCTTTGTCACTCTGGGCCACATGACCCGTTGGCCCCTGTGGCCTGAGCCACCCGATCCCTCTATCCTGCCCCAGGCTGTGCCTTTGTGAAGTTCGGGAGTCAAGGGGAAGCTCAGGCGGCCATCCAGGGTCTGCACGGCAGCCGGACCATGGCGGTGAGGGCGGGTGCCCGGGCCGAGGGTGAGGCCAGTGGGCGGGGACGGGCTCCTCTCCACTCGCGCTGGGTGCCCGGGAAAGGGCCTGACCTGGAGGGCCCTCAGCCCAGGGCTGAGGTCAGGGCTGGGGCCAGGGTCGGACCGTTCACCACGGCCTCCCCTGCCCCGCCCAGGGCGCCTCGTCCAGCCTTGTGGTCAAGCTGGCGGACACGGACCGGGAGCGCGCGCTGAGGCGCATGCAGCAGATGGCCGGCCAGCTGGGCGCCTTCCACCCCGCGCCCCTGCCGCTCGGGGCCTGCGGCGCCTACACCACTGCGGTAGGTGCAGGGCGCTGGCGTGGGCGGGCGGGCTGGGGCCCGGGCCCGGGCCGCTGCCCGCCGCTTGGCCCCCCACACCCGTCCGTCTTCCCTCTCAAAGATCCTGCAGCACCAGGCGGCCCTGCTGGCGGCGGCGCAGGGCCCGGGCCTAGGCCCGGTGGCGGCAGTGGCGGCCCAGATGCAGCACGTGGCGGCCTTCAGCCTGGTGGCCGCGCCTCTGTTGCCCGCAGCAGGTAGCGCTCAGCATCTGGGGAAGGGTGCGGCTGGGAGGGGCAGGGCGGGCGGGCGCCTGACTCTCCGACCTCTCCCGCCACCAGCAGCCAACTCCCCGCCCGGCGGCGGCCCCGGCACACTCCCAGGTCTCCCGGCGCCCATCGGCGTCAATGGATTCGGGCCCCTGACCCCACAGGCCAACGGGCAGTCGGGCTCCGACACGCTCTACAATAACGGGCTCTCCCCTTACCCAGGTGGGCCCCCGGCTCTTCCCAAATCTCCCCAAAATGGAGTGGGGAGCGGCGGGATGGCGAGGGAAGGGGGCGGGCCCAGGGTCCCTGGGAAAGGATTCCCCCTCCTTCCCTGCTGCCTCTCACAGCCTCCCACACTCCCTGAGCGGCTCGCTGGACCCTGCCCGCCCGCCTTCACCGTGGCCCTTGCGCCCCTCTCTCCCCAGCCCAGAGCCCCGGCGTGGCTGACCCCCTGCAGCAGGCCTACGCTGGGATGCACCACTACGCAGGTTTCACTGGGCGCTTCGCGGCCTGGAGGTGGGGGGTTGAAGGGCCCCAGAAAGGAATAGGGAGATTGGGGGGGGGGGGGTTAGGCTCTGTTCCGAGGAGTCTACCCTCCCATTACACCCCCTCTCCAGAACGACCTCTCTTGGGGTGAGGGTTACTACTATGGGACTGGGCTGAATTGGTCAAAGGTGGCCTGGCAGGTGGGGCCCTGCTTGGGGATGGCTCCTTGGGGTCACTGCCCACTCCCACCTCTGTCTCCAGCAGCCTATCCGTCGGCCTATGCCCCAGTGAGCACAGCATTTTCCCAGCAGCCTTCAGCCCTGCCCCAGCAGCAAAGAGAAGGTGAGGGACTGGGGCCTGGAGATCAGGGCCTGGTGGGGGCTGGACTCAGGGTCCCTCCCCTGAACCAGCCTGCTACTGTTCCTTCAGGCCCGGAAGGCTGTAACCTCTTCATCTATCACCTGCCTCAGGAGTTTGGTGATGCAGAACTCATACAAACATTCCTGCCCTTCGGAGCCGTTGTCTCTGCCAAAGTCTTCGTAGATCGAGCCACCAACCAGAGCAAGTGTTTCGGTGAGCTGAGCCCCACCCCTGGGCCTCTCCCACGTCTAACTTAAGGATTCCCTGCAGACCCTAAGATTGTCCCTCCATAGGGCAATGATTTCCAGAGACCAAATGTATGGCAGTAAATGGGTTCACAGACTAGTGATGGGCTAAGCCTAGGCCAAGAACAAGCCTTATTTCAGGTTTACCTGGGAAGACCAGGTGTCTGGAATGTGTTCAGCCAGGTCAGGGCTTTGGAGTCTGGCCAGGGCAGGAGGAGTCTGGATCTGGTACCAGGATCCCCTCTAACTCCAACTGCAGTTCTGAGGACCAGAATGGAAGCTGTGGAGGAAGATAGCCAACATATGCTGGAAAAGACAGGGAAACATCTGAGTCAACACACTGACACCCCAGCCCCCGCCCCCAGACTCAGAGTTGCCTCTTGTCCTTCCAAGAATCACACCTTTAGGAATCTCAGGCCATTTGCCTATGAGCGTGTGTCTGTTGTACACAAACAATGCGGGTATGTGTTTGACGTAACTGGCCTGAGGGGGATGGGAGAAGAGGGAGCTGGTCAGAGAGCAGGGAGGACCTGCCTGGCAGAGTTCCCAGCTAACCTCTCTGCCCACGCCCCCCAGGGTTTGTTAGTTTTGACAATCCAACCAGTGCCCAGACTGCCATTCAGGCCATGAATGGCTTTCAAATTGGCATGAAGAGGCTCAAGGTCCAGCTAAAGCGGCCCAAGGATGCCAACCGGCCTTACTGATCTGCTCTCACTGACCAGCCACAGAGAGGTGAGTCCCTGATGAACCCCAGGCAGGTGGGGCCTGAGTGATGAGACCCTCCCAACTTTGAAGCTACTTTTGGGATACTGGAAGCACCCACCTCTGAGAAAGTCTGGGAGAGAGAGAAGAGCCAGGAGCCAGGAGGAGTCCTCAGATGGAGACTTTGTACTTTTCCCTCATTCCAAGGACTGACATAAATTAGACAACATTCCTACCCCCATGATCTAGGAGAGACAATTACAGTGAAATGCATCCAGTTCTACCCCAGAAATAGCCACAGGGGGCCATGGGAGTAGAGAAATATATGTGGGGAGGGGCTAGGGGCTGGGAATGAGACTAGAAAGGTAGATTTGGGCCAGCTTGTGAAGAGTCTAAAGGCCATGAGTTTGGGCTTTATCCTGAAGATAATAAAGAACCATTGAGGAGTTTAAGAAGGACTAGATGTAAGGGCTGGGATAATGGCAGTGAACATGGAGATGTAGAGAGAGACGCAAACATGCTTAAGAAGTAGGATCTGCAGGGCCTGGTGGGTGATGGGGAGAGATGACAAGTTCTAGGTTTTTGGTGGGGCCATGGGTCCACAGGATACCTCCCTGCAACTGTGGGAAATTTGCTGCCCCAGAAGGTCCATATGGCCCTGTTGAGCGCCCCCAGGAGCCTTCTGGAGGGGATGTTGGGCTGGAGTCATCTGCTCAGGACCCAGGGTCTGGCTTCAGTAGACCAGGCTGCTGCCTTGGCCCTGCTCTAGCTCCACTCCTTGGGAAGAAAGGTCTGGCCGGGCACCTGAGATGTCACTGATGGGGCAAGCTGCTCTTCCTGTCTGACCCTCCAGGGTGATTTTTGCCTTTTTTTTCTTCCCTCTCTCCTTACCAATTAATACCCAACAACAGAAACGGAAGAGTGAGAAGAAAGGAAAGGAAAAGCACAGAAACGCTTGAGCAGCCCTTCCCGAAGGAGCAGCTGCAGACGGAGGTGGATCGACCCGAGGCTGGTGCCTGGGGCTCAGGCCACTCTTAAGGATTGTTTTTATCCAGTGGGCTGTTCTGTGCCTGCTGCACAGAGCTCAGGCTGGCAGGGCTCGAGGGCTGGCTGAGGATTGACTATCTAGGGGAACCAGCAGAGGGCGTTGGGGGTGCCAAGGGCTTCTCCACAAGGGAAGCCCAGATTTACTTCTTTCAAAATCATATCATTCCTTAGAGTTTAGGGACCAAAGGACTATTGCTTTTTTAAGAATATATATATATATATGTATAAATTAAAACAAAGAAACAAAAAAACAAACAAAAACCCAAGAGAAACAAAAAAGACAGTATAGAGTCTCATAAAAGCTGCCTTTAAATATCCCTAGGAGACAGGGTGAAGGAGACCCTTGCTAGCCCCAGCCTAGGCAGAGGGAGGCTGTGGAAAGATTGTTCTGTGTGTCATTCCCTCTTAAACCATTTCCCCTCCTTGCCCTTTTAAAAATAATTAAGAACTTGAGGTCTAGGCTCATATGCAGGTAATGAGAGAGTTATGGAAGCAGTGAACCCACAATCCACAAGCCCCAGACGCAGAGAGCATCCTGAAGAGGCCCCAGGAGGAGCTCAGGTCTGCCTGGCTTTTGCCATCATGAGAGCCCCTCAGCCAGCAGGAGTGGGAGCCTCCCTTCCCTTCTCGACAGCCTTTCTTGTGAAACCACTGCTTCTCCAGCCAGGAAGAAAGAGGGAGTTTTGGCCACCTGAGCCTTTCCCTTCCCAGTCCGGATAGACAGAGGCCCTGCCTTTGGCTGAGCCGAGACACCTCCTGTTTCCCCTCCCCTTGAGCTAGCCCCAGTGTCCCCTTGCTCCAGGCCACCTTCTGTCTCTTAGTCTAAGTTTGCCCACCTGTAAAGTAGATTCAGGGTATATGTAGAGGGCTGTGACAACAGACTTGGAAGGTTTGCTACTGTATATACTGCCACTGAGAAGGGGATAATTTTCAATATGTAGAAGCTTCAGATTTAGAGGTCCCTCTTTACCCTGGACCTGGGAAGGAAGTAGATGTTTTGCCAAAATACTTCTTCATTCCTTTAAAAAGTACATCTTTCCTATGCAAGAGTGTCTCACATGTGCTTATCCAAGGTGCTTCTAGTTGGTGAGCAGTGTTCAGCTTAGAAGTGGTGTGTGCTCTGTCTGTCTGTCTTTGTCTGTCTGTTGTATACAGTGGGTGCCATATAAAGCTGATCAATGGTGGTGCTTCCTGCCTGCTTCTGTGAGATGGGCAAAAGATTCAGCTTAGAACACTATGACTCACCTTGCCTTGGTCAGCCTTTCCTGGGCCTGCAGGGCCTTGCACATATTTTTCCCGGGAGGACAATTTCCCCTCCACCCCACAGACATGGATCAACCCAGTCTGAGGCCCCAGCTGTGTGAGGTCAGCTGTATGGGGTCACTCCAATCCCCAGATGTTGCTGAGGCCGGAGGCCTCTGATCTGATATCACGTCAGATAGTAAAGGATGTGGGGGTGGGGGTGGAGGGTTCCTCCTTCATAACAGTTTCTAAGAAAACTTATTCCCACCTGTTCATCTGTCTATGACTCTTTTGTGGAGGGAATGGGAAAGAAAACTAGATATGGCGATAACATTACCAGGTAAGGTGCAGTGTACATCCACAAATATTTCCAACTGAGAGAAGAGGCAGTGCTGAGGGCATGTGTATGTATACCAGTGCTGACCCTGGACCACCCTGGACACAAATAGAGACATAGAGCCCCTGCACATTCAAACTGATACTCACATGCAGGCAGAGCACCCTGAGTGCTAGGTGGTAAGCAGTATGCTGGGTATTAAGACTCAGGCATGTTCCAAGTACTCAGTTAAGGGGAAAGGGGGATCAACAATGCAGTTATAATGGGAGGGGAGCACACAAGGTCTGTGCTAGCAAAGAGAGTACCTGATTTAGACTTTATTGGTGGGGGAGGTATGAGAAAGGGTTCCTGAAGGAGATTAAGGAGGGGAAGGGCCTTTGAGGATGAACTGGGACATTTGGACAAAGCCATTTAGACAGCTGCATCATTTTGAAAAAATATTTTTTATTCCCAAGAAATAATGATTACCATTTATTCAGTGCCTATCACATGGCAGATAATGGGCACAAGATAAGATCTTTTTCCCATTCCTAACTCTACCCTAAACCTTATCATTGCAAGTCATGTCAAGACACTTGAACCAAAATGGCATTTAAACTATTTTGCTTTATACTGTAGTATGTGGATTAGGGACTGTCAGACTGTGTGATTCCAAAGCTTCAGGGGTTGGTGTGGTCCAGATCAGGGGTTGGCAAACCATGGCTTGTGTGCCAAATCTAGCTTATGGCCTATTTTTTATGACCTACAAACTAAGAATGGTTTTTGTATTTTTTTTTTTTTTTTTT
>VBSM01002959.1:13282446-13309076 GCA_008086735.1 Cheirogaleus medius | reverse complement strand
TGCCTCGGCCTCCCAGAGAGCTAGGATACAGGCATGAGCCACCACGCCTGGCCTGGTGATGTGCAGTTCTTGATCAGGTCTGTATATGACTTATGATTTTGCAATCTGTGGCTAAAAGATAAACTTATCTACCCCTACATACTATATATTGGCTGTATAACCAACATGAAATAGTCTAACAAGTTTGGACTCGAACTGCTTGGCTAAAGCCATCTTTCCACCTTAGCCTTAGTCTTAGCTGAGACTACAGGCATGCACGGCTGGATAACATTTTTTTATTTTTTTAATTAAAAAAGTTTTTTTAGAGATAGGGTCTCGCTATGTTGCCCAGGCTAGATTCAAACTCCTGGGCTTAGGCAATCCTCTCACCTCAGCCTCCTGAGTAGCTGGGACTACAGGTGTGTGCCACTTTACCTGGAAATAACAGTTTTTAAAAAAATCTTCCATTTGGAATGGGGAGGAAAAAAAACAATGGTCACTAATCTGCAGCATATAACACATCCTTCTGGAGGGTGCAGTGAATTTCTTGGTCAATACAACTGATTGTTCTTAGTCCTTTCCACTGGGAAATATCTCCTTTATCTATTGTTCTTTCTGAGAGGATGGCCCTTCTGGAATTGAAGCATCCCGCTTCCCTTTTGACATGGTTTTGGGTTTAAAGAGTACCTTAAGGATTAAGCATTCCCAGGTCCTTGTCTGCCGGATGTGAGGATTCTCTGCTTCCAGGGCTCTCTATGAGCTGGTAACAATCATCAGGAGTCTTGCTGAGTCCTGGTCCTTACATTTCAATCTTGCCCTTGTGGTTTCTGTCTTTTACCAACAGGTCACACTTTGACCATTCCCCTCACCCTCAGCTTCATGGCTTCCATCATGATTTGTCTATGGTGAAGAGTCACCCTTATTCTGCTTAGTGCCCCCAAAGAGAGATTACCTATTTGGCACCTGGCTGGCTCATGCTCCAACCAGATAGTCAAAATCCCTGAGTGATCCTGGCTCCTAGGCCTCAGGCCCGAGGGCATGCGAGGAACTGGACTGAGGCAGCCATGCCAGAATCTTGGCCAGCAACCTGCAGCTTGCTCTACTCCTCCCACTCTGGCCGTGGCCCGTTATTACACTGAAGCCACATTACCAAAAGGACTCCTGAGGGGAGTCTGTCCATTGACACTGAATTTGGGGGCCCTCTGAGAACCTCTAGAGCATGGGGCCTTTGGACAGTGTCTTCAGCCTTCAGCAGAGCCCCTGGAATGAATTTCTCTCCCTGGATGCAACCTGGGTATGTCCTGGATGTAGCGCAAAAAGACCTTTGTTCTGAGATGGGACTGCTAACCTCTGACCTTGGAAGCAGCTTGGAAGCAGCTCTAGATCTGCTGTGTGCTCTGTCCAGACCTGGAGGCTTACCCCTGCCTCAGTGGAGCAGAAAACACATGTAATACCATCCAAAAGAGGGTGCTACAATGTGGAGATCACAGAATCTCACTTGATCCTTTCCAGCTCTGGTTGTAATCTTTGGGTGGCCACTGTCCTGACTACACTTGCCTCCACTGTGACACAGTCAAACCCAGCAGGGACTCAGAGGCCGTTTGTGGCCTCTGGACTTCTCCTATGGTCAGTACATTTGCAAAGTTGTGTCACACTGCCCTGTGTTCTTTGGTAGAGCCAAAGAAGAAAGAAAGCTTGTGGGCTCAGGGAGCTAAGAACCAATGCAGGCCAAGCAGCTGCCCTTCCAGCCTGCAGCCTGAGCCAGGTGAGGTCTGCAAAGAGGTGCCCAAGACCGTGCCAAGTGCAAACTAACAAGGGGCAGAGGGGCCACTCTTTTTCTCCCTGACTTTAGACACAGCTATTACAGTGTCCTCGGCCCTCTAGAAGACTGGGCTGACCAAAGCCTTTGACTGGCCGTCTGTAGAGGGGACTTTGGATTTCTAGGATCTGGCCTCCTGCCCTCCAGCTTCCTATGAGTGCAGAGGCCCAGAAGGCAGAACAGGCTGCCAGCCTGGGTCTGGCTTTTCCCAAGGGTATCTTAGATGCTTATCAGAAAATGCAAGGGACTATAAAGAGAGTCCATGGAATGAGCCTCAGCTTCCTGGGGAGTAGTCCAGAAATGGCCAGACCCAGTGATCCAGTCCTGGGCCCCTGAGAGGAAGCCCATGGTCTGGGCTAGATTCCATGCATTAGAGTAGGAAAAATCAACTGTGTTACCTGACTGTGGGACTCAAGGTTGGGATGGGGGCTTTGATTGTTTCTCTGTATCTTAACCCAATTACTCTAGAAAGCAGACTCTGAGGCAAGTACTGACATTTTTTAGGGAGGTGGGAGTCCAGGACAGTGAGGGCAAGAAAAGTGGAGGCAATACAAGAGGACGCATTACCGTGTTGGCTGCTGCTTCACATGAACTGTGAGGAGAGAACAGGTCACCTGACAGGCTTATTTGCTGAGCACATGGTGTTTGCAAGAGGAAACTGCACCTTAGAGCTGTTTGCCAAGGGAAGATTTGAGAGGGAATTTATCCATCCGTTCCCCTCTTGTCTCCTGTTTTCCATTGGCCAAGATGCACCCCACAGGAAGCCGGCTCCCCTGCACATCTCAGTTGCATCATTTGCCCCTGGGTGGCTGTTAGGGAGTCAGCTCCCATGGCCTGCTATGTGACATTTCTACCACAGATATGGAAGTGGAAGGGCTACTTGGCACAGGCAGGGTGCCAACCAAGAGAGAGAAAGGAGGATGTGGCCTAGGGAATCCAAGAAGGTGCATGAGGTTTGTTCCCAATACATCCCACTCTCTCCCACAGGATTCACAGCCAAAGTCCCCAGGCACCAGAACTCCCAACACTGTCTGAATTCCAGGCCAAATAAGTCTGATTTAATTTGGGGCAAAAGGGAAGTATTCAGGTGTTGCTGGGAAGATCGGGATTTCTCCTTTTTTCTGGGTACTTCCAAGCCCCTAAATTCCAGTATCTCCTGCTGGATTTCCTACCTCCTATGCCTTTGTTCTCAATTGGGGAAGAGGATTTGGCTTTTATTTAATCTATAGATGCATGATTATCTGACCCTTCGCAGTCCGGATTGCTGGAAAAGACAGAAAGGGCAACTTTAAACAAAGTTGTAGGCCGGATGCGGTGGCTCGTGCCTATAATCCTACCACTCTGGGAGGCCGAGGCGGGTGGATCGTTTCAGCTCAGGAGTTCAAGACCAGCCTGAGCAAGAGCGAGATGCCGTCTCTACCAAAAAATAGAAAAAATTAGCCAGGCATGGTGGTGCATGCCTGTAGTCCCAGCTACTTGGGAGGCTGAGGCAGAAGGATCCCTTGAGCCCAGGAGTTTGAGGTTGCTGTGAGCTAGGCTGACGCCGCAGCACTCTAGCCCAGGCAACAGAGTGAGACTCTGTCTCAAAAAAAAAAGATAAAATAAACAAAGCTGTATGTGGTTCTGATTTTGCCAGCATGGAGGAAACCTGAACTGCAGGACCTTATTGAAAATCTCAAGAAGAGGTCAATGTACTCCACCATCCAGATGTTTTTCCCAACGCGTCTCTGAAATCTCCACTTTGATGGATGCATGACTTGAGTCTCAAGATAAAATTGATGATCATTTAGCCAGCTGATTTGATACCAAATACTAGGGATTTCCAATTTCCCACCCAAGGGGGGATGATCAGATCCCCACTGCCTCCATTTCACTTCAGTTCCACTAATTCCACACTTCATTCCATGTCTGTATTAGGATTGATTTCATTGCAAGTTAGAGAAACCAACACAAACCAGTTTAAGCAAGAAGGGAACTGAGAAGTGTTGTTGTGTTACTGACCTCATGCAACGCCCAAACCTTCATGCAAGGGCTCAGACAAAGATCACCATGTCTCTCTCAATTTCTAAGGGCTTTGCTTCTTCTTATGCCTTGGTCCCATGCTCTGTCCTGCCACAGACAAACTTTCCCCATATGGCAGGGAGAGCTGGGTGCCAGCAGCTTCAGGATCATGTCCTCTTAGCACCATGGATTCAAAAGCCAGAGAACTTTGAGGGGAAGATTATGATTGGCTCTGCTTAGGTCACAAACTCATGCCTGCACTAATCACTTTGGTCAGGGTGATGGTCAGGCTTGGCCTGATGGGTCTTGTATCCATCTCTGTGGGGCGGAAGGGGATAGGAGGCAGAGGTGGCATTGTGACTGCCAGCCCCACTAAGCACTTATAAAGACATGTCCTGCATAGCCTATAAGAACATATAATTTGGCCTGGCTGGAGTTTAGGGTGCATGTGAGGTATGGTGAGAGCCAAGTAGGGGCCATATCCACAGAAAGGGTGTAAGTTTTATCCTGGGGTAAAGGGGAGCCGTTGAGGGTTTTTTGTTTGTTTGTTTGTTTGTTTGAGACAGAGTCTCACTTTGTTGCCCCAGCTAGAGTGCAGTTGTGTCAGCCTAGCTCACAGCAACCTCAAACTCCTGGGCTCAAGCAATCCTCCTGCCTCAGCCTCCCGAGTAGCTGGGACTACAGGCATGCGCCACCATGCCCGGCTAATTTTTTCTATATATTTTTAGTTGACCAATTAATTTCTTTCTATTTTTAGTAGAAACAGGGTCTTGCTCTTGCTCAGGCTGGTTTCGAACTCCTGACCTTGAGCTATCCTCCCGCCTCAGCCTCCCAGAGTGCTAGGATTACAGGCGTGAGCCACTGCGCCCAGCCGATTGGGGGGTTTTAACAGAGGAGTGACATGATCAGATTTGGGTTTTAAAAAGGCCCCTAAGCAGCTAAGTGGAGACTAGTCTGAAGGAGTGATTCCAGGATGAGGGGTCTATTTAGGAAGCTAATGCAATAGCTCTGGTGAGGAGGAGCAGGAGTACACGGGAGGGGTTGAGTTAAGATGTATTAAGTGGTAAAATTTAAGATGTTTATGAGGTAAAACTGGTTCCACTTAAATGAGGATGGGAGAAGTCTAGGACGCTTCCTTCTCAGGGTTCAGGCTGTATCATAGGTACTATTTACTATGCTGGGGACATGAAAGAAATGCAGAGTAAGAAGATGAGTTTGCCTGTGAGAGCTCCAAGTGGAGTTGTCCAAAGGACAACTTAAGACTCAAAAAGTATAGGATCTCAGCTGGAATTTGGTGGGTCAAAAAAATAAAAAAAAAGAAAAGTAAAAGTATAGGATGGAGATACAGATTTGGGAGTTCCAGCTACAACTGTGTGTCTCTAAGGCTGATTTAAACAGAACCAGTTGTTGAAAGGGCATTAGGCAGGTCATGGGATTGCCAGGCAGGAGACCTAAGCTTGGAAAATAAGCAGGAACAATGGTAGGCCAGTCCACCAGAGCAAAGGCCAAAATCCAGAGCCAACCCAGCAAGAACACTGCTGCCGTCATCATGACTGGACACTGGATGTCACCACCACCAGTACCCACACCACAATAGCCCTTGGGCATGGGATAAAGCTGACCCTACCCTATGACAGCCATTGCTACTGTATGAATCCTCCATGATTCCATTCCTCTGAATCACTTACTCCAGAATCTACATTTGGGCTGGTTGGCCAGGTCACATGCCTGTCTTACCTTGTGGAATGCTGGGAAAGGAAAGATCCAACATTTTCAGTGTCTGTCACGGAAGGTGGGCTCTACTTACCTCCAAGACTTGTAACATAAAAAGGCGATTCAGTTTCTTGGCAAACAAAAGTGAACAGGTCTGCTGCAAGTGGGTGCTATGGAGGCCACTGGAAAGAATGATAAGAGGAGAAATGGGTGTGGACTGAACTGTTTTTATACTTAAATATGGAATGAAGGAAAAAGAGCCTATTAAAGATGTTGTGAAGGAGCCATATGAGGTGTAGGAAGAAACCGGAAGGGTATAGTCTAGTCCATAGGAGCCAACAGAGGAAAAGGTTATGGGGACAGGTTGATCAACAATGCCAAGTGAGGTCAAGGGGTCAAATAAGTTAAGCCTGAAAATTTCCAAGGGATTTGGTAGTTTGCAAGTCAATTGTAACTTTGGTGAAAATATTTTTAGTAGAAATTTTGGGGAGAGGGGAGATGGCACGAGATTTAAGGAATAAATCAAAGCTAAGAAGGTGGAGAAGGAGAGTACAGACTACTCCTAGAAGTTTGGTCAAAGGCAAGAAAAATCAGTAACATGTGGGATTAAAATAGGATTTTTTTTTAAAGGTTGAGTAAGTTGATCAAGTTTATATGCTGAGATCAAAGAGTGAGGGAAAAGAAAAAGTTGAATATACATGAAGGAGAGGAGTAAGTGAAGGAGCAAAGTTCTTGAAGAGGCAGAAACAATGAGATACAGATCATAGTGAAAGGATTAACCTTGAATTTGAAGGGAGATCTCTCCCTTTCTGAAATAGAAAGGATGGGAGAGATCCTAGTGTTTGGAGAGGCCATAAAATTGAGGAAGTTGCCACCATGGTCTTTATTTTCTCTATGAGGCAGAGAAAATAGAAAGAAAATAGAAAGAAATTAGCTGCACAACTAAAAATATATAGAAAAATTAGTCAGGCATGGTGGCGCATGCCTGTAGTCCTAGCTACTCGGGAGGCTGAGGCAGAAGGATTGCTTGAACCCAGGAGTTTGAGGTTGCTGTGAGAGCGAGGCTGATGCCATGGCACTCTAGTTCTGGACTCGGTCTCAAAAAAAAAAAAAAAAAAGCGACTCCTAGATCCCCAGGTCAGAGGGCCTCTGTGCTGGGAAGCTGCCAGGAGCTGGAGAGTAGTCTCACCATTTCTGGTTTCTGCCTGTCCATGTTTCATTTGTTGTCCCCAGATGGTCTTTTTCCTTTGTTCATTCATCATAGTAGGTGGCAGGTGGATGTACCATAGCTCCTGAGCCTATAGTCTCTTCTGCTCAAGAAACCAGTCCAATTAGAATCACAATCTCTCAGCCCTAATCCCAGATTCTCAGGCAAGAACATCTGCTTAACACAACTTGGATCAGGAATCCACTCAGAGTTCAATAAACTGCAGCCAGGGTGCCAGTGGTCATGCAAGACAAACATGGCCCTGGGGCCTGTGGATTTGGAATGTGGGTGTGGAAAATATAATTCCCACAGAACAGGGCTCATGGGCTGGGCTGACCTAAATCAGTGTCCACATACAAGCTGAAGTATGCAGGACTGGGTGATTTCCTTTATCCTGGTTTAGTATGGGAGAGTAGAGAAGGTAGATAGCTGGAATGATCGAGGAGTGTGAGTTTTAAAGGATAAGGACAAGCATATTAACAAAAATGTGATCAAAGTGACAGACCTAAGGATCTCTACTAGGTAGGAAAAGAAGTAAAGCCAGGAAGATCCTGATAAACTAGTTGAGATTAATGATGAATAGAAGAGCTGGTGGTGTGAGATGGGAGGAGTTGGGGAGGAGGGATCCTGAAGGTTATTGAGGACCAGAGTTTAACATTTCACTCATGAGGACAGTTCCCCTGTGCTTATCCAAAGTGCTTATATTTTAACACACTCTCATACATGCATGGCTCTCAAAAGCTGTTACGGGGCCCTTGATGGTGAGTTGTTTTAGGAAGCAGGGCCAATGCCTTCCCCAACTATTCTGAACTCCTGCACTCTGAAACTGAGGCTATATCCCTCGTTTGTTTTTGTTTTTTTCAGTTATTATAAACAATGGGTCTAACAAACTAACCCTGAGACAGCACTGTGGCCCAGGTTGAGTGGCAAGGTAAGCAGAGGGGGACATCAAAAGGGAAAGGAGTCAGAAGGGAGAGGCTGAGGATGTGCAAATGTATATATATATATAAAAAAGCTTCACTGGGGAAATTGATTGAGGCAGGCTCAGGAGGGCTAAATAGACATGACACATGTTTATATCACTCAGGGTCAAAGCTTTCCTTGTGTGTACTATGTCCAGTTACAAAGAGAGAGTGAGCGAGGAGAGTTGGTCCAAGATAAACCTTTTCCTATTAGTGCTGATGGAAAAGGGCACGTGGAAGCCCCAAGACTGATAAGGATGAAGGAGGTTTGGCCTTGTCTAGGGTTGATAACCACAATTACAGCTTCCATTTCTGGACGACTTCCTAGTCCCACGTACCCTGCTGGTTACTTCGCATGGATTAGTTGGAATCGTATGAAATAGCAGGTATTTGTTTACATCCTACAAAAATGGCAATTTCATACAGTTCGACCTAATACTATCTCACTTCATCCTCACCACAGCAGCTCCATGAAACAGCTATTATCGTTTCCACTTCAAAGACGAGAAGACTAGGACTCAGAAGGTGAACGTCTTTGTTTAAGGCTGCACAATCACTAAGTGAAGAAACCAAGCTCTGAACCCACACTGTTTGACTGGAAGGCCGGGGTGCTTTCCAGCACATCGCAGCTACCAAGGGAGCAAATTAGTTAAGAGTAAGAACTAAGAGACCCTGAGGTTTTTGACTCCCACTTTCGAACCAGAAATTCCTGGAGTCAGCAGGGCCTCAAGAGTCCCCTCTCCATCTCTATCTGCCAGCCTCCGCCTCCAGCGAGGGTCCACGAGCACCCTGGACGGCCCTCCCTGCTCATTCCTCCAACCACACGGGGCGCCAAACGGAGACCTTCTCCTCCGAAGGCCCTCCGCGCGCCCCCAGAGTCCCTCCTCTCTCCACGCACCCTCCCCGCCCCACGGCGCAGGCGCCACCCCCGCTCCGCGCCGCCTCCCGACTGGCGGCCACCGCGCAGGCGCCCCAAGGCCGGCGTCGGCGGCGGAGGCGCGCCCAGGCGGAGGCCGCGTGGCTGTTGGCCGGGAGCGGGGCGCGTGACTGAGGTGTCGCCGCGCGAGCGTGCGCAGAGCGGCTCAGCGCGCCCGTGACGGAACGACTAGGCGTGGGGTGCGCGACCTCGCCCGCCTGCCCGGCCCCCGCCCCTTGGCTTGCCGCTCCGCCCCCGCGGGGCGTCCCGGGCCGCTGGTCCCTCGGCGGCGCCGCGCGCGGCCCGGGGTCGCCGTGAGTACTCGCGAGGCTGGCCTGTGGGGCAGCCACCACGGGGACGGGGCGGGGCGGCCGGGCCGCGGGAAGGGTGCGGGGCCCGCCCCGCCTCGGCCGGGTTGGGTGAAGTGAGGGGTTCGAGCAGGTGGCTCTGAAGGGCCTTCCCGGGCTTGGCAGGCTTCTCTGAGGCTCGGCGGCTGGTAGCACAGATCGGGCCCAGAGCTTCTTCCCGAGGGCGGCAGGTGTTGGGTATCTTCGGGTTGCCGGAGGAACCCCGGGGAAGAGCTGGAACTGCTCCCCCAAGAGAGGCCGCAGGGTCTGTCTTGGAAGCGCGTTGGCAGAGAGTATTTTCGGGGCCAGCCCCATCCTCTCTTCCCCCCGGGGTACCCGAAATAGCGCTAGCGTGAGGGAATCGCCCCTCTGTGGTTCTTCGCTACACTCTTTGTTTAGTGGCCTAGTCCTTCAAAGAAGGGGCTTCCAGAACCACAATGCCGGGAGCCAAACCCAGAATTTAAACGTTGAGATTGGAGGCTTCTTTGTACGTAAAGTTGTCACACACTGAGGACCGTGGACCTTGGGAAAGACTTTAGTGAACCAGACTTGAGGCTTATTTACATTTGGCCTATTCCCATGGAAATTCATAAAGCTTTATATGGTAGCTACCATTATCCAAACTGAGCACTGAGGTTAACAACACCCTTCTCTGGGCATTTTTCATGTAGTCTGTATTTGGCCCAGCTACTTTTGAAATGTTCCCTTCTTTATCTCAGTTTAGATAAATCAGGTGGGTCTGTCTTGTTTAATTCATGAACTCCCTGAATTAGTTATAACCACATCATATGAAGATTAGATGTGATTAGGATCTGTCAAGTGTGCTTAAATCCCATGTCCACTATACTAACCATAAAGAAGTTGCTTGACCTCCCTTCATGTTATAGAATGACCCTGAGAATTCTGAAATAACATGAAAGTTTAGAACTAGGTCACCTTTCAGGTTTATTCTTTAAAATATCTGTCATTCTGTGGATTCCATGACCTTCCACCTGCCTTTTCTCACTTTTTACCTTTTAAGCCCACCTCCATCTCTCCAGAGGAAAGGGCATTGAGAATAGAGGGAGCAAGTCCCTTTCACTAAAGCGGCCTGATTTGAAAAAGCTGGTGATTTTCTGAACTGTCTCATCCACGGACAAGAAAAACTCCCTCTGAACTACCTTTTTCTCCTTGTGATAGCAGCAGACACCAAACAACAACAGCCCTTGGAGAGAGGCTAAATTTTTCTTGACTTCTGCAGCAACAAAGACCTTGAACAAGTTGGTACTTCTGGCCTACACCGACACCATCCTACTGCTCATCCCAAGACAACCCAGGCTAGACGTTAGTGCCTCCTTTACTACTCTATGATTATCCAGATCAGCACTTGACTGTTTATTTTCAACTCTCACAAACCCAGCCCCCAGATCTTCATATTCTGGTTCTCAGCTGCTCTTGAAGGTGAATGAAGTTTTGCTTTTCTAAAATAATTTTTGTGTGATTTTTGTCTGTGGAAGCTTGTAAGTTCTTGTATGTATCTCCCATTTGGGTAGGTATCCAGCAGAGGGTTCATTCATTCATTGATTCACTCATTCAAGAAATGTGTTAAGGGATTGAGAATATAGACAGTGAAAACAGTCAAAGCCTCTGCCACCGTAAAGCTTACATTCTGATGGGAGACAAAATATTTTATGTTAGAATGTGATAAGTGCTATGGAAAAAAAACAAAGTGAGGCGGGGAATAGAGAGTGCCAGTGTGTGTGTTGGGTGTTGCTGTTTTGTATGATGGTCAAGGTGACCTTTGAGCAGAGATCTGAAAGAGTAAAGGAGCAAACCATGTGGATATCTGGGTGATAAGAAGGGGAAACAGCAGGGACAGAGTTTTGTGGTGGGAATATGCTTGATATGTTTGAAGAACACCAACAAGGCAATTGTGGAGTCTCAGGTAATTTTCTTGTTAACATTTAGAGTTGGCTTTCTAAGTAGAGCCCCTGTTACAGTAGCTTCTGATTTTTTTTTAATAAAATTTGCCAACTATACACAAAAATGGGTAGTACAAGAAACTCTCGGCTGGGCACAGTGGTTCATGCCTATAATCCTAGCACTCTGGGAGGCTGAGGCTGGAGGATCGCTCGAGGTTAGGAGTTCAAGACCAGCCTGAGCAAGAGTGAGACCCTGTCTCTACTAAAAATAGAAAGAAATTAGCTGGACAACTAAAAGTATATAGAAAAAAATTAGCCGGACATGGTGGCACATGCCTGTAGTCCCAGCTACTTGGGAGGCTGAGGCAGAAGGATTGCTTGAGCCCAGGAGTTTGAGGTTGCTGTGAGCTAGGCTGACACCATGGCACTCTAGCCGGGGCAACAGAGTGAGACTCTGTCTCAAAAAAAAAAAAAAAACTCTCATGTACACATCACTCAGCTTCATCAATAATCAACATTTTGCCTTATTTATTTCATCTATTCTCCCCCTGCCCCTTTTAGTTTTGAGGTAGTATTTTAAAGCAAATCTCAGATAGATACCAGATCATTTCATCTCTTAAGAATGTCAGTTGTAATTTCCTTTTGTATATTGTTTCTGATGGGTTAGGAAGCACTATAAGTTGGAGGATTACTATGATGATTTTTGCCCTGGCATTATACTGACCATCCTGGGTCAGTTACCAGACTTAAGTTGGTATCTGAGGAACAGACCACAGGCCCTTAGAACACACAAGGATCTGGAACAGGGGCTTTTAAGTTTTGTCATGCATCAAAATAACTAGGCCTCATCCCTGGAGTTTCTAATTCAGTAGGTCTTAGAGGTCTGAGAATTTACATTTCTAACAAGGTCCTAGGTGGTACTGATGCTGTAGGTCCATTGACCCTACTCATAGAACCACTGATCTAGAAACCTAAATTCCAGCAGAACTGTGTTAGAGGCCAAGAACACCTCTATTGGCCGGGCACGGTGGCTCACGCCTGTAATCCTAGCACTCTGGGAGGCCGAGGCAGGAGGATCACTCAAGATCAGGAATTCGAAACCAGCCTGAGCAAGAGTGAGACCCCATCTTTACTAAAAATAGAAAAAAAATTAATTGGCCAGTTAAAAATATATATAGAAAAATTAGCTGGGCATGGTGGGGCATGCCTGTAGTCCCAGCTACTCGGGAGGCTGAGACAGAAGGATTGCTTGAGCCCAGGAGTTTGAGGTTGCTGTGAGCTAGGCTGACACCATGGCACTCTAGCCGGGGCAACAGAGTGAGACTCTGTCTCAAAAAAAAAAAAAAAAAAAAAAGAACACCTCTATTTGAGATTGGAGTGGGTTAGACTGAAGTATGTATGTGCAGAGCCAGTGACCTGCTGATCTAGAGAGCAACTGAAAGCTTTTTTAGCCTGTTCTAAGATACTTTTGGCATTGTCTGCCATTAAAGTTTTCATAATTTGATAGATGAGTTTGTTTTTCCTACTGTGTATGGAAGCTTCAGTGGGGCTAAAAGTTGTTGGTATAGGGTTAGGGGTCCTCTGGATTAGAAGCATTCAGGGGAACTGTATGTGAAAGGTCTAGAGGTTCAGTATTTTTCTAAGCATTTGTTGGGATCATGATTGCATTTTAATTTGGGGATAGGTTCCAGGATGACTCCAGGGCAGTATTTTGGCCATGACAACTCAGATCAGGACTGCTAGAGGGTGTGTAGTGTTGTTGAGGACTTTTTAAGTTAGCTATGGTTGCCATATAATGGCTTCTAATACTCATGTTTAAAAAGAGGTAATGGCTCACTATGGAGAAATAACTAGGAATAAAGAGTCCAGAAAGAATCAGATTCTGGTTCTTAATTCTGCTGGGGGTTGGTACTGTGAAGAATTTTCCAAAATGAACCGACTAGACAGAAACATAATGATCTAGTCCTGCCACCATCACTTCTGGCTTCAGGAGTTATAACATTATGAACTAGATCAGGGACTTGCTCCAATTTCAGCTCTCCAGTTTAAATGGAATAGCAGTGTCTTATGTTTGTATAGTGCTTTCACGTTCATTATCTTAAAGAACTACATGTATAAATGTGTGTATATGCATTGAAGTGTGTCTTTATGTGCAGTTATCTGTATGTATGTGTAATAAAAGTGTATTCATAAATATGTGTGCCTGTGTATACACCACCTAGCTATTAAGTGGTGATGAAACCAGTTGTTACCTACTTTCCACAGGACATTGACTTGTTACCACCACAACAGCAGAGCCTGCCATCCCCAGCAGTTCTCCAGTTACTCCTGACATCGGCTTCCCATCTCCCTTTGTGGCCTCCTAAATGCCCATCACATTGGCCTGGGTTCAGCTGGTGGTATGGAGGGGTGCTGCCTAGCACTGACCTGAGAGTGTGTGTGACCCACTGACCCAATGGTGAGAACTGATTGCCCACCTCCCAACTGATTGTCCACGGGATAGATGAGACAAAATACAGATCTCACTCTTTCTTAGTATTTTCCCTCCCACCCTTTTGGAAGGTAGAGTGGCACAGAAACAGTATTACTTGGTGTGTATGTGTAGGTGGGTTTTCTTAGGAAGGGAGGGGAGAGTTAAATACTTTAAAGGTTAGAAAGGGAGTGATGAGACAAGAGAGCTTAGGTATAGTTGGGAGCTGCCTTTGGTAATGATCCTAGAAGAGGCTAGCTTATACTAGAACCAAGATATGCTTAGGAACCAACCTTGACGTTGAAATCTGCATCCCTCCCTGATTGGCTACCAGAGCTTCAATCGTCATGCTGAGGCTTAAGAAGGCCAAAATTCCCTGCTGTTTTCCTCTGTCCCACCAAGTCAGAGCTATGCCATGGATAAGATCAGATTCAGAAAGAGCCTGAGAGTCTTCTCTCAAAGGGGTGAGATGAAAGGTATAAAGAGATTAGGTCCTCATTTATTCTGTCGCAAGGGACCTTTTCCCATTCTTTGTGGGAATCTGTTTCCCATATCACCCCGCCCCATTCCATGGGAGAACAGGGACCTAACAAAGGATGGTATTCTTATTTCTCTTCACTAGGACATCAAAGGCCAGTTCTGGAATGATGATGATTCGGAGGGAGATAATGAATCAGAAGAATTTCTCTATGGAGTTCAGGTGAGGTTATATCCCCAAGACCCATGTTGAATAATCTACATGGGTTATCTGTGTGCTTCCTCTGGATACATCAGGAGTGAAAGAGGTTGTTCTGGAGCACAGATGAGATGAGGGTATAATGTTGGTGTAGTTTGAGCATGGTCTTGTTGGAGTTGATCCCATGTCCTTGCTCTTGCCTGAGATTCTTACCTATCCCAGAGTAACCTACATCCTTGGTATGCTGAGGCTACCCATGTGTTCTTAGTTAGAAGTAATTGTTTTCTAACTCTTCCTTCAATAGCCAGTGGGGTTGCATCTTAAAAGATTACTCTGCCAGTTATTGCTTAATACCATTACTATCCAGGGCACAATCCTGAGCAGAAATGCTTAGAATCTAGGAATGCTTTTTGGATAGAATCTAGCTGAGCTAAAATCTGTACTCTTCAGCCTGTTCTGAGTTGTTGTAGAATGTATATGTAAGTATCCTGGTCAAGGTCTGAGAGGAAAAGCTGGAGACTTAAGGATGTGAACTCCTCAAGCAAAGCCTACCTTTGGTCTCCTGAAACTCTTTTTAGAGTCTTGATGGGAGGGATACTTGTCTGTTAATGAAATCCCTAGCTGAGGTCACTACTAAGAACTCCTTCATACAAGAGGCTTTCACTTCCCCTGTATTGCTGCTGCTGTCTGATTTCTCCTGTTCCTGTTGTCTCTTCATGTTCTTTTCATTTTCTTCTCTCTTTCCCCATGTGTATTTTTCCACACCTCTCCACCACCACCATTTTTGCCACTATCTCAGGGGAGCTGTGCAGCTGACCTGTATCGACACCCACAGCTTGATGCAGACATTGAAGCCGTGAAGGAGATCTACAGTGAGAACTCTGTATCCATCAGGTGGGACTCTGCTTCAGGGATGGCAAGGGAGCAAGCCACTTCTTTCTGAGTTGTTGAAAGGCTAGAGGTTTTTCTTTTTATGGTATGATAGGGGGATAAATTATGAGCTTAATGATAGAAATTGCTCAGAATATATAAGCTTAGCTGGTAAGAGAGAGTAAGGCTATTTTTCTTAGAAATTTCCTCTTATCCTAGACCCCTCTAAGCCAATAGTTTCACCTTTGCGGTAAGAAAGGCTTCTGGCATGGAGAAGGCTCTGATCATGTATGTGGCTTGAGGCTATAGCTAAGACCCTACATATAAAACTACCATCCACCTTCCTTCTCCCCTGGCCCAGAGTTCAGATCTCCTTCCACCTCAGTCTCTGTTCCCTTCTTTCTCCCTTAATGAGTCTCACCTGTGGTCGCCTGTATCTCTATAGAGAATATGGAACTATCGATGACGTGGACATTGACCTCCACATCAACATCAGCTTCCTCGATGTAAGTGGGCTAGTACCTGCCAACAACATGTCTAGCTGGACTTGTGGAATTTGTCATGTAGGCCAGGAGTCTTGTTCCTGAGTGCTGTATTTGGAGCACATATTCTTCATCTCTGTCTTTCCTAGACCATCAGGAGACAGTGGTGTGTACTGTCATGTGCATGCATGTGTCATATGGGGAAACTTCATTCCTCTATATTGCTAAACTGGAAATTATTTCCTTTGTTCTTTTAGGAGGAAGTCTCTACAGCCTGGAAGGTCCTCCGGACAGAACCCATTGTGTTGAGGCTGCGATTTTCTCTCTCCCAATACCTTGATGGACCAGGTAAAGGCAGTGACTTTGGGCAAGTGGCTGCTCTGAGTGTGGTGTAATCCAAAGTCCTAAGTTAACTGAGGTAGAGAAAAACTAGGAACAAGATTCTTGGCTCAATCTGTAGGCCATTGGTCGGGGCTTTTTTAGTTTCCTTTCATTGGTGTCTTCATCCCCTGTCACCTGATAGCCATTCTCTAAAGGCCTTCATGGCTAATGACATTGTTTTCTCTGGTTCTAAAATATAATTTATTTCCGACCCCCAGCCCAGCTTCCTACTGAGGATATTTGAAATTGATTAGACAGTTTCCAGAACCTACTCTCTACCTCAGATGTTTTCCTCCTCCACCATTATTTGGAGTACCCAGCAGCTTCTATTTTCAGAATCTAAAGAAGCTATTCCACTGAACTGTGCCTTTGGACTGCCAGGAGATTAGAGATGTGTACTTATGAGGTCCTTTCTCTTCTCTTTGCAGAACCATCAATTGAGGTTTTCCAGCCATCGAATAAGGAAGGGTTTGGGCTGGGTCTTCAGTTGAAAAAGTAAGAACTTTGATCTTTTCTGATCAGGGACATGTGAGGGAAAGAGAGAGAGATATCTATGTGGATGGGCAGGCAGAGCCTTGGATGGAACGTTTCCTTCCGAAAAAGTCTTCCTAAAGTGTGCCCAGGAAAAGCTAAAATGAATTTGGGGAGCCAAATTTATTGTTGTGGAGTGGGAGTCTACTGTTCTTGGGTATCAGAAATTAAGACTTCTTAGAAACGAACGGAGAGACTCATCTCTACCTAGCATTTAAGGAAAAGTACAACTCTGGAATCAGTCATGCCATTCATATTTCCTCAGAGAGCGGGGCTCTAGAAGCTCAGATAATTTTAGTTTATTGAATGTGTTAAGCATTATGCTAAGTGTTTGGTATGCAAAGAGAAATGACACACATTTTCTACCCTCAATGAGGTTCCAAATAGAGTCCTCTGGATATGTATTCTATTAATTTTTCTTTTTCGTTTTTTCTTTTTTGAGACAGAGTCTCACTGTGTTGCCCTGGCTAGAGTGCTGTGGCGTCAGCCTAGCTCACAGCAACCCCAAACTCCTGGGCTCAAGCGATCCTTCTTGCCTCAGCTTCCCGAGTAGCTGGGACTACAGTCATGCGCCACCATGCCCGGCTAATTTTTTCTATATATTTTTAGTTGGCCAATTAATTTCTTTCTATTTTTAGTAGAGACGGGGTCTCGATATTACTCAGGCTGGTTTTGAATTCCTGACCTGAGTGATCCTCCCGCCTCGGCCTCCCAGAGTGCTAGGATTATAGGCGTGAGCCACTGCGCCTGGCCAGTGGATATGTATTCTTTTTTTTTTTTTGGAGACAGAGTTTCACTCTCTTGCCTGGGCTAGAGTGCTGTGGCGATAGCCTAGCTCGCAGCAACCTCAAACTCCTGGGCTCAAGCAATCCTCCTGCCTCAGCCTCCTGCGTAGCTACAGGCATGGCCACCGTGCCCGGCTAATTTTTTTTATTTTTAGTTGTTTGGCTAATTTCTTTCTATTTATAGTAGAGATGGGGTCTCGCTCTTGCTCAGGCTGGTCTCGAACTCCTGAGCTTAAGCAATCCTCCTACCTCAGCCTCCCAGAGTGCTAGGATTACAGGCGTGAGCCACCACGCCTGGTCTGGATATGTATTCTACCATGTTTCCCCGAAAATAAGACAGGGTCTTATATTTATTTTTCCTCAAGAAGACACCCTAGGGCTTATTTTCAGGGGATGTGTTATTTTCCCCTCAAAGCCTCAGCTTGCAGCACGCACAGGATGGCCAGGACCTGACAGGGGGAGCCGACCTTGGTGGGGCTGCCCGCACCTTTCCGGTCATCTCTGGGATAGTAGCTGTCACAATGGGGCAGATGAGAAGGACTGCTCGTCTTCTTTACCGCCTGTGAGGAAATGCATGGGTTGTGCAGATACGCTACATAGCCACGCCCATCACTAGGGCTTATTTTCGGGGTAGGGCTGATATTGCGCAAATGCTTAGACATCCTGCTAGGGCTTATTTTATGGGTAGGTCTTATTTTCAGGGAAACACAGTAACACAAGTGAATATGTAAAGTTTAGAAATAACAGGGAGGAAAGAGTGACTCAGTATAGTGACAAGTAGAGGGCCGTGAATGAAGGAATGAAAGATGATTAATGATTTTCTAGGATGAATGAGAGTTGTCCATGTAGACAGTTTCTGAGAGAGAATAACATTTGCAGGGGCATAGTCACATGAAGCAGCATGTGTGTAGGAAGCTTCAAGTAGTTAAATATTGCTGCGGAAATGCAAGGAGAGAGTGCTAGGAACCAAAGCCAGAGAATAGGTATTCAAATTAGCGAAGATCTTGGGCTTTTATCTTGTAGGCAGTGGAAACATTGAAGGGTTTTAGGCAAAGAAAGAAGAAGGTCAGATTTAGTTTTAGAAAAACTAATCTGGTAGAATTGTATAATATGGGTAGATGTGAATGAGACAAGAGGCCAGAACTAGTTTAAAAGGAGGCTTTTGTAGAATTCTAGACATGAGATGCTGCAGTACTGAACTAAAGTGTGACTGTAGGTGATAATGGAGGTAAGAGACAGATAAGAGAAATTTGCAGGGTATAAAATCAGTAAGACTTGAAGGCTGATTTGGACATGTTGATTATGGTGCTAAGGGGCAAGGAACAGTGGAAAATTACTCCTGGATTTCCAGCCTAGATGTCTGGGTAAATTGTGATGCCAACAATTTAGGGATATAAGAAGAGGAGCTGCATGAGGATAAATAATTAGTTCCATTTTAGGCATGTTGTTTAAAGGTACCTTTGGAGTATGCAAGTGAAGATGTTCAATATATGTAAATTTGCTACTTACAGGGGAGGTTAGGGTTAGAGATATGCATCAGTTTGTGGATGGAAATTAGAACCAATGAATATGAGATTGCCAAAGGAGAGCATGATAAAGTGAAAAGAAAATAGGGTCAAGGGCAAAATACCCTTAAACACCCAGACAAAATACCCAAGAAACCAACAGGGTAGGCGAGGAAGAAGAAGCTCTGCAGGTAGGCCAGAGAAGAATAAGAAGAGAATGGTGGCGCAGAAGACAAGTGAGGAAAGGTTCTACAAGGAGGACCAGACGCCGGAGAAGATAAGTAGTGGGAAAACTTAGGAGTTTCAGTTGGATTTAGCATCAAGGTGAGAACAATTTTAGTGGAGCGGTGAAGGTAGAAACCAGAATACATACAGTTGAGAAGTGACTGATTGGCAACAAAGTAGAAATAATGAATATGGATTGAGAAATTTGGATGAGGATAGGGTGCCGTGGCGTCGGCCTAGCTCACAGCAACCTCAAACTCCTGGGCTCAAGCGATCCTTCTGCCTCAGCCTCCCGAGTAGCTGGGACTACAGGCACGCGCCACCATGCCCGGCTGATTTTTTTCTATATATTTTTAGGTGGCCAATTAATTTCTTTCTATTTTTAGTAGAGACGGGGTCTCGCTCTTGCTCAGGCTGGTTTCGAACTCCTGACCTTGAGCAATCCACCCGCCTCGGTCTCCCAGAGTGCTAGGATTACAGGCGTGAGCCACCGCGCCCGGCCTGAAATTTCTTTTTGAGACAGAGTTTCACTTTGTTCCCTGGGCTAGAGTACAGTGGCGTCAGCCTAGCTCACAGCAACTTCAAACTCTTGGCCTCAAGCAATCCTCCTGCCTTAGCCTCCTGAGTAGCTGGGACTACAGGCACACACCACCATGCCTGGCTAATTTTTTCTCTTTTTAGTAGAGACAGGGTCTTGCTCTTGCTGAGGCTGGTCTCGAACTCCCGAGCTCAAGTGATCATCCTGCCTCCCAGAGTGCTAGGATTACAGGTGTGAGCCACGGCGCCCAGCCAGAAAGTAAAAATTTTTGGTAGACTTTGGGAAAGGAACTGACAGGGAATGGTTGACACATTTAGGTCCCTAAAGAGACAAGATGGGGCTGGTCTAGAGCACAAATAGAGGGATTGATCTTAAATAGGAGGATCATCTTGTCTGCAGAGAATGGAAGAGTCAAGGTAAAGGTGGAAATAGAAATAGATTTTGTAGTAGGGCTGGAAAATTAATGGAGCTGTTATTTGATGGCTTTCTCTATTAAGGAAGAGAGGTTATTGGTGTAGGTGAAGTTGGTAGCTGAAAGAAAGTGATAAGGATTCAGAGCAATAGTAGAGAGAACTGATCAAGGACAAGTGAAAGGATTGACAAGTCCAGGTGAGGACCCAGCTCAAGTTGGAAACCATAAATTGAGGGGATGTAATTCTCCACTTAACAATGTCAGTACTCCTCATGTCACTTGTCCTTTTCTTCACTGCTTACAAAACAGAGAGGTGCTCACCTCCATCCCACCACTTGTGTTCTACTCTCAGTGGTATGGTCATTCTTGGTAGTCGATCTCAAGATTCACAGCCTTTGAAGGCTCACCTTTGAGATCTCCCTCTAAAGGCAAAGCGTCTCAGAAGTTTTCTGGTCCATTAGGCCAGGTACCCCCTAGGGTAAAGGGGTACTTCAGGACAGTACATTTCCATGTGCTAAGGTCATCTTAAGAGAGTCTTTAGACACACAGTCCCCCTCCACAACTAGTTTTTCAGTCCCTGGGTCTAAATTTTAAATTAGTTTTCTCTCTTAATCCTTATTTCTTGACCTACTCCGCTGCCTAATCTTGCTTAAGCCTGTTCTTTTTGATCCTGCAGGATCCTGGGTTTGTTCACATCCCAACAATGGAAACATCTGAGCAACGATTTCTTGAAGACCCAGCAGGAGAAGAGGCACAGTTGGTTCAAGGCAAGTGGTACTATCAAGAAGTTCCGAGCTGGCCTAAGCATCTTCTCACCCATCCCCAAGTAAGTGGTCCCCTGATCACCTTGTGATAGTCCCCCGCCCACACCTTCCTGATTACCTAAACTTATCTTTTCTGTCTCCTCCCTTGGTCCTCTAAATTCTGTATCTTTATCAACTAACACCCCTCACGTGGTCCTGTCCCTTGCATGTCCTTATCTTTCTACTCCTGACCTAATGTTAATACCTCATCCTTTATGTAAAACACAATACCTAGCTCATCGTTTGTATTTGGAAAATGTATGCTGATCTTTCCTTCTTTTCTTTGGCCCCGATCCTTATTCCCCATCCTAAGGAGAAAGAGTCAGAGAATAGGCACCAGTTCCTTGCTCTTATGCAGGGGTACATTGATTTATTAGCTAGATTCTGGAAATAAATATTGCTCCATTCTTTGACTTCAGGTCTGCATTTTCACCCCCTCTGATGCCTACTGATCGTCCCAAAGGCAGATAGAAATCCAAATTTGTAGCTTCCCAGGCAACTATTGTTGACAGACAGTTGATAGGCTCTTTGGGATGCAACTACTACTTGCCTAGCACAGTTGTTTAATACTTTCTCTCTCTCTCTCTCTCTCTCTCTTTTCTCGCTGTATCTCTCCCCACCTCCTTCCCCTCTCTCCCTCTCCCCCTCTCCCCCTCTCTCTTTCACACACACACAGAGTAAATGAAACAGATAGCTGCTCTGTGAGATCATTCCATACCCGGTCTAGATGCCATAGTGATGTACACTCTGCCTCTGCCCACTTTCCATGTCCCAATCTGAAAAAACACACAGATAATGACATAAAAAATCAATTAATGCCGGGCATGGTGACTCACGCCTGTAATCCTAGCACTCTGGGAGGCCGAGGCGGGAGGATCGCTCAAGGTCAGGAGTTCGAAACCAGCCTGAGCAAGAGCGAGACCCCGTCTCTACTAAAAATAGAAAGAAATTAATTGGCCAACTAACAATATATAGAAAAAATTAGCCGGGCATGGTGGCGCATGCCTGTAGTCCCAGCTACTCAGGAGGCTGAGGCAGGAGGATCGCTTGAGCCCAGGAGTTTGAGGTTGCTGTGAGCTAGGCTAATGCCACAGCACTCTAGCCGGGGCAACAAGAGTGAGACTCTGTCTATAAAAAAAAAAAATCAATTCAGATGTGTCGTCTACTAGTTTTGACATTGTTTAAGATCCAGTAGAACTTTCCTCAGATATAAGTTTGTCTTTGGCTTAGAAATCACTATCTCCAATTTCCTTCTAGGACACGTACTGAATCCCCAGTTTCATCATTTGTCTTTGCTCTCTCTCCCCAGGTCTCCCAGTTTCCCTATCATACAGGACTCCATGCTGAAAGGCAAACTGGGTGTACCAGAGCTTCGCGTTGGGCGCCTCATGAACCGTTCCATCTCCTGCACCATGAAGAACCCCAAAGTGGAGGTGTTTGGCTACCCTCCCAGCCCCCAGGCAGGTCTCCTGTGCCCCCAGCACGTGGGCCTCCCTCCCCCAGCACGGACCTCTCCTTTGGTACATGGGCTGGGGAGGGTTTGACTTGGGTGTTGGGTGGGTGGGAGTGGAAATGTGGGAGTATGGCTTCTCAGAATGAGGTAAGGGCATCATAAACTTGAGTAGTACCATGAATGAGTAGAATGGAATACATTTTTTAATAGCTGAAAAATATCTATTAATGTGTTATCTGGCAAGCTTCTCATAATAGGCCATGAAGCCTGTCTAGTCTGGAGATAGGCCTTCCAAGGAGAAGTCATGATTTTATTGGGTTGTGGTCAGGAATTGGTAGTCAGCTACTGTACTAATCTGTTCTACCTACTTTGAAGAGGGTTAAGTACAGGCAAGCCCTTTTCCAGAAACTGGTAAAAATGCCTAAAGGTCTCCTCTCCAGCTTTGAGATTACTTAGGCTGATCTGAGCTAGGCCTTAGCTACTTTAGGAGAATCCTAGGTGGTGGGCATAAGTGAGGTCTGTCTTGGCTCCAGCTTCAGTAGGAGACTCATAGAGTTTGCCTTTTTACTCTCACCAGGTCAGTGGTCACTGCAAGAACATCCCCACTCTGGAATATGGATTCCTCGTCCAGGTAATCAAGTCAAAAGCTTCATTCCAAAGCCCCTCCATGTTGTCTGACCCATTTGGTCTGCTAACATCTCCCAGCTCCTTAGTCAGTTGAATATTTCTTGAGTTGCCTTGTTCCCAGAACTATACTGAATGCCAAGTGGATGGGAGGAAAGAAGCCGTAGTTCCGATCCTCAAGAAGCTCACAGCATTACTGAGAAGACAACACTCACAGAACACTTATGATCAAATGCAGAATTTGGCACTGCAAGTTTTAAGTGTGTTGAGTGTTGAGAGAGAGATTGACACTAAGTTTCTTATGTTCCCCAACATCACTTTCTCAAGAGGTCTTCAGTTTTCCTGACAGATCCCTTTCACTGCTCAGCCACTCCTGGCCATTTGCTACTTTTAAAAATGTCTTCATTCCTTGGACATGCTTTCACTTTTGAATCTCTGTAACCTTTGCTCATGCCATTCCCTCCACTGGCCTTCCTCCCCATGTGTGCCTATTGCTATCAAGGCAAGTAATGATTGCCATCATGACTCCAGCTGCATTAACTAGAAATGATCTCTCCCCTCACTGAGCTCTTATGATCCTTTTTATTTTATATGGCATCTACGTGTCACATACTATATGTTGCCTTGAACTGTAATTAATTTTTATATGTGCCATAGCTCCCTTATTGGAGTTTAGCATCTGAGAAGGCAGTCTTTTATATTATTGCATAATCAAGGAGATGTTTCATAGACCTTTCACAAATCTGTGTTAAATGAATGAATAAAATCCCTAGCATGTCCCATTACCAGCTCAAAGGCATATGAAATGAGAATAACCTGATCTGCACACAAAAGCTGTGTTAGAGGGTCCGAAAAAACACTTTAGGATATTGCTGCATGAGCTCTGGATTTGTGTCATCTTCCCAGCACAGAGTTGTATCTGTGGTTTTGACCAGTGGACTGGCTAATTCTAGGTAGGTAAAATGGCTTCTCAGGCTCCCCTGCCATCTGATCATAGACTGAATACTGTCCTGTCCCAAAGGGATAGTCTGTAATTACTACAACTACTGTTAACAATTTGATTAGCACCTGTTTGTTTTTAAAATACTTTCATGAAAATCATCTCATTTCTTACAATACCTCCTATGATTTAAATAATGTTCTAATTTATTTATAAATGAAGAAACTAAGGCTTAGGTTAACTGACTTGCCCAAAGTTATGTATGGTATTAAATAGTAGAGGTGGGATGTTAACCCAGGTCTTCTAAATCAAACATCATGGCTGGTCTTATTTTTACTGTACTATGCAGTCTTAGCTCTGCAGTCAGGCCATCAGTTTAAGTGCAGGGCCCAAGAATAGACCCTACCTTAGCCAGGGCTGAGATGGGGAAGGAAAGCTGGAAAAGCAGCTCAAATTATTTCCCATATCTGTGCCTGTACTTCCAAAAGACTTAGAATCTGTTCTATCTGCAGATCATGAAGTATGCAGAGCAGAGGATTCCAACATTGAATGAATACTGTGTGGTGTGTGATGAGCAGCATGTCTTCCAGAATGGTTCCATGCTCAAGGTATAGATCCCTGCTTTGTGACCCTCTTCCTTAGCTAAGTCCCCTTTATTCCTCATCTCTCCCTTATTTCTTTCTTCCTGGGCCTATAGTGAAAGTAGAATTCTGTCCATGTTCTCTGAGACTCTATAAATAATTCTTTTTCTCAGTAAACAAATCTCAGCAGTCCTGCTTAGAGAGATGAGGAAATGGGAATATTTTTGAGGATATAGTTCACCTAACATTTAAAAATGGATATCAGATATTGGTGAAGATGATTGAATATGATGTCATCCTCAAGGAGTCCAAGTCCAGGTTGGTAGATAGTCACTTAACTATAAATCACAATATATATTAAGTGTGTAGAAGAGATATGAGCAGTGTTGTGGAATCTCAGAAGAGAGGGTATCTGACTGCCTAGGAAGATCAGGGAAGGCTTCATAGAGGAGAGAGTATTAACTCTCAAACTTTTCAGTAAGGCATTATAATTAAGTCCTTATTGATAGTTTTATCTGGACACAGAGGGCCCCAAATTCCTACCTTGTTCTAGAGTCTAAGGTCAGGGCTGCCCCTCTCTCCCTATGCCTTCTTATTGCACACCCCATACCACCACCATCTGTTTAATATGTTCATTCAGCCAGCTGTCTGTACTCGTGAACTGTGCGTCTTCTCCTTCTACACACTGGGCGTCATGTCTGGAGCTGCAGAAGAGGTGGCTACTGGAGCAGAGGTACGGGAGCGGGAAAAGTAGCTGGGGAGTTGGGATCAAGAGAGGCGGAGGAACCCAGCAATTTCACTCCTTGCAGCTTAACCTCCAAAGTTGCTTTCATATATAAAGATATTTACTATGGTATTATTTATAAAATAAAAATGAGTGCAACCCCATCTGTAGAGGGTCTTGTTAAAGAAATTACAATATGTCCTTACAGTGGAACTACTACACAGCTATTATCTGTGGATAGAAAATTGTAACATACAATTATATGAAAAAAACAAATACAACAGTATGTGAAGTAAAATTGCCTATGTAAGAAAATAACTATTTCCATAGGAAAAATATCTGGAAATGTATACATCAAACTTACCAGTAGTTACCTGTGACAAATGAGATTTGTTTGGGGGCAAGGGTATGATTTTTATCTTTAATCACTTTGGTATTACTTGAATATTTATGAGTTTGTATTTTCCAATTAAAAATCCATGAATACATTTGCTTTTTTAAAGAACAGGGAGAAATGCTGGGTCTTGTGTGACTCACAGTTCTGGGAAATCATTTAGCTTTTCTCCCCTTTTCTCCTTTCCCCTAAGGTGGTGGATCTGCTGGTGGCCATGTGCAGGGCAGCGTTGGAGTCCCCAAGAAAGAGCATCATCTTTGAGCCTTATCCCTCTGTGGTAGACCCCACTGATCCCAAGACTCTGGCCTTTAACCCTAAGGTATAAATTACTTGGGAAGAAAGTCAAGGCTAATGAACCAAAATGGTAAAAGGTAGTGGGAAGCTATGGCTGTGATTCCAGTATATGTGAAATGTATACATATGGAATATACAAGTTGGAATAAGGGACATAAGGAAGGAACACATGTTTCTTGGGAACTCTTGAACCCAAGGATTTAGCTGTTTCAATGAATAAATAGTTAAGTTTATCACAGGAGAGGGAGAATTAATATTAGTTACATCATGATAGGGAAGAATGTAGGCTTTGGAGCCAGACAGACCTGGGTTCCATTTGAGTTTCTGCTACTCCTTAGTTGAATGGTGTTAGGCAAGTCACTGAACCTCAATTTCCTTATTTCCTTATCTGTAAAAAAGGGATAATATTTGTTTTGCAGATTGTTTTAAAAATGAGAGATAATGTATGTAAAGTACTGTTTTAGAGTTCTCCAGATTAACAGAACCAATAGGGGATATATAGAGAGGGGTGGGGGAGGGATTTATTATAAGAAATTGCCTAACATGATTATAGAGGATGAAAAGTCCCACCGTCTATAGTTAGCACGCTGCAGACCCAGGAAAGCCAGTAGTATGGTTTCCAGTCCTGGTCTGAAGGCCTGAAACCCAGGAGAGCCAGTGGTGTAAGTTCTAGTCTGAAAACTGGCAGGCTCAAGACCCAAGAGCAGCCAGGTTTTTAGTTTTAATCTGAAGGCAGGAAAAGACTGGTAATCCAAATCAAATGGTCAGGCAGAAGGAGTACCTTCTTACTCAGGGGACGGGGTTTAGCCCTTTAGTTTTATTCATATCATCATTTGATTGCATGGGGCCCTTCCACATTAGAGGATAATCTGCTTTTCTCAGTCTACTGATTCAAATGTTAATCTCAACCAAAAATACCCTATAGACTAGACGCACCCAGAAATTATGGTTGACCAAATGTCTGGGCACCTCATGGTCCAGTGAAGTTGACACGTAAAATTAACCATCACAGTTAGCCAGCACAGTACCTCACTATTACCGTCATTACTATATATCAGGCACTATACTAAGTTCTTTCTTTTTTTTTTTTTTTTTTT
>VBSM01002959.1:13264151-13280462 GCA_008086735.1 Cheirogaleus medius | reverse complement strand
GGTCTTGCTCTTGCTCAGGCTGATTTCGAACTTCTGATCTTGAGTGATCTGCCCGCCTTGGCCTCCCAGAGTGCTAGGATTTGGGAGGCTCTCAACATTCTACATCATCTGGAAAGACCCTGAGATAGGGGAAGGGGATAGCAGGGTGAGACAGACCTCTCTGAATGCACAGAAAACTTATTGAAATGAACAGTGTTAATTCCTACACTGTTAGGCCAATTGATTTACTTTTTAAATTGCCAAATGAAGGCTGGGTGTGGTGGCTCATGCCTGTAATCCTAGCACTCTGGGAGGCTGAGGTGGGAGGGTTGCTTGAGCTCAGGAGTGTGAGACCAGCTGAGCAAGAGTGAGACCCCAAACTCATAATAATAAAAAAAAATGCCAAATGAAAATTGTATCTATTTATTTTGTACAATGTGATATTTTGAAATATGTGTACATCGAGGAGTGGCTCACTAGAGCTAATTAACATATGCATTATCTCACATGTATTTTTTGTGGTGAGAGCCCTTGGAAATCTATTCTCTCCATGATTTTCAAGAATATACATTGTTATTAACTATAGTCAACACCAGTAGGTTTTTGAGTGTCATTTGCATGTAGGAATTAACACTGTTCATTTCAATAAGTTTTCTGTGCATTCAGAGAGGTCTGTCTCACCCTGCTATCCCCTTCCCCTATCTCAGGGTCTTCCCAGATGATATAGAATGTTGAGAGCCTTGGTTGGTCCGAGTGCAGTGGTGTTTACAACTAATTGATCACAACCAGTTACAGATTCCTTCGTTCCTTCTCCACTCCCACTGCTCCACTTGACTAGCCTTAAAAAAATAAATAAATAAATAAATAAATAAATAAATATAAAGAATGTCGAGAGCCTTGAGGCACTGTTGTTATTCCCTTCTCTTAGCACAGATTCTGACTATTCCCTACTGTCCTCCCTCCCTGACCTTCTTTTCTGTTTTCCTGACATAGCTTTCCCCTTCTAGCCTGCCCTCCTCTTCCTAGTCAGCCTTTGACATCAGTACTTTCTCAGTGCAACAGCTTCCTTCTTCTCGGCCTGAGGAATAACTGGGCATAGACCATCCAGGGTGGCATCACAAGTACGTGGATGAGGCACAGAAAAACCAAACCGTGTCCACTGTAGGAGATAGTGCTCTCTTGCCGAGCCCTCAAGGTTTTATGCCTTTGTTTTCTCCTGTCCTCCGAGTTCAGCCTATACATAGTCTGATCTCTTCTGACTCCTCAGGACAATCATTCTAGTTACTTCTACCTTCTCCAGCCTAGACAGTAACTTTCTCTACATTCCTCCCAGTCCCCCAGAGCCTTCAGGCTTCCTCTGAGGTCAGGCAGGATGATTCCTGAGCCCAGTTCTGAGTCTGAGTCTAAATCCCAGGTATAAATGGTCACCATCCTAATTTAAACCTTTTTTTTTTTTTGTAGGTGACTTTGTGCTCTTGTATCATTTTCTCCCTAGATGTAGCAGCTCACCTCCCACCCTTTTCTTTCTTTCATCCATTGTTTAATTCTTCAGTAGCTAGCTGATCTCTGGTCAGTAGCTTCCCTTTTACATTTTTGTACCAAAGGGAATATCCAGATAGTGAGCTGGACATTTCCCCAGTTCAGGAATCCTTGCTTGTTCTCCCAAGGGCAGAGAAAGGCTATTTGTTTCAGGACAGCTTAACCACATAGGTAATGTGTATGTGTATGTAACATTCTGTCCTTTCCTTTTTTTCTGTTTCTTCCCAGGATCATCTCTAGTAACAGGTCACACATTGTCAAACTACCTCTCAGCAGGGTAAGTGACCATCTTGCCTCTAAACTCTTAAATTTCTGGTGAGGGGGCTCTAAGTCAGTTAACCATATTGGTCTAGATCTGCCTGGTTCACTCTGTCCATCAACATGGGGTTCGGGCCTTAGCATGTTTCTCTTGTGTGGGGTCAGTGCAACCCTTCCCTCCCTGATCTCGATTTCTGCTCTGTTTTCCTGATCCCACCCCCACCCTGGGCAGCAGCTGAAGTTCATGCACACCTCACACCAGTTCCTCCTGCTGAGCAGCCCTCCTGCCAAGGAGGCTCGGTTCCGGACCGCCAAGAAGCTCTACGGCAGCACCTTTGCCTTCCAGTGAGGAGGCTGGGCAGTGGGCGGGAGGGGGCGGGAAGAGTGCTCTTGAGGTATATGAGTTTGTGTTACCTGTGTCCATCAACTAGTCAGCAAATGCTTATGAAATGCTATTGTGGTAGGTGCTGTGGAGGATAAAAAGATAAATATGATGTGGTCTTTATGCCCAAACTGCTTATGGTGTAGTTGAAGAGAAATAATGTTTTCATATAAAAAGATGTGGTTGAAGAAACAGATTGGAGGGGATAGATCTGAAAGCTACTTTGAAAGAAAATCCACAATTTATGCCTAATTGTAAGATGGGGGAGAGAAAAAGAGAGGTATTAAAGGTAACTTGTAGTTGGTTGTACCTTTTTCTTAAAATAGAACGTGAAATCAGAATTAAAAGCCATATTTGGGATCAGTGATAAGTTTGTTGAGTTTGAGAAGAATTTGTTGAGTTTGAAATATCAGAAGAAAGGGCAAAAGAAAATACTGAACCAGCATTTGAGGATTTAGGATGGGATTAGCTGAAGCACAGAAGAGAGGATGAAAACTGGAAATAAAGATGTAGGGTTTAGCCACACACACACAAGTATCTTGCGTACCTGTGACTATATCCATGTGCGTGTCCATTACTAGGTGTATCTCTGTACATCTTCATGTCCTGTGTGGGTGAGAATGGGTGGGAATGGCAGTCTTGGAAGTGCTCCTGGGAGCCTCATACCATGAGGAGACATGTATTCTGCCCTGCCTTACAGTGGGTCCCACATTGAGAACTGGCATTCGATCCTGCGCAATGGGCTGGTCAATGCATCCTACACCAAACTGCAGGTGAGGCTGTGCCCCTTTCCTTTCTTTCCACCCCTTCTCTGCCCCACACCCCACACAGTTTTGGGATAGACTGCTCTAGAGTACTCAGCTGTTTTTGCCTCAGCGTCTTCAAGCCTAGCCTGTTTTGGGGGCTTCCTTAGAGAAGAAGGTGGAACTATATGTATGGAGTGAATGTGGCTGTTGTATATTTGATCTCAGGCTGTTTTTGGTGGTTTTGGGAATGGGAATGTACCTGTAGGCAGGAATATGGAATTGCTGATTGCAGCCACTGTGATGAATTAACCTATTAGAGCGTTTCATTTATTTGGCTATTCAAAGAGTTGATATGGGAGGCTTGTTTCTTTGCCCTGAGAAACTCCAGGGAATGGATATTGTCCCTCCTGGCAACCTGTTCATAGTCCCTCTTTTTTGGAATCTGCATATATAAGGCCTGGGACAGGAGTGTGGTTGCTGAGGGACTGATTCAGTGGCTCTGCCACTCTCCACTCTCCAAGGCATCAATATCTGGGATTTCATAGTCAAGCGGACTAACCTGCATCTACTTCTCAACCAGTCAGCTTTTCAAGAATAGGTGCTTAGAGTTATTTGAATGAGTGAGGAGGTAAATGGAGGGACAGAGGGCTGAATAAGCCTTGTGGCTGCCTAATATATAGCCATCGGAGAGCCCAGGCTCATATTGCTCATCCTGGTGTTTCCCTGCAAGCTGCATGGAGCAGCCTATGGCAAAGGCATCTACCTGAGCCCCATCTCCAGTATTTCCTTTGGATACTCAGGTAAGAAATATTCCCTGGCCACCTTGACTCTATTTACATTACATCTATTTGTGAACACATTATCTGTACTGTCTCCCCCATCATAGATACTTGGTCTATGTCAGCTTTCTCCCAAGTCATGGATACATAGCCTGTCTCTCTACATTTTCTTATTAGAAATTTAGATTCTTTACAGGGTGAGGCCAATTATTGTTAAAAATGATGGTTTTATTTATTGTAGGGGCTTGGCCTTCGGAAAGGCTTGAGGAATAACTAGGAGATAAGGCTTTTTGTAGACCACATTTTTGTGTTGGCTGTTATAGATTGTGTGCACATGTGCATGTGAGTTTATGCGTGAATACTCCTGAAGGTTTGAGTCCTTTCCATTGGCTTATATTTCTGGAGATGTCCTATCTGTCAACCATATTTCAAAATTTAAACTGTCTGTAATCGTATAGTATTGTATTAGTCACATTGAATAGAAGAGAAAGCATTGTATTCTAAAGACATGAGTGAGGTTCAGATTCTAATCAGGAGATGAGTCCAACTCAGAAAAGGAATCCAACTTAGACCTCTCTCGGTCTTTCTGGTTCATGTCTTCTTAGTTCCTTTTCAGTCTGCTTTTGTTCTTGTTCGACATAGTCTCTGTATAAGGTGTAGCCACCACATAGTTGTGTGTTCACCATATGAAGGGAATAGTGCTAGATTCTTTACTGGTATCTACCGGTAGTATTCTGCAGGAATTGTAACTGTTATAAGGAAAATTTAGTGCAAGAATCAAAGAACTAGAAAAGTCTCTAACAACAGATTAAACCAAAGTAGAAGAAATGAGATAATATAGGTAAGAACCAAAATCAGTGAAATAAAAATAGTACAATAGATATGACCAAAAACACCAAAAAAAGATTCTTTTAAAGAACAAACAAAACAGATAACCCTGGTTAGACTGATTAAGAAGGAAAGGGGCACAATTAAATAATATAATGAATGGAAAAGGCACCATAACCATAGATGTACTAAAAATTCTTTTTTAAGAGATGGAGTCTGACTATGCTGTCCATGCTGGTCTTGAACTCTTGAGCTCAAGGGATCCTTCCTCCTTAGCCTCCTGAATAGCTGAGAATACAGGTGTGCACCACTGGGCCCAGCCTAGCAGAATTTTAATGGCTGATAAGATAATTCTGTAAATTTTATGCCAGTAATTTGAAAACTTTGATAAAATAGATAAGTTCCTAGAAAAATACAACTTAACAAAAACTGAATCAAGAAGAAATAACCCAAATAGCCATAAAACTATAAAAGAAATTGAAATAGTTTAAAATTTCCCCAAAAACACAGCATACTCCACCAAGCTCATACAAGTGAATCTTAAACCAAACTTTCAAGGAACAAATTATTATAATCTTATTACAAAATCTTCTAGAGAATAGAAAAAAATGGAATTATATATCGTAAAAGATTGGTGAATTTGACTTTATTAAAGTTAAAAACTTCTATTCATGAGAAGACACCTTAAAGTGCAACAATAAGCTACAAACTGGGAGAAGACATTTACAGCACATATAACCACAAAAAGATTAGTAATAAAAATGTATTTTAGTCTGGGCATAGTAGCTTGTACCTGCAATCCCAGCGCTTTGGGAGGCACTTTTAATATATTTTTAAAAAATGTATTTTAAAAATTCTTACAAATCAATAAGAATAGACAACCTAAAAGAAAAGAAAAACAGGTAAATGACATGAACAGGTATTTCACAGAAGAAGTGCCCCAAAATTGTGAAAAGCTGCTTAATCTTTATTTATAGAGAAGTAAAATCAAGACCAAAATGACTCACAATTTAGTACCTATGTAGATTGGCAAAAATTAAGAAATCTGACAACACTTCTGATAGTACCAAAAGTTGTAGATCAGCAGGATCTCCTTTATTGCCTGCGGGGATATAAATTTGTACATCCATTTTGGAAAACAATTTGATTTTACTTCATAAATCTGAGCAGTTTTATTCCTGGGACCCAGCATTTTAATTTCTGCATGTGTGCACTGAAGAGTGTACATGAAGGTTCAAAGCAATACTGCTTTGAATACTAGCAGACCTTAGAATCATCTCAAATGCTCATCATGAGGATAATGGATAAATATTTTTATATATTCTAACAATGGATTATTATTTAGCAATGAAAATGGACAAACACCATTGATATGAAATAACATGGAAAAATCTTAGTAATATGTTCAATTGCTGGGCACCATGACTCATGCCTGTAATCCTAGCAACTCAGGAAGTTGAGGCAGGAGGATTGCTTGAGGCCAGGAGTTTAAGACCAGCCTGGGCAACATAGTGAGACCTTATCTCTTAAAAAAAAGGACAAAATAATTAGCTGGGCACAGTGGCACTGGCCTGTAGTCCCAGCTACTCAGGAGGCTGAGGCAGGAGGATCACTTAAGCCTGGGAGTTCAAGGCTGCAGTGAGCTATGATTGCATACTCCAGGCTGGGGGACAGAGTAAGACGCTGTCTATAACTAAAAATAAAAGTCAAGTCCGAGAAGACCATATAGTATATGGTTCCTTTTTTATATTATTCAAAAGCAAACAAAATTAATAGGCACATGTGTTTAAAACTGAAGAAAGAAAAGCAAGGGAATAAGAACTCAAATTTCAGGATAGTGATTACCTCCCAAGAGGAGGCAGGCGTCTTGATTCCTCAGTTTTTTATCTTTGGCCCAGCCTTAGCATCCCTCTGATTAAGCTGTTGTTATTATCTGAGTAGTGAGAGGTTATTCTGCTTCTTGGTGCCCACATGATTCTTCCTTCCTTCTTATTTTCTCTCTATTCCCTCTCTTTCCTTCTCTCTTCTCCCACTGGCCTTTGTTTACCACTAAGTGCCTGAATACCTTTAGTTACCAGATAGAACCAGGAATCTCTATTGCCTACTTGTCTTTCTTCATCACTTTACTGATTACATAAAACCGTAATAGACCCCATTCTTCTCTCTCTCTCAAAAGGTGATTGATTATAAATACAAAATACCATAGGCCTTTACTATTGGAGGTATAGATCATCTACCAGGGATGGGGAACCTGCAACCTTCTGATTTCAAGATTGTTCTTTGTCAGGCCAGCAGCAGTGGCTCACACCTGTAATCCTAGCACAATGGGAGGCCAAGGCGGGAGGATCACTTGAGCTCAGGAGTTGGAGACCAGCCTAAGCAAGAGCGAGACCCTGTCTCTACTAAAAGTGGAAAAATTAACTGGGCACTGGGGCGTGTGCCTGTAGTCCCAGCTACGCAGGAGGCTGAGGCAGGAGGATCACTTGAGCCCAGGAGTTTGAGGTTGCTGTGAGCTATGGTGACACCACTGCACTCTACCTGGGGTGACAGAGTGAGACTCTGTATCACCAATCTTTTTTAAGCCCCAAATTCATCTTTCCCTGCCGTACCCCTTTTAATAAAAGGATTTGTTCTGTAAAACTTGGATTCAGTCTAAAAGCTGCACTCAGTGATCCAGAAGGCCACATGTGGCCCCAAGGCTGCAGGTTCCCCACCCCTGCTGAGAATTCCTTATTACTTTACAGATAAGAAAGCTGATATACAAAAAAGTTAAATGACTTTCTCATGGTCACACAGCTATGAGTAGCAGAGCTAGGACTGGAGTCCAAGTCTCTTAACTTCTAGGCTAGAGTAGCCTTTGCTTAAATGACTGGGTCTTGGATAGTCTCATAGATAGATGAGAGTCTCTATAATGTGATAGGGGGGCATATGTGCAAATGTTCCACTTACTATAGTTACTCTAGCATTTGACCAACTGTCTGGTATGTTTTCTTCTCCCCGTTCTGGCTTTCTATTTTTTCTACCTCAGGGCACCTTGAGCTTAGTGGAACTGGATGCCTTCTAGGGGTGTGGGTTGGTGTAAATAGAGTTCATTTAACCAGTGAAATCTCCAATGATTTGGTGGTAGTGTGCAGGTTGAAATGAGGGACAGTGAGAAAGGAGATGGTAAACTCCATGTTCGGGTTCTGTTTAGGGACTTCTGATAAGTGCATACTCAGAAAAACATCCAGGGATTATTCTAGCCACTATAGTCTCAGGGTCTGGTCTCAGAAATGGACAGAAGATCACTGGGTCAGTATGGAAAGTAAGGTATGCAATAGGATTGGGGTGGGACAAGATTTGGGTTATATTAAGGGCCATCTCTAAGACCTGCCACAGAAATCAGATTATTCTTATCCCCTTGTCTGCCTTCCCTGGAGTAGAACCTGAATGAGAATTTCACTTAGAACCTTGTCACTGATATACCCACGTTGAGAAGGCCATGATGTTTGGATGGAGAGCTGAAACTAGTTAAGGCTAATGGAGAAGGTAGAAACAGAGGGATTGAGAGTACCCTATAAGAGGAAGAAATTGGCAATTAGGCCTTGGCTCTCATTCTGCCGATTTTTGTTCAGGCTCTGAATCTGTCATGAGACTTCAGTGTAACTGCATGATGAGTTGACAGCCTGAGTACTAAAGAATGTCAGTTCAACAGTTACCACCCCGGTCTCTATACCGTGGCTGTCACAAAGCCAAGAATTGAGGCAAAGTGGAGTTAATAATGATAGAAAGTTCCAGAGTTTTTATGGCCTGTAATAATAGCATTCATTGCATCTTCATGCATCTCCTTCTTGGTCTCATTCTCTCTCTCTCTCTTTGTGTCTCTGTGTCTCTCACTCACACTTTTATCTCTAACTCTGATAAGACTGGGCCTGTGAAAAAGTTGAGTACAGAGACCGAAGTCCTTTCCTCAAGCCCAAAAGAGTTGGGTTGGGAGTAGGGGCACACAAGCACTGTGTTATATCTAAATAAGAAAAATCCCAGCCAGGCGCAGTGGCTCGCACATGTAATCCTAGCACTTTGGGAGGCCGAGGTGGGTGGATCGCTCAAGGTTAGGAGTTCGAAACCAGCCTGAGCCACAGCGAGACCCCATTTCTACTAAAAATAGAAAGAAATTAATTGGCCAACTAAAAATATATAGAAAAAATTAGCCGAGCATGGTGGCGCATGCCTGTAGTCCCAGCTACTCAGGAGGCTGAGACAGGAGGATTGCTTGAGCCCAGGAGTTTGAGGTTGCTGTAAGCTAGGCTGATGCCACGGCACTCTAGCCTGGGCAACAGAGTGAGACTCTGTCTCAAAAAAAAAAGAAAAGAAAAAAATCCAGGTTGAGTCTGTAAATCTAAGAACAAGGCTATTCAATTGTGGGTAAGGATAGCAGAGGATTTATGGATTTAGATAGAGGGAATTGGCAATCCTTTCTCAAGTCTAAGAAGGAAGTAGAGTTCTTCAAGGTAGTTGCCATTGTGATGACCTGTGGAAAATTATTCATCACTTTGCTGTGTTTTCTCCTTTTCTCTCGAATGACTGGTCAGGTTTTTTATGTAACTTAGATACTAGACAAGATCTGACTTGCTCTGCTTGCTTCCTCTCCACTCATTTTGCTCAGCCTGGCATTTGATGCTGAAGTGTTGATATCCCAGTCTCTTGGGCCCCTCATTTCTGGCTCATTTCCTGTCTTAGTCCCCTATCTTAGAACTCTTCAGTGGTTCCCTTATGTTCTGAGGATAAACTGCAGTTGCCTTAACATGGCCTGCAAGGCCTGCTTGCTCTGATCCCAGCTTACCTCTTCCACATCATTTCTCTGCCATTGACTATTCTCTGTACAAACTAAGGCACAGTGCTTTATCTTTCCCTCAGGCCTTTATATCCTATTACTTCTGCCCAGGATACTTCCCTCTACACCCCCCTTCACTTAATTAACTCTTCCTAATCCTCTAGTTCTCAGCCTATCTGTCACCAGGATGCCTCCATCAAATCCCTGGCCTAGGCTTGTTCCCCTCCTCTGGCTCACACAGTGCTCTGTTCTCTCCCCATCACAACCCTTACCTGCTGTGTTATAATTACATGTTTCTTGCCTGTAATTTCCACCAGACTAAATTCTGTGGGGACAAATACCTTGTTTGTTTTATTCTCTACTGTATTGCCAAGTGTCTAGCTCAGTGCTGGCACATAGTAGGCACTTCAGTAAACATTTGATTAAGGAATGGATGGATGAACTGAGTTTGTTGTTCTGTGACAGGAATGGGAAAAGGACAGCACAGGATGCCCTCCAAGGATGAGCTGGTCCAGAGATATAACAGGATGAATACCATCCCCCAGGTATTAGTTGGCCCTGCTCTAATGAGGCAGGACCCTTCCCTGGGGCTATTTTAGCTTGAAGAGATGGGCAGGGGTGATGATTTGAAGATCATTTAAAGGAATCAGGTATATTTTAAGGTGCACACACTTCCAGAGTCATATGTGGCCTCAGTCATAAGTATGAAAGCAGAGGCTGAGTTTAGATAAAAATGCAAAGATGGAAGCTGTGGCCCCATCCAGACTGATTATGGGAAAGAAAAATTTTGGTGGGTGGCTGGGAGCCCAGGATATCCCTGATCCCCACCCCTAATCATCAGCAGCCAACCAGCCTCTCTAGGGAAAACCGTAACCATCTGTCTGGCTCTGCTTTCCTTTGCCTCCTTCTCTTCCAGACCCGATCCATTCAGTCAAGGTTCCTGCAGAGTCGGAATCTAAACTGTATAGCACTTTGTGAAGGTAGGTAGCTTACCCATGCCCTGTTTATTTGGATCCCCAACCTTTATTTTTGATGCAACTTTGGCATATGATCTGGCCAAGGGTGATGTTGAAACAGCATGGTTTCCCTTTCCTGCCTGGACTCTGTGCCTTAAACGTTGTATCTATGATTTCTGGCCTCCTTCTTCCCAGTGATTACATCCAAGGACCTCCAGAAGCATGGGAACATCTGGGTGTGCCCCGTATCTGACCATGTCTGCACACGGTTCTTCTTTGTGTAAGTCCAGGAGGGACCCTAGGGATTACTTGAGGAGTGAGGGTGGGGGTGTGATGGTGTGTGACTACTGGGAAAGTCTGATGAGATTTGTCTCTGGCTACCTGAGTCGAGCTGGCACTGGACTTTCCCCTTGGAGGATAGGAATGGGTATAGAATCAGGGGTCCTCAAACTTTTTAAACGGGGCCAGTTCACTGTCCCTCAGACCGTTGGAGGGCCATTGGAGAGTGCGGCGCACATTCCACACATGTGCACTGTGGGCCCGGGATGAGTCAGCTGCTAAGCAGGACAGGCAGCGGCGGCAAAAACACCCGGTGATCCGGATAAATGTCCTCGGCGGGCCGCAGTTTGAGGACACCTGGTATAGATCATCACGGTCTTGCTAGAGGAAACTAGATAAGCTGAATCCCTTCCACTCTGAAGAGTAGTGAGAAAGGGCTTTGAATTCTGGGATGGATTGGCCACACCTTGAAATACAGTTCTACTGGTTCACATTCTGGTATTGTTCCCCCTTTTATGCTCACACTTGCCCCATCTTTGGCAGATATGAGGATGGTCAGGTGGGCGATGCCAACATAAATACTCAGGACCCCAAGATACAGAAGGAAATCATGCGTGTGATCGGAACTCAGGTTTACACAAACTGAGGGGGCCCCAGCCCTCGTACCACCCCTGTTCCCCCAGGATCCATCTGCCCTCATAAAAGGGCTCAAGTGCAGCAGGTGAGGCTGCCCTGAGGAATTAAGGGGCCGTTACCAAGGGGGCAAGAAAAAGAAGAGGTGGCCTTCATGGTGGAACTTGACCCAGGAACCACTCTACATTTGGATGGCCCAGACTGACTCCAACCCCTGATTTTCCCAGTTGACTTCACCCTGTTTGTAAATAAAACAATAAAATGGAAGGTGCTGTGGACTGGATATGATCACTGTGGTCTGACTAGCCTTGGGCCAGCACCTACTCCAAGCCCCCAAATGGGGATGAGGGTGGGGAGAGTGGAATATCCTGAGGGTTGGGACTATTTATGTTGCATGGAATCAAAGCTGAGTCCATTTAATCAGTGGATTAAAAGGAAACTTACCAGTTATGCAGATGAAACAAACTGAGGATATAGAATACCACTAGTGACTGTTAGTCAAGATTTAAAAGGCTGTTGAGGCCAAAGCAGCTCAGGGATAGCCTACTGCTTTCTGCACAAAGCCTACCCAGTCTCCTTTGCTCTGTATCTCAGGGGCTGGGCTCCTAAACCTCTTCCTTCTCCTACTTCTTTGGGATAAGTGAGGTTGGGGGACAGCTGGCAGGAGCAGGAAGTTGTGTTGGTCTTTAACTTGAAATCTATAAAGACATTCTAGGGTAATGCAGCTTCCCTTAATGAAACAAAACCCAGATTCTCTAAGGTTAGCAGGGTGGTGAAGGAAGGCAGCTATTTCTAGGAGACCTAATTTTGTTACTATCAGTGAATTCCATCTTCTCCCTGTTGATACTACCATGACAAGCCCTCTGCTGGCCTTTCAGGCTGTGCAACATGTACCCCAAACCCTTCTAAGCATAGCTGAGATAGTTGGACATGTCCAAATATTTTATGAAATAATAAAAACAGGAATATAAGCACAGAGTATACAAAAAATATTAAACAAGCCTGGCTTTTCAAGGATAGGTTTCTTACTCTAGTGTAGTTTCTTGATTTACAGAGCCTGCCCTAGACTACCTATGGTCTTTCATTGCCTTCACCATACTTTAGAGGTACCTTCTTGCCTGGGTACCTTACACTGTTTTGTAGTTCCTGACCTGCTTTAATGTACAATTACTATTCTTAAGGTCTATCCCCCTAGAGGCTGTTTCTTAAGACTTCTTTACCTCTTCTTGATTCTGACTCTACAAGTCTCCCAAGACTCTCTTTTCCCCATTCTGGTTTGAGGTCTAGGAGAAATACCTCTTCACCAAGTAAATGACCCTATCCCTGAGCACACTCTAACCAAAAGTCCTGCCTCCTGGGAGGACCCTGGCAGCCCATCTCTGTAGTATCAGAGATAGCTGACATTTTTAATTCTTACTAGATAGGTGCTGGGCATTATGCTAAGCATTTTAATAATTTGCTAACAATTTAGATTACTTACTAGGTACTTGGTATTATAAGCTTTCTACGTGTATTGACTCATAATTCTCACAATAAGCCTGTGAAGCCATTGAAATAGGTACTGTTATTCCTGTTTTGTAGATGAGAAAACAGAGGCACAGAGGATAAGTAATTTTGCCATATTCCACAGTTAGTGACAGGCAACGTGACTCCAGAATCACGTTCTCATTCTAGCCTTTCAAACTTTACAAATATTTTTTTGCTTAATCCTGACAACAAAGCTGGAAGATAGGTTTTCTTTAGAGATCTTAAATAATTGTATAAGGTCTCACAGCTGGTTTGTGGCAATGCTGTTTTTAACCAGATCTGCCCAACCTGAGCTCTTCACCATACCTCTTAACCAGAACCTGAGCTCTTAACCACTGTTAGTTCCCTAGAAATTCTCAAACTGTTACCGCTGGTGTTCTAGCAACTGGACCTAGGTATGTCACTACTGAAATGGTTCAATTTCAATTTCTGTTCAATTTCAGAAATTGTTAATAGACTTTTCTCAGTTGTAAACATTTCTTATAATTTCTCTATATCACTGGCATCTGATATAGCAAGTACTAGCAAATGTTGGAAAGAGAAGGAATGAACAAATAGTGTATATTACCAGAAAAACTCAAATAGCTGAGCTAGCCTCATAGGCGTCACTTTTTAAAAATAGCATATGCATAATCATGGTCTTTTTATGCCAGTAAAATTGTAATGAAATTAATACACCATTTCACAGTGTTCCACAGAAAAGCAATAGGACTTTTTGGATCTGAAGTTTGAAAGCTACAGATAATCCTATCTTATAAAATTCAAATATATATGAGGTAAAACAAAGCTTGTTAAAACCCCACAAACACTAGAACGCCTTCATTCTAGTGAATGAAGGGAAACTTGCTGGGTGGGGCCTGAGTTTCTGGAGAGAAACCGTCCCATACCCTGGAGGGCAAATTGAGGGAGGGTTTCCCCTTTCCCCCACCTGGGCCTTGCTACCTTGGAGGTAGGAGAGCTGGGGCCTGTGAAAGCCAGGTGTAAGTAACAAGGCATCATCCTTCCCAGGAGCCAAGACTGTTAGAAATTCTGCACATACAGGTTGGCAGTGGCCTCCTACCTTTCACATAGTCCTAGGCTCAAGCAACCTCACTTCATTTAGACCTGGTCATGCCTGGTTAGGGCTAGGATCAGGAAAAGAATTATTAATTAGTTCTAGGTAGAGAGTAGATGGCTATGATTTCTGGATTGAGAAATTAAAAATCCCTGGAGTTTAACCTTCCCCTTCTGTCCTCTCCTGGTAAATTTCCATCCAGGCAGGGTGTGGCCATGACTCAGTTTGTGGTGAGGATGTATCCCTCCAATGGGAAGGAGTCTGCTTGATTCTGCGGTTCCTTCTGGCTGGTGGGGAGAGGGAAAGAGGAGTCTGGTGCTGAGTCATTACTGGGTTGCTGGCTTCTCACAGGATGGATTCTGAGGTGGAAGTTTGAGGGATGTCTCAGCTTCTGGGACCAGTTTGGGGTTGATAGGAAGCTTCACGGGTCACATAATTCCCTTAGAGCAGTCCTCCCCCAGCAGGGTGGGAATAAGGTAGGCTGCAGTTCATTTGAAAGGGCACTGGCCCCTTTGCAGCATAGGACTTTCCACACGTTTCAGACTTCTCCTCCTCCTGCAATGGGTCAGAGGTACCACCCTTTTAAATTAAAGCATTGCCTACGAAAATTACTTTACCTGAGAGAGGACCCAAAGTCTCCTTAGTCCTAGCTGTCCTTCCTGGGATAAGTGAGTCCGGTTAGCTGGCAGCCAGTGAACAAGGACAGACAGGTGAACTCTGGTGTCAAGGAAAAGCAGGCTGATTGAACGGCAGCAGGAGGGGAGGAGGGCACTTGCTCCATTGTTCATTGATGCCTTCTTCGTCTTCCAAATCTTGATCAAGGCCCCATTTCATCCCTACATCCTGTGTGTCGGAATGCTCCAGTCTCTGCCCTCCTTACAGGCTTGGGGAATCTGCAGCCTCAAGGCCACATGTGTCCCTCCTCAACCAAATCCAAACTTCACCGAACAAATCCCGTTACTAGATTTAGATTCAGCAAGGCCACAGGTTCCCCACCCCAAGTAGGGAAAAAGGAAAGCACAGGGCCTTCAAGGGAATGGCTTGGTGGATAAGATTAGAACACCCTAAGGAGGCTTTCTTTGTTCAGTAAACCTTAGCATTTTAGGGCTAGAGAAAGATTGCTGGAGATCACATTGGCTGACAGGGTCACCTTGGCTTAGGCAGTACTTCCATTAGTGTGACCAAGGACTCCTTAAGCTTCTCCCCTCCTGCTACTAAGTGCTGAGGCATTTTTGCAGGTTCCAGGGGAAACTTAGATACACAGTTGCTTTCAGAAGACATCCAGTGTTTGTTTATTGTTCCTTTCCTCTAAATGGCCTTCCCATGCCCATCTCTATCCTGACCAATTTTCCATGCCTAGCTCAAAATGTCACCTCCTCCACGAAGCCTTGCCTTTCCCACACAGATAGCCTGTGTCTGTTTATCCCTAACTCCAAAAGGCCAACTTTCTCTTCCTTCCAGAGTTTGTCTGTGGTATGCCTGGTAGGCCTGAAGAGATGGTAAGAGTTTGAAGGAAGGCATAAAATAAAAAGTCCACCTGACCTGGCTCTAGGAAGAGCACATAAAGTCCAAAGTGATAAGTACTGTATTTCAGCTTTAAATCTGACATTTAAGGTCTGTGGGCTGCCCTGGAAATCTCTTGTCTCAGAGAGAGAGAATACTACTGTTTCAGGCAGAGGACAAGAGGTCATGTAATTGATGATAAAACCTGTACTCTCAACCTCCTCACCAGGGCTGAAATTTGTCTTTAGCCTCTAGGATTGGGTCTAGTATGATTTGCTGACACACCTGCCCCCCTAAGGACTCCAAATGACTTTAGAGAGTTAAACCTTAAAGCTACAGATTCTGTGGTCAAGAATCCAAACAAGGCAGCAGTCTACGCCCTTACACCCACTCTAGTGAGCCTAGCAGTTTCCCTCTGGTCCTGAGCAGGTCACTGAGCACAGTGAAAGGGCTGGCTCTAGGAGAAGGGGGTCTGTGTCCTCCCTCAGAAACCCCAATTTCCTATAGGCGTGGGGTTACTTGTTACTGGGTCAAAGGGCCAAAGGAGTGATGGTCTAGAGAAGGGCAAGCTTGAATGCAGGAAGATGTTCTGGCACTGGTCACGAGGCATTTGTGGAAAAACCAACTCAAACTGTGTTTCTCTGTTCTCACACTACCACAACAGCAATCAACCAGAAGACTTCTATGACCAAATGTGTGTGGGTTTTTCCCCACCCGCCAAGCAAGCAATCAGTTCTGTGGATACCAGCTGGGTATCCTCCACTTCAAATCAGACACCTGGAGATAGTGTCAGATCCAACACTGACACACCTGCCAGTGTGTGAGGGCTCAGTCCCACAAGACCACCCCCTCCCCAGCAATCTGGGCCTCCAGAACTTCTGACCAACTGGCTCAAGTTGGGGTTCCCACTCTGGGTTAATTTGCTAGAGTGGCTCACAGAACTCAGAGAAACATGTTTACTGGTTTATTATAGAGGATGTCACAAAGGACACAGATGAAGAGATGCATAGGGCAAGCTATGGGGGAAGGGGTGTG
>VBSM01002959.1:13246749-13261800 GCA_008086735.1 Cheirogaleus medius | reverse complement strand
CTGCGCGCTCGTTTCCTCCCGCTCCCCCTTAATGCGAGTCCTCTTCCCTTTCATCTTCTACCTGTTCGCGTTGCCCTCACTCTGATGCTGTCTTTGTAACCCTTTGTAACCTCTCCTTGAAACAACTTCTCCATTCCTCCTCCCATCCTGCAGCGGGCTCGTCCGCTCTTCCCGCCCGCCGGTCCCCTCCTGCTGCCCCTTCCCCCATTCATGCCCGTCCCTGCCCCTCCTCCCTCCGTGCTGGTCACGTCCGCTCCTCCGCACCCCTCCTCCCCCTCCGCCGCCTCCCTCTCCTCCGCGCTGCCCTGGTCCCCGCCCCTCCGTTCTGATCACGTCGCCCCCACCCGGGTCTCTGCTCTTGTCCCGTCCCGTCTCCATCACAGCCTCTCAGACCCCAGTCTCGGCCTCTGCCGGGGCTGCGGGCGGCCTGAGTGCGGCGCCCCGCGGACGGGCAGGGCTGGGCGGCCGGCGGGATGCAGCGGTGGCGCGGGCGCAGTTAGAGGGTTACGTAACCCCGGCCTTTCCTGATGCAGGGGAAGAAGGGGTGGCTGCCCCGAATTCTGGCCCGTCTGCAAGCGCCTGGGAGTGGCGGGGCCTTCGAGCTCGCCCGGCCCCTGCGGGGTGCCGCGACTGCGCTGCGAGGGCCCGCGCGACCTGCCCGCGCGACCTGCCCGCCGCACCGCTGGCCTCGCGGGGCGCGGTAGGGACCCGAGAAGCCGCCGCAGGCTTCGCAAGGGCCTCCGGACGTCCGAGGCTCTCAGCGGGCTCCTCGCCTCTGCTCCACGTTCCTTATCAAATGCGCCCCGATTGTGGAACGCGGAGACACGCGTGGGGCGGCCCAGCAGGTTACAGAGAGGACAGGACATCTGTCGCGTTCTCTTAATAAAAACAGTATGGGTCAAGGACTGGCCAGGGGAGGGGGTTGGAGGCCGAGATGACTAGATTGGTCATAGTCCACCGAGCTCAATCTAATTATGGAATGGACATAAAATTTATCGTTGGTAAGTGCTCTGAGGAAGGTACGAACTTCCTGCTGGGGGAGGGAGGACAGGAAGCCTCACGAGGTCTCACCAGGTGGCAAGCACGTGGGTTTGAAGAAGCAGCAAAGCACCTTCCAGTCTGAAGGCCTGGAGACCCAGTCGTGGGAAGGCATCCCTTGGCCGCTTAATCCGCATACACCGAACCCAGGATGTCAGGCCTCCCTGTCCTGAATAAAGCACACCTGATAGCGAAGGTCCCAGGCTGGACAGAGGCATTGGGAAGCTGTAAACAGGCTTTTAGAATCAGGTTTGACTCGTTAATTTATTGAGACCACTGATGAAGGAATTCAGCTTCTGGACCTGAGTTTCCCAGGTGAAAACTGGGAATGACATTTTCCTCATGATTTTTGAAAAGATGGTCTCTGCACGTGCCTAAGTGTGTATGTTGCATACTCAGTGCAGTGTCTGGGGAGATGTGCAGAAGAAATGCCTCTAAATGAGTGTATTCGTCTGGTCACTGAGCACGGTGACTTAATCCATAATTGAGCATGAGGGCCTGAACTCCTTGATTCATCTTCTTCCTGCTAGCCCCAAATGTGGTACAGTTAATCTTTGGGAGTCAGGCTCTGTAAATACCAACGATTGCCTGGAAACCAATCCCCTCAGGGATTCTGATACAGTGTTTACAAAGTAACTAGTAATGTTACTTTGCAACTCTCCACTTGAAAAAGGAGCTCTTTGGTCTTCCTGTCTTCTCAGAACAGGAACCTCCAGACACAGGCAGACAGGGAAGGGATGATTTAGGCCTTTGCTGTTTGGCTAAAAGCGTGGAAACAAACTGCACAGCGCCAAGACTGAAATCTTCTGCACTCCAGGTGGGGTTCTAGGACTTGTTCCCACTTGCTGGTGAGGTTAAGATTGGAGCCAGGCGACAGTAGCCCCCTGTTGGCAGTACCAAGGGTGTGGCCACTCGCTAGGGTGTGGAGGAGGGTCTAGGTCAGGGCTGCCCCTGCTGCAGCATTGTTAGCAAATAATTTGCCCTCTGGTGGCCTGAGGATGCTGTTGGTGCTGCAGCCAGGCTGTTCTGTGGGGAAGGATAATGTAACCCATCGCCAGATCTGTGGGGGAGGAGAGGCTCTGCAGGGAAGATGACTCGACCTTTCAATCTATCTGCTTTTGAGAAAATTCTCTATGCTGGGTGAGTGGGGAAACTGCATTGTGGTTTTTGCAGGCATAAGAAATCCCCTCTCCTCTTTCAATGAGTCAAATAATGAAGCATGTATTTCCCCCAATTAAAAATGTCTCAACTAAGTGGAAAATGGTTGGTCTAGATCACCAGGTTCTCTGTACTGGCCAAGAGCTTAGGTGCAGAGTGGCAGCGCCCTGGGCCCAGGTGATGCAATATACAAACCTTCATTCCCGAGCCTTCTGTAGTGAGCATGGCAGCCTCTCATGGGACATGAATAACGATGACAAGAAATATCCTTGAACTCATTTCTGAGTTACTAGATTTGAGCCAAAATATATGGACATTAGTGTTCCGTGTAGCACAGTGGCTTTCATTTTAAGCATTGCATTAGAAATAATTTTAGTTTTGAATTCATAGTTTAACAAAGAGCATTATTGGCTCTTTTAAGAATTGCACCCCCAGTGACTTGGCAAATTTAGGAGCTGTGACTCCAAACAGCTAGCACCTATGGGAGTTGCTTCTGTTACTTGAATGTTGTGACATTAACATGGGGTTACAGGAAAAACCATTTTATTTCTTAAAGCTCTTTATTTCTTAATATTGAGGTAATGGAAGAAATGAGGAACTGGCTGTGGGCAGGGAGGTAGAAAAAGTATAGCTTTTACATTACAAACTCACATCACTTGAGTTTTAATTTATTTTGCTTCAACTTTTATGAAGGCAAGTCAGGATGTGTTCTCTTGGCCAAGAGCTACGACTGAGACCAAGGTGGAGGAAAATGACTCATTTGACATTACTTTTGTTTCTGAGTCACTCCAAATATCCAGTCAAATCCCAATTAACTGGTATACCACAAGAATGAGTTGTCCCTGTGAGCAGGGTTTTATTGCAACCTTGTTGAGGATCTTCGTGAAATATTTAAGTGATTTATTTGGTAAAGGGTCACTTTAAGCATCAGTTCTTGTACAGATAGGAATAGAGCTAAATGACCTGAGGTATGAATACTATTTTTTTTTTTTTTTTTGAGACACAGTCTCACTCTGTTGCCCGCGCAAGAGTGCCGTAGCATCAGCCTAGCTCACAGCAACCTCCAACTCCTGGGCTCGAGCGATCCTTCTGCCTCAGCCTCCCGAGCAGCTGGGACTACAGGCATGCGCCACCATGCCCGGCTAATTTTTTCTATATATATTTTAGCTGGCCAATTAGTTTATTTCTATTTATAGTAGAGACAGGGTCTCGCTCTTGCTCAGGCTGGTTTCGAACGCCTGACCTTGAGCGATCCGCCTGCCTCGGCCTCCCAGAGAGCTAGGATTACAGGCGTGAGCCACCACGCCCGGCCTGAATACTATTTTTAATACCATTATACTTTCTGGGAGCTTGCATTTTTCACCAAGAGCCAGACATAGACTCGATAATTGAGTAGTTTGATTCCTTGGGGCTTTGTTAGAGAAGCTGTTTGGGGGAAGGTGAGCCAGGGTGGGTGGTGAATGGTGGTGTGCAGCTTGGCCTTTTGGTGTGACTGCTCAGCTCAGGAGTGGGAGGGAGGCTGGCAGGGCCACCAGGCTGTGCAGTGAGGCCCCGCCCCTGCAGCAGTTTGTGCTGGTCTGCACGTAGGAGAGCTTGGAGCGCAGGCTGCAGTACCTTCGGTGGCCTCTGAGACTCCTCTTGCCCGTTTCTGTCCCTAGGCAAAGCTCCTGGGAAGCACTAAGCCTCTTTGCTGATGCCAGCAAGCAGGCGGGGGCTGTTGAGGGGGAGAATCCAAGACCAGCTGTCCTAGGGCAGTGAGGTTGCTGGTCGTAGCATTTTAGAGTGTGCACAAGTTTAGCTGCTGGTGGAACTGGGCAGTCACAATTCTCTGAAGGGAGCCCTATCCCTTCCAAACATTTTGAATCAACCTACAGATAATATTTCAACTTTAAATAACTGGCATTTCCCCTGTCTGCAACAATGAGCGAGAAAGAATTGCCCCATCAGCGGAGTCAGTCATGGCACATAAGACACCCCATACCCACCAATTTCCATTTCAGAGGAGCCTGGGAGTTTTGATTGGGTGATAGGGAAGTGGAGACTCTTAAAAAGTCTGACAGTATCTAGTGTTAGCAAAGATGTGGAAAAGCAGGAACTCATGCTGGTTATAAATTGATACAGCCACTTCGGAGAGCAATTCAGCAATATTTAGTAAAAATAGAAATGTACACCATGACCCAAGAATTCTATTTCTGGATATATAGAAGCTCACAAATGCACAAGGAGACATGTACTAGGAGAGTTGTTATAGTGTTAAAATTGGTTTAATGGGGCGGGGAATGACCACCAGTAAAGGAGTACATGAATAAAATGGTCTGGTTCTACAGTGGACTAGTATGGTAGTTCAAATGAATTAGCTAGGTCTGTATACCAACTGGATGGATCTTAAATGTGCTGCTCAGTTAAAAAGCAAATTATTATACTGTATGATGTGTACAGTATACTGTTTAGGACATTAAGAAAACACAACAATACCATATGGTTCTATATAGATATACATACACTTTACCTAGACTTAGCTAGGATACGAAATTCATGCCAGTGGTTGGGTGTGAAAATTCATGGTGGAGGGTGGGGAGGGTTGGAGGAGCCTGGGGATGGAGGAAAAATGAACTGTATAAAGTTGTAATTCTTTTCATTTTTAAAAATTCTAAAAATATAGCTCAAGGGTCAGTTCTGGGTGGTAAGAAATACAGATGTTAGTTTTTTTCTTTTCTTCAATTCAAAACAAAATAGAAGCAAACCTATAAAGGCCGCTGTAGGAAGACCAGTCACACGGACTGGGTAAGTGCTCTTGGCGAGCTGGCCGCCTTCCTCCTCATGCCCCGGGGCCGAGATGCAGGGCGGTACCTTCCGTAAATGTTGAGTTAATGCTTACTTCACTTGGGCCATCACCCACCCTGCTTGCACCTGACTTCTGGGGGATCCTAAATCAGAGTCCCAGGTCCCTTGCTGCTTCTAGAGTGTGGATATCATGCCCAGAAGCACTACCCCACTTTTAATCCTAGTAAGGAGGAACCATGTCCCAGGATGACAAAGTCTTCACCCAAACTTCCTCCTTCTGGCTGAAACCAGTTCTCTGCTCTGAGTATCCGGAACCAGGAAATCCTCCTCATCTGAGGACGTTGAGTGTTCTCTGACTCCGGACTTTTTCCCCTAAAGCTGAGTGGTCTTTTGGGAGGTTAGGCCCATTCAGCATTGGCCTTTGTGCCCTATTCAGATTTTTTATTTGAACAAGGAAATTTTACTTCAACCTACAAGGGGCCATGTTTTGTTCTTTGTAGCCGGGTAATGCCAGACTTTGCTTTCTGTTCTGGGTCCTCCTGGGGATAAAGAGTGGCCTTCAGACCCAGGTCTCTTAGCTAGAACAGATCTTATCCTTTGTACCCACCTCCATATACAAAGACACTGTTGTCATTACTCTTAACTGTACATCAGGATGAACAGCATCTGCTCCAGACCTTACTAGGTTCCGCTGGCCCATCACTCATTTTAATCATGTTGCTGCCGTAGTCTGATTAGGGTCAGTATTGAAAATTATATTTCTATCATTGAGGAAGAGAGCCCCTAGCAAGTAGGCTGACCTGAATGCCAGGATATTATGATGCAAACTTTGTAACAGATGCTGGAGTTCTGAAGAACTGAGAATTAAAAGAACTTCTTGCTGGCCTGGAGACTTGGAGGTGTAGGTAGCAAGTTGATGTCAGAGCAAGGAATACAATCTTTGGTACCTACCAGCAATGTTGGACGGGAAAAGTGCCATCGTTGTAGGGTTGATCTATGTGATGAGGTTGGTATCAGAGCATAGTTGGTACAGAGAAAAATTGGCTTATGCAGACCCATAGGCTGGGCGGGTTTATTAAGGCAGAATGATTTGGACCTTTGTGAAAGATGGAATTGGTGGAGTAAAGCGTGAATCTTTCCCAGGGCAACCCTACAACAGTACTAGCCCTAGGAAGTGGAGCATCGGGATTTTTGGTTTTTTATTTTTATGTTTTGAGACAGGGTCTCACTCTGTCACCCAGGAGGCTGGAGTGCAATAGCATCACCGTAGCTCACAGCAACCTTAAGCTTCTGGGCTCAAGCGATCCTCCTGCCTCAGCCTCCTGCGTAGCTGGGACTACAGGTGTGTGCCACAACGCCTGGCTAATTTTTCTATTTTTAATAGAGACGGGGTCTCACTCTTGCTCAGGCTGGTCTCAAACTCCTGACTTCAACCCATCCTCCTGCCTCGGCCTCCCAAAGTGCTTGGATTACAGGCATGAGCCACTGCACCTGGCCTAGGGTATTTTTTATATGATTTTTTTCCCTGGTTTCTGAAGAATGGCCAAAGAACTGTGTCTGTCGTGAAGGAAAGTAGTATAAAGAGCAGGGGCCACCTGAGCTGAGGAGGGAAAGGGCAGAGTGGTGCCTGCTCCACCCAGCAGCCCAGACTCACCTCAGGTGGTGTCTTGTTTCTCACAGAGGAGAAATGGCCCTGAGGAAGATCCTCCTGCAGGGGCTCAGGCTCAAGAATCAGGCTCCTGTACCTGGGCGCAGGGTTTGCTGGCGCCAGTGGATACGCCGGGCTTCCACTGCTGGCTGGAGGTTGGCTCTGCATGTCTGTGCCTCCCCAGGAGGATGTGGCAGTGAGTCAGGCTGGCATGGCTAGGGCCACATGTCCTGGCAGGCGCTGTCCAGGCCACTGACCTGAGGGAGGGGAGCCAAGGCTGGGGGAGGCTCCAGAGGGTGTCCTGCGTACAAATACAACTCTGGGTAGGTGGTCGGTGGGATGCCTGGCTTGTGCTGCGGAGAAGAGGTTTGTGGAGGACCTTGAAGACTGGCAGGAGGCTCTGGCCCTCCCTGCAGGGGAGGCTCCAGGACAGAGCCTGAGGGAAGAGAAACCAGTTGGTGACCTGGGGATGACACATGAGGCTTCTAGGTTGGCAGGGTGCTTTACAGACATAAGAGATTTTGTGAAAGTCTGGGTGGACTTGCTGATAAGTAAGCTTTTTTGACTGCTGGTGTGTAAATCCACTAAAATACTAAACAAATTTTTGTTAGTCATTTTTGTACTTAATAGCAAAGCATTAGAGCTTGGAGACATCAGATTTAATTTGAGATGGTGAAATAGGGTTTGTGTTTGAGGGCAGTATAATTGTGGGTGGGTTTTTTTGTTTTAGAATCTCACTCTGTCACCCAGGCTGGAGTGCAGTGGCAAGATCACAGCTCACTGTAACCTCGAACCCCTGGGCTCAAGCGATCCTGCCTCAGCCTCCCAAACGGCTGGGACTACAGGCGCGTACCACCATGCCTGGCTAATTTTTAAATTTTTCATAGAGACGGGGTCTCATTAACTTGCCCAGGCCGGTCCTCAAACTCCTGGTCTCAGGCCATCCTCTTGCTGGTCTCAAGCGATCCTCTTGCTCTGACCTCCCAAAGCACCGGATTACAGGCATTAGCCACTGTGCCTGGCTAAGGCCAATGTAAATGTATCTGCTAATGACATCTAGTCCTGGAGGCAGCCTTCTGTACCGGAACGTCATCACAAAGGCTTTACTGTGGAGCTTGAGAACACACTAAACAGGAAAAGATGTTAGCTGGATTTGGGCATGTAGCTAACAGGTTTTTGGTGTGAAATTATCCTATGGACATTTTTTTTTTCCTTTGAGATTCTGAGTGGGTTAAGGTTGACTTTCCTAAGCCACTGAAACTGTCCTGCAATGCATTTGTGATCAAGGGCCTCGGACGTGTATCTTTCCTTTGCCGCCTTTTCAGTAGAGTATTCTTGAAGTGCATAGAACAGCAGTTGATTAGTGGAATTGGGAGATTCACGTTTCTTTAAATTCCTCCCAACAATTTTACAGGATGCTTGTAAATGTTGTTTTCAAAGGACGTACACTTGTAATTTTTCTTATTATATAAAAGCATTTAATATCAGTGCATTTCTTTCTTTCTTTTTTTTTTTTTAAAAGAAAATACTTTAATCATTTATTTGAAACAGTTAAGAAATAAGGTCATCTGTTGTTCTTTTACAATCCCAGTAAAAAAAAGTTCACATTAGTTCCTGGGCCCAGTACATTTCTTAATAAAGAAAAGAAAATATTTTGCCATAATCCTACCACCCAGATAACATACTGTTAAATTTTGGTATATGTTCTCTTAGTGCTTTTATATATTTTTACTTTGATGTTCCTTTCCCCCAAAAAGGGAAGGGACCAGAATCGATAGTGGGATGTTAGTAAATCACAGGTCTAGAGAGACTTTGGGGGAAAGGCAATCTTAGGGTGTTAGGGAAGGGTATGAAACACCTCAGGTAAGATCCCACTTTTCCTGAACATTTTCTATCAGCAGTATCTTGGTATTTTAGGGGGGAGAGGTCTGTATTTTTCTTTACAATATAGCAGAATCCCTAGGAGTAGCTACCACTTGGATACTTGGTTATTAAGGTAATTTTTCTATTACTCCAAAGAGCTTTAGTTACACTCAGCTTTTACCTTAATCCTTGTACAGCTCTAAAGGGCAAACCTTATTCAGCTCTGAGCGGTGTTTGCAAGTGGGGCCACGGAGCCACCCTGAACCAAAAAGAGAGCATTATGTCACCGGAGACCCAAGCCCAGAGAACCAAAGGTATGACCTGATAAGCAGTGGCCCCAGCCATATCTCTGCAAAGAGACCCTAGTGTCTCAGGTCTGGAGAAGAGCTGGCTGATGGTTTTTAAGAAGAGTGGAATTACTCAGCCCACTCATTCAGATCCTAGTTTGTTCATAATACAGTCCTCAGACTGGATGACACTCTCCCCTTGGAGGCCACAGCAAGGCCTTTGTGTTTCAGCTGGCCTGATGTGCCATCTCAGAAATGTCCCCTCGGCGGCCAGACAGACCTAAGCCTGGCTGGGAGCGCAGAAGGTCGAGCGCTGCCTCAGCTGTGAGTGTAGGTAAAGGGACTGGCTGGCCAAGCCGTTGGAAGTGCTTCAGGTTTCGGGAAGGGGGAGCAGAGGTGTAACTTTGATTCTGATAAAGAAGCACTAAGTTAGACTGACGGACATTTAACGAATGCTGGAATGCCACCAAAGTACTAGGTGCTAGGAGATACAAGACCGTAGATGTCCTGGCAGAGAGGATTGCCTTTCTTGCGTTGGTACCTAGTGTGTATTAGGGAGTTAGGAAACGCGCTTTGAAATGAACAGTGCATTTACCATGTGGAGTAGTTAGCCAGTATCTTATTGCCTCCTTTTTAAAGCTTTAGATTCTGTTTTTGGGGACGTAGCCATCAGTTTTCTGTAGCTGACAGAATGTTCACCACTGGTCTCAAGGCTTTTACCAAGCCTCTCTGGAGATGGCAGAGATGGGTGTAAGACTCATGCTCTGCTCGAGCCACTGGAGAGGCCACAAAGTCAGGGATGGAGGAGGGTAAAGGAGTAAGGGTCATATGTATGGGATGCCTGGATTTGGGGCTCTGAGACTTAGGAGGAGAGTGGGGCAGAGCTAAAGAGGGGCCAGTTCCTGAGCCTTGGCTAAAGCCTTTAGACTCAGGAGTTTTATTTTTTTAAATTTTAGTTATGTATTTATTTTTGAGACAGAGTCTCACTCTGTTGCCCAGGCTAGAGTGCCGTGGCGTCAGCCTCGCTCACAGCAACCTCAAACTCCTGGGCTCAAGCGATCCTTCTGCCTCAGCCTCCTGAGTAGCTGGGACTACAGGCATGCGCCACCATGCCCGGGTAATTTTTTCTATATATTTTTAGTTGGCCAATTAATTTCTTTCTATTTTTAGTAGAGACGGCGTCTCGCTCTTGCTCAGGCTGGTCTTGAACTCCTGACCTTGAGCCATCCACCCGCCTCGGCCTCCCAGAGTGCTAGGATTACAGGTGCGGCCTAGACTCAGGAGTTTTAGATGAGTAGTCCTTGGTCTGAGAACACGAGGAAAGGAACCACCCTCTGCTGAGAAGGGTGTTGAGCTTCTGGTTCACATCCTTGCCTGAAGGTTCTTCAAATACTGCCAGGAAGCTTCTCCTGAGTCTTTATCTCTAATTAGCTAACAGGCTGAGTGAGTTTCCCTGGAAGTTAGTAGTGAAGAAAGCAAAGGTCAGGCAGTTGTCAGGATTGCTGGTTAATTACCTGGAACAGGTGGTCTGTGTGACAGCGGGGTGGTGTATTTGTCAGACTCAGAAAGGAAGTCAGGATGTTGGTCAAAAATCAGTTGGGGAAAAAATGTGACCAGCAACTTTAATTTCTGTATGTTGCAACTGTCCTGTTAATGTAGTTGTAATAATTTTAGAACCATATCAGTGCCCTTATGGTTATCCTTGGTTGTGTGCAAATTGCTTTGCATATCCTAAAGTCCTCTTGAACAAAAGTAGATGTGGTTTTTAGGTGCAGACTTCTGGGATGGAACATTTGCATTTAGGGGAGTCACTTTGGGTTTTGATGAGGATTGTAAAGAGTGAATGTGGGTATCTGACAACAAAGCAGATATTTGAGCTTTGAGACAACTTGGCTTACAAAGATCTCGACTTACCAAGGTACTACTAGGATTCAGTTGTCTGTGTCACCGGAAGATTGGCTGCAGCTTCCTTTTGTGGAAGCTCCTTCAGTGCGTGTAAAATGATGTTATGTATAGGATTGGTGGGAGAGCTGTCAAGGTAGATGTCAGACCAGTATAGGAGAGACCTGCTTACATTGAGTGCCTGGGAAGTACACGCAGTCAGTGACAGGTTTTAACTTGTTCGTTAAGGGACTTTTCCATTTGTTCGTGATCACATGAGCCCTTTGCCCAATATGAGGAGCACCCACATATCCAGAGCGTGTCGGGCCTCCCTGTGGCTCACACACAGAGTGTGCTTAGCGAGTTAATGTGTAAGCAGGAGACGGCCTCCTGTGCCACGTGATCTAGCGTATTAATCACTTCTCAGTCTAATCACTCTCTCTTCGATTTCCCTGGACCCAGGACCTTGGAAGCCATGTCGAAGCCACACAGTGAAGCCGGGACTGCCTTCATTCAGACCCAGCAGCTGCACGCCGCCATGGCGGACACATTCCTGGAGCACATGTGCCGCCTGGACATTGACTCGGCACCCATCACGGCCCGGAACACTGGCATCATCTGCACCATCGGTGAGTGGGGTGCCTGTCCTCTCAGGGCTTCATGTGGCAGTGACTTTCTGTCCTGAAAAGACTAAATAAAGGTAGCAAACCTAGGTGCTAAGGGAGATGCTACACAGCTTCTTAATGAGAACTCAGGTCATAGGAAGTTACAGTAAAGAATTAGTATGCTTTGTGTTTTCCGCTATGGGGAAATTTTAGAGGGTGTCCTCCTTAGCAGATCTTTGTAGGAGCATCTCAGAGACCTAGAAAAGATATATATTTTTTTTTGAGACAGAGTCTCACTCTGCTGCCCGAGCTAGAGTGCCGCCGTGGCGTCAGCCTAGCTCACAGCAACCTCAAACTCCCGGGCTCAGGCGATCCTTCTGCCTCAGCCTCCCAAGTAGCTGGGACTACAGGCATGCGCCACCATGCTGGGCTAATTTTTCCTAAATGTTTTTAGTTGGCCGATTAATTTCTTTCTATTTTTAGTAGAGACGAAAGCTCTTGCTCAGGCTGGTCTCGAACTCCTGACCTTGACCGATCCTCCCGCCTCGGCCTCCCAGAGTGCTAGGATTACAGGCGTGAGCCACCGCGCCCGGCCTAGAAAAGATATTTTTTAACAGGCTCTATTAACCCAGATTCTCAGGTTGGAGATCTGTCTGAGATCCAGGGGAGTGAAGAGGGCTGGCCAAGTCTTACCTAGGCCTTTCTGATAGGATGGGGGCATGGAGAATTTGAAGGATATGAGAGAAGTATCCCTTAATGTCAAGAGAGTGGCTGGCACAGTAATAGCCTTCTATGTGCTTTTGAAAGACTTTTGAGCGATTTGGGTGGGGGGCAAAAGTAGGGGGAGATAAAGATCAAGAATTCTTTAAACTTAAGCAAACTTACAGTGCTTTTCCTCCTTTGAATAATTAATATGTGTGGCTTTAAAACTTTTCCTAATAGGCCCAGCTTCCCGGTCGGTGGAGATGTTGAAGGAGATGATTAAGTCTGGCATGAATGTGGCTCGTCTGAACTTCTCTCATGGAACTCACGAGGTGAGCCTCAGCTGGGCAGTGTGGCCGCTGGCATGGCCTGTAGGAAATGGGGACGGGGTGCAGTGTTCATTTAGCCACAGTGAACCAGGTAAGTGCAAGTCTGGGTTCCTTCCCCTTCTCCTGACATCTCAGCTGGCCAAGTCTCCTTAAGCAAGGAAGACCGGCTTTGTCATTGGCCATGGTTCTCCCATACACCTGTGCTACCATGAGCTTTCACAAAGGAAGGTGTGGAAGGGTTCTACTGGAAACCCCTCTAAGCCTTGAGTGTCCTGGCCATAGTGCTTGACACTCCTGCCTCGGGGTTTCTATAATAGCTCATATTGCCGTGGTGAACCAAAAGGTCATCCTACAGATTGATGCTGGCCTGGTTTAGACCCAAGATAACTGGGCAGGTCCAGGAGGAGGGTTTCCACTATTGCAAGTTAAGCACTAAGTCTAATGCACTAACACTAGCTGGCATGTAGTACCCTGCTCCATCAGCGTATGGTCCCAGCCTGTCTCTTCCTAGGGGTTCTGGAGCAATGAAATGAAAGCCATGAGTACTCTTCCCCAGCACCTGGTGGGAGTGTGTTTGTGCTGAGGCTCTTCATTAGCTGGCTTGACCCGTGGACAGAGGCCTTTCCCAGGCATTGCTGTCGGGAAGGCTCCATTCCTGCCTCAGTGCCCAGGTTTAGAACAAACCCATTCTGAGGCGTTAGGGGTTCCCTGGACGACAGTGCCTTTTTCAAACCATCAGATTTCCCACGACCATGGGATTTCATACTGGCATTGACTAAGGAGTTATGGAGAAGGCAACCTTTCCCCTCTCTTGACTTCTGTGCTTCCTGTTCAGAGTAAAGAACATGCTGACCCTATAAGGGCAAGTGGTGAGGGGTTGCCCTCTGGCATTTGGAAGTTAGTATTAAGTTGGTACTAAAAATAGAGCCTCAGGAAGTGCAATCCGAGAGGTGAGTTCTTCCATTCTGGAAAAGCGAGGCTCTTCGTCATAGATTCCCATGTTCATCAGCAGCCTACAGCCTGGCTAGCCGCCGGCCCTAAATGCCGTGGGGGCCTGACCTCAGACAGGTTAAGACGTGTCCTTGTAATTTTTGGAAAATTGCATAATTTTCCAGAGGCAGGGAGTCCTCAGCAGGAGTCACCAGGAATTACTGCAAGTGTTAGCTTAGCTTAAAGAGGGAGCTAAGGACAACAGTGAAGCTCAGTCCACTATGATCCTGCTGCTGGAGTCTGCCATGCTCTCCTGCGTGCAGGGCAAGGAGCAGGAATAGACTTTTAAGAAGCTGACCTTTAACTAGGCTTTACGGTTCCTTCCATCCAGTGAAATAACACCGCACAGCTCGGACATGGCAAGGGCGGGTGATGAATGCTGCACCTGCTGGATGGGGCTGGTGCAGATTTTGGTTTTGGTTTTTTTGATTACAAGAGGCATTTGGGAGCCGGGTGTGGTGCCTCACTGCTGTAATCCTAGCATCTCTGGGAGGCTGAGGCGGGAGGATTGCTTGAGCTCAGGAGATGGAGACCAACCTGAGCAAGACCCCCTCTCTACTATAAATAGAAAAGATTAGCCGGACAACTGAAAAGAGAAACAAAAAATTAGCCAGGCGTGGTGGCTCCCGCCTGTAGTCTCAGCTGCTCAGGAGGCTGAGGCAGGAGGATCGCTCAAGCCCAGGAGTTTGAGGTTGCTGTGAGCTAGGCTGACGACACGGCGCTCCAGCCTGAGCAACAGAGTGAGACTCTGTCTCAAAAAAAAAACCAAAAACTGAAGTCCTTCTCATGGGTTTATTTTGAGGTTTTAGACTGAGATGAGGTTGTCCCTGGGAGATCAGGGTTTTAGAAACTGATCTGAAATTAGTATTATGCAATGTCATGTAAGCAGTTTCAGTTTGATCCCATGTCAGGGCTCCTTCTTCATATGCACCTTTGACTAACGGGGCACGCTTTTCCAGTTCTTGACAATCGTAATACCCTTCTGAACAGACTGACAGAGAACATCTATATCTGCATCTGAACTTGTGAAAGCTTTGGCACAGTATCTTCAGCCCCCAGGTTTGGCAGTTCACATGGGCAAGATGTGTTCTTGCTGAACGTGTGGTTCCACAATGCCATGTTGGCCAGAAATACTGACTTTTAAGCAACTTAGAGCCTTCCGCAAGGACAGCACTGATGGATGGAACTCTTCACCACTTGACAATGTGCCAACAAAACCACAGCCAGAAATGTACCAAAAGATAATAATATAGAGGATTTGAATAATATAATACCTAATAATTAGTATGTTTTAATATATGATTTTACGTCACCAAGACTAAAATATGCATGTTTATTTAAAACACTCATGGTTACAAAAATATATTAGGCCACCAAAAACCTCAAGTTCCATAAAGTACAAATTATACAAACACATTTTGACATAGTGAATGGTAATTAAGAACAAAGTCTAAATAAAGTGTAGTAATCAAGAAAACTTAGTGACTTAAATACACTTATTCTAGAAAGCAAAAATCTCAAGGTAGTGAAATATTTAACTCAGAACAGTAGGAAAAAATAGCCTAAAAAGGGTGAAGGAAAGAAATTGATTTTGTTTAATAAAGCATAGCTTAATGAAATAGAAAATAAATTTGACAAATTAAGAGCTGATTCTTTCTGTGAAAAAATTAGTAAAACAGAAGCCCCCGGAAAGCTTGGTCAAGAATGCAATGATGGGCCGGGCGCGGTGGCTCACACCTGTAATCCTAGCTCTCTGGGAGGCTGAG
>VBSM01002959.1:13226093-13239790 GCA_008086735.1 Cheirogaleus medius | reverse complement strand
CGGCCTCCCAGAGAGCTAGGATTACAGGCGTGAGCCACCACGCCCGGCCAAGCATCCACATTTAAAACAAACGTCTAGACTAGTGTCTTCCTTTCCTTTTATGTTTCCTATTATCGAGTTTAAACAGCTTCCAGAGATGTGTCATTTATATTAAACACTTTTCCAGTGGTGAACTGAGTTCATACTTGGCTAAAGATGTCTTCTAGGCTGTTGTCCACATCCTTGGTGGATTTCCCCATGTTGAAATCTGTAGAGACCAATCTCTTTCCCAGGGACATTTGTGTAGCCTGACCCTAGCTGTCACATCACCCAGTTTGTGCGATAGGATTGCTGTTTCGATGCTTAGGTACTCTTGGCACAGTCTCACATCTGCCCCAGGGCAGGAAGGTGCTTTTTCTCCCCCAGGAGATGGTGTACCTTGAACCAGTCACCTCTAGAGTGGCTGCCTTTACGGGGCTCTCCACACATCCCCTCTAATTCTCTTGCTTAGTTGTATGACCCTGTGACCTCAGAAGTGGGAAAGAGGGGCTGACCTTGACCTAAACCATGAAACCACATAGAATGGGAGGACTTACATATCCTTGGGCAAGTCATTTGACCTCTCAAGACCGCATCTGTAAAATGGATTAGATAAGAAATATTTAATATAGCCTTAGCGTGAAATATTCACTGCTGCTATTATCAAATGTCTGATATGTCCGTGTGTACATTGATGTAATCTTCATAGGTCTCTTTACCTCAATTTATAGATGAGGGTTACATGCCAGTGAAGCCTGGGTTTGAATCCAGGTCTGCTGACTCCAAAGCCAGTCTTCTGTCCTGCCGCGTCCTGCTCTGTCTAGCAGGAGATGAGGGCAGGTCTCCATTTGGGGCCTGTAGTGGGGTCAGAGACTGAGATTCAGGCTCTAGGTTCTGAATTCCCTATTGTTTCCTCCATACCCCAGTCTTTCCTATGAACAGACACCTTAGAACTGCAAGGCTTGGATTGCATGGCGCTGCTCAGAAGATAAGTTACGGGGTCTGAGCCAGGCTGTAGCTCCCCCTCCAGGTGGCTCAGTCCTCTCCCTTCTGTGTCACCAGTTAACACTGGCCGACAGCTTCTCCTTTTAACCGTTCACTGCCTTCTCCTGTGTCTAACTAATATAGTTCATGACCCGTAACTGAGAGCAGTACCAGGTATGGTCCTGTCTCCCATTCCTATCCCCTGTCCTTCGGGCTGCATGCATTTCATTCTTCTTACAGAAAGAATGCCTTTAACCTAGTCAGTCCTGCCACACATCTGCTTACACTGTCAAATTACGAGGTGGACTGCTGATTCTTCCCTCTCCCATCCTGCATTCCGATGCTGGTGATTGCAGTATAATCCTCTATAAGATTTTCTTTCTGATTCTTGGTCTTACCTGAGCCTGTAAATAACTCAGTGGCTTTCTCATGACTGTTTTAATCATTAGATTATAATCAGATGTCTTGTTAACGTATCTGCATGCTTCCACAGGCGTCTGTCTCTTCACATGGCTGTCCAATGTGCCCCTCACAAGTTGGCCAGAGTTGTCCATTCTCTTGCTTAGAACTCAGTCACACCACATAGCCTTGGCTTTGAACCCAGCCTTCCAGCACTGCACAACCTGTTTCCCTGGCAGGCCGTCGGAAAGGCTTGGAGCATCCCCATGCCTGAAGCCAAGCTAGCGCTCACTCTGTACGTGCACGGAAGGTGGGCAGGGGCTCTGCCGTAACCAGACAGCCATGTGAGGAGAGAGGACCTGTCCCTTCCCGTAAGCTGTGTCATGAGGCAGTGTGTTCAAGTCCTCTGCCAGGGAGTGATATGGGCCCACCCTGGGCATGTTTCCATGCCAGGGTGCTAGAGCCTACCGCCATATCATCTCCCTCCATCCACCCCAATCAAAAAAAATCCTTCCCGAATGGAAGAATGAATCTCCTGTATTGGAGGAGAAATAGCGGCGGGGCAGTTGGACTTTTATCACCTGACCTCTGAATCTGCCTCAAGGACAGATTTAGCCAATTAACGTAAGAGTACCTTCCTCTCTGATTAATTCCCCATTCTGTCTTCCCATGTGTTGTCTCTGTTGTTTCTCCTCCCTCTTCCTTGCCTCCCCTTCCCCTGAACCTTACAGATAGCTCGTGAGGCTGAGGCAGCCATGTTCCACCGCAAGCTGTTTGAAGAACTTGTGCGCGCCTCCAGTCACTCCACAGACCTCATGGAAGCCATGGCCATGGGCAGCGTGGAGGCTTCTTATAAGTGTTTAGCGGCAGCTTTGATAGTTCTGACGGAGTCTGGCAGGTAGGGCCCTGAGGGCAGGTAACACTGTAGGATGACCAGCTTCTTGCCCTGGCCGCGCTAGGGAAAGACGGCCTCGGCCAGCCCTGCAGCTGGGCCTGGGCTCAGAGCCTCTTCTCATCTGCAGGAAGACAGCCAGGAAGGTCACGACAGGGCAGGGCCAAAGGGTCCTTTGGCTCAGTAGGCACAGTGGATGTCACAGGCTCCTGGTGAGGGACTGGTTCTGCGGAGTCTTGATCTTGGCTTAGCTCAGCATCTCCAGGGACTGGGCTCCTCTTGGCCTCTGTCCTCGGGGACATGTTCCTCACCAGCTGTCCTTGTGACTCTTCCCCTCCCCTTCCGCTTGTGACAAAGCTCTGTCCCCCTTTCGTCCCTCTGGACGGATGTTGCTCCCCTAGATTGCCCGTGAGGCAGAGGCTGCCATCTACCACTTGCAATTATTTGAGGAGCTCCGCCGCCTGGCGCCCATTACCAGCGACCCCACAGAAGCCGCCGCCGTGGGCGCCGTGGAGGCCTCCTTCAAGTGCTGCAGTGGGGCCATAATCGTCCTCACCAAGTCCGGCAGGTAGGAGGCGGCAGTGGCTCCCTGGGGAGGCCCTGCTTGGTGGCACCTCTCCTTGGGGGTCCTGGGAAGCAGAGCATTAAACAGTGCTCAGGTGGTGCCGAGCCAAGGTAAGACCCCTCTGCCTGCCACTCGCACCCTACAGGAAGGAGCTCCCCTGGCCCCTCAGGCCAGGATCTGGGAGTGAGCAGAGCCCCTTCCTGGGACTCCAGGCAGCATTTGAATCAAAAGCAGGTTTACCCTGGACACTTGCGCATAACAATGGATAGGCTGGCTATAAATGATATTTAAAAGCTGGTCCTCTAAAATAGCAAAAAACAACTATTTCTACCTATCCCAGTTACTAAGTGCTTTTTAAAAATGCAGTTTCACTGTGCCCCCATTCAGTGTGCTGGTCTGCATCTGTCTTTGAGCCCTAAAGACAGGTGCATTCCAGCCCAGAAAGGTCATGGTGCTGCCTTGCTGGCGATCCATGGGGCCAGGCAGCTGGGCAGAGGACTGGCCTGGCCTATGCTTGGGATCCTTCACAGCGGGGAACATTGAGTTAATGTCCCTCCCCCTTCTACTCTGGGAGTGTGTTGCTCCTTCCTGCCCACAGGGCGGGGAAGGTTTCCTGGAAGAGATGAGGGTGGAGAAGAGCAGGAAGGGGACTGCCCTGAGAACCAGGACACTGCTCTGGGCAGGTGCCCTCGAAGAGGGCTCAGGCCTGCTACTCTTGGCTAAACAGCTTTAACCATCAGAGTTGACCTTTGTAAAAAGGTCCAATCATTAGGGTTGACCTTTGTAAAAAGGTCCAACCACAGCTATTTGGCTATTTTTAGCTCTAGTCTTCTGGGATTTCACTCCTCTAGTCCTGACTTCAGCAACTGTTTCCTCTGAAGGCCTTGTATGGAGGCCAGGCCTGAAGTGCAAGGGCATTCTCTACTGTGATGTGTCTTAAGTTTCCCTGACACCTGTTGAGTGTCATAATAACTTGCCTTCTGGGATCCAGTTCCTTCTGCAAGCCCCTCCCTAACTCTTAAGGCACATCTGCAACTACAAATGTTCAGTGCCAGTGTTCAAGGAAACTGGCAGAGGGGCTTCAAAGGGTCCCCTCCCTTCAAGAGGAACCTTGACAGCCGGAGCTGCTCTCCTGCCAGCACTCCCATGTCTCCTTGCCTCCTGGGCAGCACCTAGATTTCCAGGCCTCATGTAGATACTCAGGTTTGACTCTGGGGCTCTAGAGCTCAGTTACTGGGGCTGTTTCAGGGACCTAAGGACCCCACGTGGGGTAGGGAAAGGGCACAATAGTAGACAAGTCTGTTATTGAGTCCCAGGAGGCTGGTCAGCTCTGCTGCTGTCCTCTGCAGATGTCAAGAGTCAGGTGCTATTCACATGCTGCTTGGCTGGTAGCTGTCACTGGCAGCAGAGGAATGGTGCTGGTGAGGTTGGGCTGCCTCTCTGTGCCAGAGTTCAGGGTGTGAGCAGGGTTCTGCCAGCCATGGGCCATGTGGGGTAAGTGGGGAGACTGACTGACCATGCTGGGTTGGGCTGATCCTGCGGCCCTGGCCTGTGGGCAGGGGTAGAGGGCAAATGGTAGCATAGCATGCTGTACAGGGTACAGGATGAGAAGCTGCCCCAGCCTTGGGAGGCAGCTCCCTGCTCTCAGAAGGGTCCCAGATGTTTAAAGTGGCCAGAGCCTTCAGACTGGCATAGCGAGTGGGATTAGAAGGTGAGCGATTGCTGAAGGCCCTGAGGTGCTTCCTGGGAGGCCCCTGGGGCCCTGTGTAATGGTCTCTTCTGCTTGTCCCCATCCCATCTCAGGTCTGCTCATCAGGTGGCCAGATACCGCCCACGTGCTCCCATCATTGCTGTGACGCGGAATCCCCAGACAGCTCGCCAGGCCCACCTATACCGTGGCATCTTCCCTGTGCTGTGCAAAGACGCAGTCCAGGAGGCCTGGGCTGAGGATGTGGACCTCCGAGTGAACTTGGCCATGAATGTTGGTGCGTGGTCGGGAGCAAGGGCTAGAGCCTGGAGGTGTGGGGGTGCTTGAGCACTGGCCTCTCCTGGGCCCTGAAAGTTTGGGGAACAGAAAGGGGAACATTTAGACGTTAGGGAGCAAGAGGCCCAGCTGACTACTCCTCACCCTCCCTGGGAATATTCTGAATCTCCTCCCGTTCCGTGTAGTCCTGACTGAACCCCGGAGGAAAGAGGGGCCTTTGAGGAGGGTTGAGCAACTCAGTCCCTCTCCTCACTCTTCCAGTCTGGGGCCCAAAGCAAAATTGTCCATTCTTTAGCATCTGCTCATTACTGAGGTTTTGTTTGTTTGGGTTTTTTTTTGTTTTTTGTTTTTTTGATACAGAGTCTCACTCTGTTGGGGCTAGAGTGCCGTGGCGTCAGCCTAGCTCACAGCAACCTCAAACTCCTGGGCTCAAGCGACCCTCCTGCCTCAGCCTCCCGAATAGCTGGGACTATAGGCACGCACCACTGTGCCCAGCTAATTTTTTCTATATATATTTTTAGTTGTCCAGCTAATTTCTTTCTATTTTTAGTAGAGACAAGGTCTCGCTCTTGCTCAGGCTGGTCTCAAAGTCCTGAGCTCAAACTATCCTCCTGCCTCAGCCTCCCAGGGTGCTAGGATTACAGACATGAGCCACCGCGCCTGGTCTGTTGGCTTTTTTAAAAAATAAAATTGGCTAGAACTTCTGCACTGTGGGGTGTGGCGCACACAGATTAAGTACTGATGTGGCCTTTGTCCCTGTATAAGGTAGGATGTCATAGAATGAGAGGAAGCAGCTAGCTCTGACCTTGGGCAAGGCTCTCCTCCCTAGGGAATAAAGTGAATGATATCCAAAGGTCCCTGTCAACTCTGCCAGTAGAGTGATGAGGAAATAAATCCCAGGGCCTCCCTCGTCCCCTTTGCCTGGGCTGTGAGGCTGGCGCCACCTGGTGGTGGAGGGAGGAATGTTCAGCCAGCCTTGCTCGCTGCCTCTGGCAGGGCCCTGGTGTAGGTCAGCCACCCTGGTGTGGGCCTGCCTGGCTTGGCTTCTACTCACCAGCCTCTCTTCTTTTCCTCCAGGCAAGGCCCGAGGCTTCTTCAAGAAGGGAGATGTGGTCATTGTGCTGACTGGGTGGCGCCCTGGCTCTGGCTTTACCAACACCATGCGTGTAGTGCCTGTGCCGTGATGGACCCCAGAGCCCCTCCTCCAGCCCCTGTCCCATCCCCTCCCCCCGACCCGTCCATTAGGCCAGCAATGCTTGTAGAGCTCACTCTGGGCGGTAGTGTGGCACTGGTGGGCTGGGACACCAGGGAGAAGATTTATGCCGCTGTGAAACATGGCTATTTGTAGACCCTGCTCAGGTGGGGTAGCTCAGCCTGACTTGCCCATCATGTGGCCCCACCCAAGCAAGGGACAAAGGAATGCAAGACTGGAGGCCCCCAGAGCCTATGGCAAGAGGGCAACAGCTCCCTTTCCTTTGTGTACCTGGTTTGGTTCCTGTAGAAAATGGATGCCCAGAGAAGTCCCAACCCTGGCCTGGGGTCGGGAAACAGCCAGCAAGAGTAGGGGCCTTAGGGCGTGGGGCAGTGGTTCCAGTTAAGCAGGCCCTGGCCCTTACTTGCTTCCCCAACCCCACGACCTCCCTTGTGCACTGTGCTCTTCTGTCCTGCACTCCACTCACCTGTTGCTGCAGACAAACACTCCACTCTCACCTTCCATTTTCCCTGCCACTGCAGCTGCCTCCGGGCCTGTTGCTATAGCACCTACCTGTATGTCAATAAACAACAGCTGATGCACCTGTTTCCTCTCTTTTCTGCTGGGGACGGGGCAGGTGGTTGAACCCCTGCCCTCTGAGCAGCATGAAACTGCCTCATGCCTCATGGTGAGTGCTATGGTGTTGTCAGCTTGCCTGGCATCCTGTCCACCTTCCCAGCACAGAGGTGTTGGGAGAGCAGTATCTGGCTGTCTGGAGGGTATAGGTTACTGCTTCAGCACTCTGGGGAGGTGGGGCAGCTGGGGAGATTTTAATGGCTTATATGGACCAGAGACAGGAGAGGGCAGGGTCAAGGGCCTCTCTCTCTGGTTTTGGTGGGCAAATCCAAGGAGTAAACTGCCCCTGGCTGTCGCCTTTGGTCTCCCTGCAATAGGGATCCCTTATGGGAGCTGTAGGAAAAGTCCCTGCTCTGGCACTCAAGGCTGGGCTCTGCTCCCAGGTGCCAAAACGGTTGTGGACCCAGGCTCCCCACCCCACCCTCCCCTTTGTCAGTGACCTCCCTCCGTGACAGCAGGGCCAAGGCAGTGTGGGAGGGGGTTGGGAATGGGACCAAATCTGGCCTGTGCCCTCCCTCCTTACCAACCACTCCCAAGGACCAAGTGACCTGGTGGGATTAGGACAGAAGAGAGCCTGCAGGCCAGGCAAATGGAATAGGACGTTTGGGTCCATATTCGCTGCCCAGTTCAGCCTAGTTTGTTACACCCTGAGCTCTTCTGCCTGTGTGGCCTCCCCTTAATCTCTAGCCGCCTTCAGTCCTGCAGACTCCTCCAAAAGCGTATTTCCTTGGAGAGTCAGTAAAGTGAACAGCTCCGGTAAAAGTGCATGAGAGCATCCTGGCTCCCGGGCCCCTCTGGTGGTGACCTGGCTGTCCTGACTAGCATGTTCAAAATCCCCTGCTTTGCACCCTCACTTCTCTGATGAAATTGAAACAGCCTGGAGCTCAAGGTTGGGAGGGAGTGGGAGCCGGAGGGGACACAAGACCCTCGATTTGAGGGACACGAGGTGCCTGCCCAGGCCCTGGCTTCCCGGACCTTCCAGGATGGGGGACAGAGCTCGGCGCTGCGCCCAGCGTGTGCCCCACCTGAGCGCTCCCGGGGAGGCGGGGAGGGGGCGGGGCCTGTACCCAGAGCAACCAATGGGCGAGCGGGGGCGGGCCCCTTACCGCCAACAGCTAATGGGCGGGCGCTCCGGGGCGGGGTCCGGCTGCGCTGTCCGGCCGCGCTAGGTGCAGGCGCTGCGATGACCGCTCTGAGCCGGGGCGAGGCCGCCGAGGCGGGCAGGTAAGGGGCCGGGGCCGGTCTCGGGGCCGCAGCGGCTCGGCGCACTCTGCCCGCGGAGCAGGCACTTCCCGGCCTCCGGAACGCGGGCTGGGGGCCGAGCCGCGCTGCGCCACCCGGGCGCCTCCGGGGCTGGGCTGTTCGCGCGGGCACAGAGCGTGTCCGGGCTGAGTCCGCGCTCCGAATCTGGGGGATGAGCGACGGTCCCGCCGGCATTAGCGCAGTGGAGGGCACCCTCCTCTGGACACCTCCCGTGGTCCCTCCCACTCCCCGCCACCATCGCTGTTCATTCATTCATGTATTCATTCATTCATTCATTCCCCGCCATATAGACCCCACTTCTAACTGCTCCGCACCCAAAGGCTGGCGCTTCCCCGAGGCCCCTGGAGGATTAGTTTCTTTCCTCTCTCAGCCGGATCTGCGCTTGTAGCGGCCCGCTGTGCCTGGGAGGCGGCGCAGAGCTGTCCCGGCACGACTCGGCCGCACCCGTGCGCCAGGCCCGTCCAGGTCGGGCGGGCTGGGGCGGGTCTCCCAGCTTCAAGATCTGGTCCAAAGTCGCCCTGAGAGGAAGAAAAGTTCTTGCAGCTGGGAAGGGGTAAAAAGGCAGGGCAGACAGGAGGTGGCCTTGCAAGTGACATCAATAATTGTGGCTTCTCCTCCTTGAGGTCTTGAGGTCCTGGAGGTCAGGTTATTTGCATGAAGACAGGGCCAGTGGATGAAGCTATAAATTCCTGTCCCTGTCTCGGTCCCAAGCTGCAGTCTGAGCTCCTGGGGACAGTCTGCCATCCCTGGCCAGCTAGCACTGGGGTACGTAGGGTGCATGTGTGAGCTCTGTGCCCAAATCAGGCCTGGACACAGTGGGGCATGGACCCCTAGCGGCTCCCTCTGCTCTGTCCTCAAAGGAACTGGTGGGGCTCTACGCAGCTGTCATTTCCCCTCTTTGCTTTCCTTACCCCACCCTCACCATGCATGATCATTCAAAGGTGCCCCTCTGCAGGGGTTAGGCTCCTCAGGAACGAGAGCGGGTACCCTGACAGTCTGTGATGTCTTTGCCCCATGTGCACCTCTAGCTGGCTCTGAAGTCCGGTTCTTTCAGAGCAAAGACTCTGGCGTTGCCAGGAGGGGTGGCACAGAGAGTGTCCCTCCCATTCTTCCGTGAGGGGCCAGTATGCCCCCTCCACAGTTTTCGGATCAGGCTGGGATCCAGTCCAGTCCGTGCTATAGACACTCTTAGGTTTGAGGTTGTAGTTTGACAGACATCGAGGGGAGCCTCCGTGGGCATCTCTGGGGAAAACCGGCAGGTCCAGAGGGCAAAGCTGGTACAGAGGCAGCTACTGAGCTTCCAGGCAGAGTTTCTGCTGGGGCCAGAGAGAAGTCTTCCTTCCCAACTTCTCCTGAGGAAAATTTTCTTAATAGCCCGGAGAGAGTAGCTGGAGCGCCATCCGTGTCTTGATGTTGCTGGTTGTTTTCAAATGTCTGAATTTAGGCCAGTCCTCAAAGCTTTAGAGCAGACCGGAGACCTTTGTGCTACTTCATCCACAGGGGATGCTCTCATGACCCTTGAGCTGGGGATCAGCAGTAGCCAAGATGGGTTTATGCCAGCGGCCTCAGTGAAGCTCTTAGTGCTGCCTGAATGACTTCCCCCAGCCCTGCCCCTGGGTACGCTGTTGCTGTGGCCCTTGAGTGCCACATACCATATTTATCATACCAGTGTGAAGAGCCTCACTCTGGGAATCAGAAGTGAGTTCTAAGCCTCGCGCTGTTCCTATTTTGCTTTGACCTGGGACAAGTCACTTCTCCCTGGGCCTGTTCTCCCACGAGGTAAGGAGATTGAACCGTAGGCTCTCTAAAGGCCTTCTGCATGCCGTCACTCAGTGATTCTGCTCACTAGCATGTTTCCTCCTCAATTTCTGAAGGTGTTTCATTTCTTTCCGTAATTTCTCTTTCGCTATGACTACCCATGGGAAGCCTATGAAGTTGAGAAGGGTGCAGCATTCCACTTTGATGTTTAGTGTGAGTCTGAACACCAGACAATTTATTTTTCTCCTTTCCTGAAAAGTGAAAATAATTTCCCCCCGTTCTGAAGCCATCTCTGCTGCAGGTTTGGCATGAAGTCAGTCTTGGCCACTGTGCTGCTATTCACCTGGGCTGCAGGGCATCAATCTGTCACCACCTGTTATCAAAACCTTTGAAGCTTTGATTAATTCCCCAGCTGTTTACTAATGTAGGAAAGGAAGGAGGGGCAGAAGGCCCTAGGAATGGAGCTTCCTGTGTAATTAAGAAGTAACAGCTCCCCAAGGTGCACCTGCCTGTCACAGCACAGATTCCAAAAGGAACGTATTGTTCTCGAGAATACAATATAAGCCTGTACAGGAGAAACTGTTTTCTCCCTCCCTCCCCACCACAACTATGCATGTTTATTACTTTAGCAATGCTTGGTCATAATTTAGGACTGGAGAAGTGTTTTAATAACTTGTGGTGATTGAACCAATCTTTAAAGCCTTGTTCTAAATTAGTGTTTTATCAGTGATGTTTGAAATTACATTGTTAATTTTTAAACAGACATTAGGTTTTAGCTGGCAACATTGTTTTCAACTGGAAATAAAGAGCATATAAAGAATTAATTTAAATAAAACATGAATTGCTTTCCCCCCCCCCAGCGTATTGACATGGCACATCAATGGTATGGTAAATCATTGTCAAAATCTTACCGGTATTTCATTTCATTGGCTTACCCACCTTGCAGCAGTGTGGGTGGCATGCCTGAGCAAGCAACTGGGACTGGTTATAAGAATTTTTTTCCTTTTCTTCTGTAGAAAAACAAATTTAGATATTTCTAATATGTGTTAGAATTAATCAAATTATTCAAAACTTGCCAGTGATCACTTGGGCCACACAAAATGCTATTTTAAAATAATTTTTGAATTTTAAAAGACTAACTTAAAATTTTATTTTAAAATAACCTAGTGATAATATCTTAGAATTGATATTCATACTAGGCTTCCTTCATTACCAAACAAGTGGAAAAATGGTTATATCTTTAATTGCTAACTATTTTTATTGTGGAAAAATTTAAATATATATGAAAGAAGAGGGAAGAGTGCAATAAGGGGCATGTGTTATAACCTAGCTATGACTCCCAACTATAACAATGACCAAGTCATGGGTCAAGCTTGTTTCATATATACCTCCCTTCTCCCTGTCTCCTAGATTATTTTGAAGCAAATTGAAGCTATTATATTATTTCACCTACAAATATGTCAGTGTGTATCTATAAAAGACAGTCTTTTTAAAAATATTCCTACAATACCACTATTACACCTAAAAAATGACAGTAAGTCCTTAAAAATCATCAGATTGCAAGTCAGCATTTAAATTTCCTCCATTGTCTCATAATGTCTTTGTACATTTGTTTATTTTGATAAGGATCCAAATGAGGTTTATACTTTAATTAAAGTCAAAGAGTTGACACTTTGAATCTATATATCTGTATTTATAATCTTTTAATCTATAGGTTCTCCTTTCATTTCTTTTTCTTTTTCCTTGCAGTTATTTGTTAAGGAAGCTGGGTTATTTTCCCAAAAACATTTTCCAGTTTGTTTAAAATGTTCCTTTGATTCCTGTAAATTGGGAGTTGGATCTAGATTCTTGGTCAGATTGGGCGGTATTGTATGCTTCCAAAAGCACATAAAGTTTGGCACGGCAGCACTTGCCTGTAGTACCAGCTACTTGGGAGGCTGAGGCAGGAGGCTTGCTTGAGACCAGGAGTTCAAGGCCAACCTGGGCAATATAGCAAGACCCTGTCACTTAAAAAAAACCAAAGAAGAAGCACCAGCACATAATATCTGGTTATTCTCTTTGGGGAATGTTAGCAGCCATTGATGACTATTTCATGTAGACTTTTTATTATATTTCATTAGGAATTGAAAAATGGTATTAGTCTGTTTGTCTTTCTTCATTCTCTATTAGCTGAAGTCTTTCTATAAAAAGAAGGATCTCCTCTTCAACTATTCGGTAACCATGAGACATAGCAAGTACTAGAAAGGCAGAATAAATACTTGACTCTTTCCTTATATTTACTAGTTTTCAAAATCATTAGATGAATCCCTAGTATCCACCAAAGGTGACCAATGAGTCATTTTTGTATTATTATGATCTCATGGATTTAAACATATTTGATGCGTTTTAGTCCATTGTAGACATCATTCATACTGATGCTCAAATTGTCACATCTTTAAATTGGCTCCTGAGTCTTTGTGCAATGACCCCAGTCTTTGATACCTTCCTTGGTTTCTGGTATAATTAGATGTTTTAGGCTCGTTTGTGCATTTCTTGTGTCAGATCTGGTCAGCCATTTCTCCAAGGAGTTGATTAAATTAAAGGAATAGTTTATATCATTTAGAGGTCATAGCCTACTTTGAGAATCTAATAAAGTGAATGTTCTCTTTCCAGAAACATGCCCTTTTGTTCAGACCTAATAATTTTGTCCAAAATTCCAGGGGTTCGCAGACCTACCCTGCAATCCTTGCCTGGACTCCACAGGGATGATGGGATTTACGTTAGATGTCAACCTGGGTCCATAATGATGGAAGCCTTGGGAGGACTAGAAATAACCAACTGGCCTTGGGTAAAAGCAGAAAGTGGGAAAGCTAATGGATCCTGCAATATAAGACTCAAGAGACATAAGAGAAGAGAGGGTCATGGCCTAGACTTTGCACTGGTCACACTGGCAGTGGAGATCCAGTTTTATCAAGGATGAAGCATGATAACAAATAAACGTTTGTTCCTTGGTGAAGGATCAGTAGATAAAAGGAGGTCCATTTGGGTGTTAGAAAGAGTCAAGGCTGCAGTGATATGCCCAATAGATGGTACTTACATATAGACATACATTTTGAAATTTCTGTTATCTAATTACAACTCCACCTTTTTTTGGTCCATTCAAATACTTATTTCTGTACACCAAACCTTTGATATGGATAACACTGATAAGGGTTCTTTGGTTTTGTTTTGTCTTGTCTTGTCTTTTAAATCATTCCCAGCTATATAGTCAGTATGATATTATAGGAAGAACCTGAGCTTTCAGGCAGATCTGAGTTCAAATCCTTGCTCCACAAGTTACTGCTGAGTTACTACTGGCTCTGAGCCTCTGGTTCTTCACCTATAAAACAGACTTACATCTGGCCTACCTCAAAGGTTCTTGAGCTGTGTAATGGCCTTGTACACAGTAGGTGCTCACCAAAAGGTGCTTTCCCTGCCGTGCCTCTAGGCTTGAGAATCTGAGATTAGGCCTCTGTGTGATGATTCAGCCCCAGGTGTGAGAACAGTTTCCTCTATTTTCCTTCTCAAGGTACAAAGTTCATTTTTTAAAATAAACTTTTTATTTTGAGATAATTATAGATCACATGCAATTTTATAAAATAATACAGAGAGCTCTCATATATCCTTTACCCACTTTCCCCCAATGGTTACATCCCGCATAGCAATAAACACTATCACAACTAGAAAATTGACATTGATATAATCCTCAACCTTTTTCAGATTTTACCAGTCTTATAGGCACTCATTTGTGTGTGTGTATATTTAGTTTTGTTCAATTTTATCACATGTGTGGATTTGGCCAAGTTCATTTTTAAAGTCAAGGTTTATTTTTCTGTTGGATTCTGAAGGTTTCCATGTAGTGAAGGATGAAATTTTAGGAATTTGGCATTTCAGAGGTGTCTATTAGTTGATATTGCAGTCCCTTTGGAACAAGATTTTTTCCTGCCTTTTCCTTTTTGTAAAAAAATTGTTTTCTTTTTTTTTTTTT
>VBSM01002959.1:13207898-13225993 GCA_008086735.1 Cheirogaleus medius | reverse complement strand
CCTCCCAGAGTGCTAGGATTACAGGCGTGAGCCACCGCGCCCGGCCAAAAAATTGTTTTCACTAAATGAAAATAGTTTGTTCATTCTGATCCTAAAATTCAAGCAAAATATATAGAAAAGTGTAAAGAAAGAAATAAAAAACATGGTAACATCCCAATTCATGGAGAAAAACATTGTTAGAATTTTGATGTGCATTCTCCTATATATATTTTATTATGCATGCTATTCTACATAATACTTTTCAAATGTTATATAATGCTATCCTTCCTGTTAATATAGACTAATTTTTAATGTTTTAATAATAAATGGTGATAATTATAATTTTAATGGTTATATATAGCCTTCTGTGATAAACCATGATTTGTGCCCGATTGATGGACATTTATATTATTTCCTTTTTTCCCCTTCTACCTACACTTTAGTGAACATTTCTTATTATACATTCAAATTTGTTTTCAATTATTTCCTAACAATAAATTATTAGAAATGGAATTTATGGGCCTGGCAGGTATTTACATATAACATTTATGTACCTTTTTCATACTGCTCTGCCACACAGTAGTGTGTGAGGCTGCCTGTTCACCAATATGTTGATCAATATTAGATATTATTAACTTTTAAGTCTTTGAAATCTAATTCATAAAAAAATATATTTCTACCTTTATTTTTAAATATCTGTATTTTTTTATTTAAAAATTATTACACACCTGTTAGAATAACTTTGAACAAAATAGAAAGTATATAAAGGGTGAAAATCAGTCCACAGTTCTTCCTCCAGATATAAAGACTATTGTTGATTGTATACCTGTAAGTATAAATTTTATTTTATAAATCGATCTGTACCTACTTTTCACTTAAACAATACGTTTTGGACTTTTTTTCTATATTAGCACATGGAGCTATGTCTTATTATTTTAGTCAATTGCATAAGAATCCATTATATTGATAAAATACTATTTTGGTATTTCTACTTTTTCCCCCATAATTTTTAACCATATGAGTATACATTTGTGCCTGCTTGTCCATTTATTTCCTTAACATCAAATTTCTTGAAATGAAGTTGTTGGATTAAAGGATTTGCATTTCTTAAGGCATTTGATATATATCAGAAGGGTTAACTCAGTCTTTAGTCTTATGGGTTATAAAGAATGCCTATTTTCTACATCCTTGGTATACTGAGCACTATATTTTTTAATGTTTACTGATAAATAGGTAAGATAGATTTTTTGTGTGTGAATTACCTGTCCATATTCTTTACTCATTTTTCTATAGATTGTTTACCTTTTTCTTATTGACTTGGATGAGCTCATTACATATTAAAAATATGAATCCTTTGTTTAAATTTTGATGTACAAAAATTTAAAAATTTTATACAATTAAATCTTTTATGTGTTCTGGGTTTTATATCTTGCTTAGAAAAACCTTTCCTGATATTTTAAAAGTATTCCCTTCTAATTTATTCTAGCTCTTTACAGGTTTAAAAAATATTTAGGGGCCGGGCGCGGTGGCTCACGCCTGTAATCCTAGCACTCTGGGAGGCCGAGGTGGGCGGATCGCTCAAGGTCACGAGTTCGAAACCAGAGCGAGACCCCATCTCTACTAAAAATAGAAAGAAATTAATCGGCCAACTAAAAATATATAGAAAAAATTAGCCGGGCATGGTGGCGCATGCCTGTAGTCCCAGCTACTTGGGAGGCTGAGGCAGAAGGATCACTCCAGCCCAGGAGTTTGAGGTTGCTGTGAGCTAGGCTGACGCACGGCACTCTAGCCCAGGGAACAGAGTGAGACTGTCTCAAGAAAAAAAAAAATATTTAGATGTTTTATCTACCTGGAATATATTTTTGTGAATGGTGTGAGGTAGCCAGTTGCCCCAATACCATTTATTGGACATTTGATCTTCCTCTGCTTATTTGAAACAGCTTCTTTATCATATACTAAATTCGCATATACCGTAGATCATTTTTTGGACTGTGGCTTATGTTCCATTTATCTATTAATCTTTTCTAAACCAGTAAATACTTCTTTATTTAATTGCTTTACCTTTGTAGTTTGCTCTGACATCCGGCAGGGCAAAGCCTTTGCATTATTTGTCTTTTTCAAAATTTTCTTGCACACTCTCTCTTTTTCTCTCATGTATGCACACAAGTGCACGTACACACACACCCTGTTGAAATTGAATTACATTTATAAATTAATGTGGGGGTAAATTTGCTTCTTTAAATCTTTCCACTCAATAACAAGATCTCTCTATTCAAGCCTTCTTTGATGTCATTTAATACATGTTTATGATTTTCTTTTCATAGATTTTCTACATTTTTAAAATTTATTCTTGGGTATTTTATTAATATGTTTTTTGTTGTGATATGAATATAATCATTTTCCCAAATACATTTTATAACTGTATTGCAGGTTAACAGTTATAAAATGTATTTATACATGTTAACAGGTTAACAGGAAAACTATTGATTTTTATGTTGATATTGTAACCATTAGAATAGTAACCAATTCTGCCTAGCTTCGTGGCTCAACCTACAATCAATCCTAGCACTTTGGGAGGCCGAGGCAGCAGAATTGCTGGAGGCCAGGAGTTCAAGACCAGCCTGAGCAATAGTGAGACCCCATCTCTACAAAAATAGAAAAATTAGCGAGGCGTGGTGGCACACACCTGTAGTCCCAGCTACCCAGGAGGCTGAGGCAGGAGGATCACTTGAGCCCAGGAGTTTGAGGTTGCAGTGAGTTATGATGATGCCACTGTAACCTGGGAGAGGGGAGGCTGGGAGAGAGATTGAGAGAAAGAAAGAGATCTAAAAAAAAATCCACAGGAGTTAATTATGTGTCTATCCCCATCACACTTTTTCAAGGCTCACCAGTTGATTATGTGTTGTAAGGTAGTTTATCTTACCATCTTCAAATAATAATTGTCTCTTTTTAATATATAAGCCTTTTCTTTCTTTCTTTTTCTCGCCTTTGTGCGATGGCTAGAACCTCCAGAACAATGTTGAATAATAGTGGCGGGAGCAGGCATCCCTATCGTTAGACTGTCTGGGGTGCTTCCTGGAGGAAGCGGTCCCAGGACCCAGCAAGCTCCTTAAGATTAGGTCATTGGTCAGGAATCTGAGCCCTCAGTCGGAACACAGCTTGGGGGAGCCTGCACCAGGGCGAGGAGCCAGCCCCTGCCTGGGGCGTGCACGGTCCGGGCCAGCTACCACGCTTGGCTCGGGTGGGGCTCCGGCTCCCTTTCCCGCGGGGTGGCCGGCGGGGTGCGGCTGGGGTGCGGCTGCGGCACCCCACAGTTCCCCGTCTGCGGACCCCCAGGCCCTGCCAGAGGTCGGCTGGGGCCGGCCACCCGGCCGCGGGACCGCTCTGCAGCCGCCGAGCGCGGCGCCGGAATCCGGGCGCGGCTGCGCCTCCGGGCCTCCCAGCCGGGCCTCCCAGCCGGGCCGAGGCGGCAGAAACAGATGTGTGGTCGGCGGAGGCGCCGCAGGCGAGGCGGGTGTGGGGAGTGGTGGGCCGGGCGGTGGGGCCGAGGGCCAGGGCAGTCCCCTGCGCCCCGCCGACCGCAAACGTCCCCTCAGGGAGCCCGCGGGGAAATGCGCAGTCCCGTCCTGCCGGCCTCGCCCGGGCCTCCGGGAGCCGAGACAGGCGGCATCCCAGGTCGGTGCGGGGCTGAGCTGGCTCGTGACCGGTTCGGCTGCGCTCGGCAGCATCCTCCCTATGGGCAGTGGCCCGTCCTCACTGTCCCTCCCTGGGATGCAGTCACCGGCCGGGGAGAGAGGAAGGACAGCAGACCCCACCGCTGCGCCGCATTGTCCTGGCTACAGGTACCGCTCCACGGTGGCAGATTCGGGGACCGCCCTTGAGGCTTGCTCTCAGTTGGCCTCTCAGTAAACTTCAACACCGCTTCCCTCTTCCTCCTTTGGCTTCACCCGTACATCTGGTTTTCTTTCTACTGTTTGAGCCACTCTCTCCTGATCTTGGAGGACTCCCCCATTCTTCCACCATACAGTCTTTTTTTTTTTTTTTTTTTTTTTTTTTTGAGACCGAGGAGTCTCACTCTGTTGCCCACGCTAGAGTGCTGTGGCATCAGCCTAGCTCACAGCAACCTCAGACTCCTGGGCTCAGGCGATCCTCCTGCCTCAGCCTCCCGAGTAGCTGGGACTACAGGCATGCACCACCATATTTGTAGTTGGCCAATTAATTTCTTTCTATTTTAAGTAGAGATGGGGTCTCGCTCATGCTCAGGCAGGTTTCGAACTCCTGACCTTGAGCCATCCGCCCGCCTCGGCCTCCCAGAGTGCTAGGATTACAGCCGTCAGCCACCGCGCCGTGCCCACCGGCCCACCGTACAGTCTTTAAGCCTTGTGGTTCTTCAGGCCCCAGACACCTCCCCCCTTTGCCCTCACTCCCTCCTGGCTTCACTAAGGTATAATTCACACACCGTAAATTCGCCTCTCTAACGTGTACAACTCAGTGGTGGTGCGTGTATTTACAAAGTTGTGCACCATCATCACTGTCTAATTTCAGAACATTTTCATCATCCCAAAGAGAACCTCTAGATACCATTAGAAGTCGCTCCTCATTTCCCCCTTCCCCTAGCCCAGGCAGCTACTAAGCTTCTTTTCATCTAGACAGATTTGCCTCCTTCTGATGTTCCCTGTACAGGAACCCTATATGATATGACTGGCTTCCATTCCCTTAGCATCAGGCTTTTAAGGTTCATTTGTGTGGTAGCGTGTACCAGCGCTTCATTCCTTTTATGGCTGAATTAGATTCCATTGTCTAGATACCCCACATTTTGTTTATCCATTTGTCAGTTGATGGGTGTTTGAATTGTTTACATTTTTTGACTATTATGAAAAATGCTGCTGTGAGTATTCATGTATGTACAAGATTTTGTGTGAACATGCCTTTCAGTTCTCTTGGATATATACTTAGGAGTGTAATTGCTGGGTAGTATAGTAACTCTACATTTAACTATTTGAAGAACCACCAAACTGTTTTCCAAGGCAGCTCACCATGTATATTCCCAGCAGCAGTGTGTTCGCATGAGGGCTCCAGCTTCCCCACATCCTCACCAGCACCTGTTCTTCATTACGGTCCCCCAGTGTGTGTGAAGGGGTCTCTCATTGTGGTTTTGATTTACATTCCCTGATGACTAATGATGTTGAGCATCTCCTCGTGTGCTTATTGGCCATTTAATATCTTCTTTAGAGAAATGTTTATTCAAATATTTCCCCATTTTAAATTTTTAATTGGGTTATTTGTCTTTTGTATTGTTGAACTGTAAGAATTCTCTTAAATTTTTTTTTAATTGTGGTTAAAAAAAAAACCCCACATAACATAAAATTTACCAGCATAACCATTTTTAAGTATAGAGTTATTAGTGTTAAGTATGTTCACATTGTTGTGTAACCAATCCCTAGAACTTTTACATCTTGCAAAACTGAAACTCTATATTGATTAAACAACTCCCCATTTTCTCCTCCCCTCAGCCCCTGGCAACCACCATTCTTCTCTGTTTCTGTGAATTTGATTACTTTAGATACCTCATAAAGGTGGACTCAGGCTGGGTGCATTGGCTCCTGCCTGTAATCTCAGCACTTTAGGAGTCCAAGCCGGGAGAGTCACTTGAACTCAGGAGTCCCAGGTTGCAGTGAGCTATTATGATCCTTCGATAGAGTGAGACCCTGTTTCTAAGGGGTGAAAAAAGTGGATTCATATAGTATTTGTCTTTTTGTGAGGCTTATTTCACTTACTATAATGTCTTCAAGGTTGTAAGAGTTCTCTGTATATTCTGAATACTAGTTCCTTATCAGACATATGATTTGCAAATAGTTTCTTCCATTCTGTGGATTGTCTTTCCTGATGGTGTCATTAACAGCACAAGTTTCTAACTTTGGTGAGTTCTAATTTATCTTTTTCTTCTATTTCTTGTACTTTTGATATCATATCTAAGAGACTATTGCCTAATTGGTCATAAAGATTTACACCTACATTTTCTTCTAAGAGTTTTATAATTTTAGCTCTGACAATTGTGAGTTAATTTTTGTGTACAGTGTCAGATAAGGATCCAACTTTATTCTTTTGCATGTGGAATTTCAGTTGCTCAACATCATGTGTTGAAAAGACTATTCTTTTCCCCATAGGTGTTGACATTCATGCTGATATCTTCTCTTCTTTGTGTACTCACTTTCCCCGGGGGATCTTATTAGCTCCTGTTCTCATTTGTGGGCCAGTGACTCAGAAATTTATCCCTCCAGCCTAGACCTTTCTTCTGAGCTGCTTAGTCACATACAAGTATAGCTTATCTCCACTTAAATGTCTCTCATACATGTCCAAGACTGAACTCGTGGTTGGGCAAGGTGGCTCACGTCAGTAATCCTATTAATAGCACTCTGGGAGGCAGAGGCGGGAGGATCACTTGAGGTCAGGAGTTCAAGACCAGCCTGAGCAAGAGCAAGACCCTGTCTCTACAAAAAATAGAAAAATTAGCTGAGCATGGTGGCATGTGCCTGTAGTCCCAGCTACTTGGGAGACTGAGGCAGGAGAATCGCTTGAGCCCAGGAGTTTGAGGTTGCTGTGAGCTATGATGATGCCACTGTAGTGGGCAACAGAGTGAGATTCTGTCTCCACACACACACACAAAAGACTGAACTTATGATTGTTTCCTCCAAATATGATCTTCTTCCAGTGTGTTTTTCCCTGTTTTGTCTCAGCAAAACAGCCCACTATCCTGCTTACTTAAGCCAGAAACCTAGAATCATACTCGACACCTCCCTTGTACCCTGCATCCAATTGATCACCACGTCAGGTCGGTTCTATTTGGAAACACATATTCTGAATCCATCTCTGGCGCTCCATCACCACTACTGCCAAGTCCAGGACATCCTCTCTCTGCTGAGCTGCAGCCTTCTCTGACTGATCTGTCTCCATGGAAAATTTTAAACACACACAAAGGGTGAGAAAGTTGTACAGTGGATCCCCCGTATCTGTCACCCAGCTACGACAACCACAAACATAAGGTCATTTCTATTTCATCAGTATTCACCCTCCACTGCCTCTACCCTACTTCCATTGGATTACTTTGAAGCAAATCTGTGTGATCTTTTTTTAATTTAATTTTTATTTATTTTTGAGTAGCTAGGACTACAGACACCCACCACCATGCCCAATTAATGTGTGATCTTTCCAGCACAGAAATTGGTGGGACATTTCCCTGTTTAAATCCCTCTGTTGGTTTTCCATTGCCTTTAAGATAATAATCAAAACTGTTGCTCCTGTCCACGGGGCCCTGCATGATCTGGCTCTGCCACCTGTCCAGCCTCTTGCTCTCACTTCATGGCTCACCTCTCCCTTCCAGAGCCAGAGGCTCTGTTTATTTCCCTTCTACCTGCTGCACACCTCTGGCCTCAGGGCCTTTGTGTATCTGAGCCCCTTCACAGTGACTCCGCCCCAGCTAGGCCCCCTCTCCAGCTGGTCAGCATCCGTCAGATGTCAGCTCCAACGCTGCTGCTGCTTTCACAAAGTCTTCCCTGCTCTCGGTGGTCAAGTCAGGACTCTGTGGTGGAGGTCCTCCTGGGACCCTGTGCTTTTCCTTTATAGCATAAGCAACACAGTTATAATTCTGTATTGGTTTATATAAATATTTGTTCCATGTCTGCCTCTCCCACCAGGCGTTTTGGGGACGGTGCCTTGCCTCACCCCTCCTAGTATGCACAGCACTTACACAGAGCTGAGTGAACAGCGGGCATTCACCTGGTCTTTGCAGAGGGACGGCAGAGAAGCTGGCAGCCCTGCAAGGACTGTGCTCCTGCCAGCCTCTCCTGGGCTACGGGTGCTCTGACCACAGAGGGCCAGTGGCCTTCTGCAATCCACCCAGTTTCTGGCCTCTGCTTTTTCCCTCAGACAGCATTTTTTTTCCCTCCTGGGTTGTGACTTGCTTGTCCCTTTGCGGAGGAGTAACTGAGGCCCAGAAAGAGACAGTGGCTTACTGAAGGCCCCTCAGCAGTGAGAAGTAGTTCCAGGCCTGCCTCCCTATCCTCCCACCCCACCCGCAGGCTCTTTCAGGACCCCAAGACGCTTCAGACTTGCCTGTGGTCCTAAGAAGAGCCTGGTCGGTCCACAAAGCCAGAGTGACTCTGAGGTGGGTGTCCTAGGGTGGTTGGGGTTGGGTATCGACTGTATCCATGGATTCACAGAGCTGACTTGTCCCCCGAGTAGCCACACCCCCTGGCAGCCCCGAGTAGGGGCGTCTGCGCGGCCAAGGCTGTCTGTGGGCCTCCCCTCCTCCCCTCAGCAGGCCTGGCCAGAGGGTGGCCACTGGGAGCACAGGGGTGCTCTGTTCCTTAATGAATGCAAGTCTGTTTTTAGCCTGAATGACCAGCTTCTTGTTTGAAAATGGCCAAGCCCCAAGTGGCCTGCCAAGAAAAAGTGGTCTATAACCAGGCCCAGGGGGCCAGCTCCAACAGATGCTGCTATAGCAGTGGGCGCTACGGGACGAGGCCAGCAGCCGGCAGGGCACTCTCTGCAGAACCAACTGCCTGCTTTCTGGTGCGGCCTGGGCTTTGTAGAAAATCCTGGATATCCCCAGGAGTGAAGCTTTCCAGTTTTAGCTGTTTGTCTCTGTCTGTCTCCCTGGTGACTGTTCTCACTTTGTAGTCTTTGAGCTCTGGGTAGGAGGGGCGCAGTAGCTGCTGGCCTCAAACCTCTGGTGGAGGGAGGAGAAGAGGGAGAGGGAGCCTGGGAACATGGCTGGGCCTGAGCTGGGGAAGTGCCCCTGGCCCTAGGCTGGTGGGGGGCAGCCACTGGACGTGGCCCAGGTGCAAGGAGGGCCTTGCTCTGGGCTGTAGTCCAAGAGGAAGGATTCAGGCTTGCAAGGCAAGTGTGGCACTTTGTGGGTACAATTGGGGCCCAGTGGTGCCCCCGTCTCTTCCCATGGGCAGATGCACTTCAAGGTATCCTTCAAGGGACATGATGGGATGTGAAGGCTAACTCAACTCTCAAGTGGTGCTGGCAGGGGATGTGATACTGTGGGCCCCCCCCTCCACCGCAGACCCGGCCATGACCTCACAGCCCTGAAGATCTCAGGGAGGAGATTTCTCTGCCATTTTATAGAGGCACAAACTCAGAGGACCAGGGTGGGGCCCGAGGACTAGGGTAGAGCCAGAAGCACAGCTGAGTGAGTTGCTGTCACTCCAGATCATGGATCTGTGCCCCAAGGGCCTCACTGCTTCTGGACACTGAGGAGCCGTTTTGCAGGGTGCATTTGTTTAGTCAGTGAACAGTTATTGAGCACTACTGCATGCCTGAAGCTGTGTGAAGCCCTGGGGATGAGAGATGACTAACAGGCAGCAGCAAAGGAAGAAGGGAGAGCAGACAGTGTGGACATAGGGAGGGGGCTCTGCTCTCCCTGCAGGCGCAGACCCGGCATCAGGGAGGAGAGGTGCTGGGGGAGGACGGTGGGGGTCTCCATCACGGGCAGAAGCTGGTTAGCAGAGCAGAGCCCAGGCAGACCTGGGAGGGGCAGCTCATCAGCACCCCCACCCCACCCACCCACCCCACCAAGTAGGGACAGCCGAGCACCTTGCTCTGAATTCCATCACCATGAAGAACTGGGTCCTTCTGGTGTGTGGAGAGAGCTGAGACCTGGTGGGAGCAGAGAAAAGGGAGACTGGGCCCGTTAACCATGGGTAACGCAGTCATCCAAGCAGCTAAGGGCCTGGCTGACCAGATCTGGGCTCTAGTGACAGAACTGGGTAGTGGGCAGCATCTTAGTGGCCGAGGGTGGGAGACGGGGCCAGCCTTGATCTGGCTCTCCCAGTGCCCCCTGGTTGGGAGGACCCTGTGATTTCTGAGGTCACTGTAGGTGGAAGGAGCTCTTGCTAGCACCAGAGCTCAAAGGGGTCCTTGTTCAGCCTGGATGCAGCCACCCCCAGAGGGCTGAGCCAGCCCACACCTACTCCAGAGCTACCAGCTCTCCCAGTGTGTTTGCTTCTTTCAGTAGGGAAGAGAAACACTTGGCGGGGGGAGTGTCTGATCTAGGGAGCCCCGCTCTCCAGAGGACCCCTGTATGGTCAGCTCAGCCTGAGAGACCTCCCTTTTGTCTCCCTCAAACCCCCTCTACTGGGGCCTTTGGGGAGAGTTGAGGCCTGGCCCTGCAGCAGGGAAAGCTACAAGGTGGGCAGAAGCCCTCCAGCCCTGCAGGCAGTGTGCTACAGTGGAAATAGTACACACGCCCTGCCGGACTGGACTATGAATTAGAGCTCTACCACTTTCCAGTTGTATGGTCAGGAGCAAGGTGCTTTGCCTCTGGGCCTCAGCTTCCTCATCTGTATCATGGGATGATGCCATCTCCCTTGTAGAACAAGAGCCGAACTGGGGATTAGAGGGATCATGAGCCAGATCTCGTCACCTCCCTTCTCCCCAGGAGCCACCCCGGGAAGGAGCTTGACTTGGGCCCCAGGGGCTTGACTTGGTTTGAACATTCTCCAGAGTCCTCTCTTCTTCCTGGCCCTTAAGGCTTCCTGAGGAGATGGCTACGACCAGGCTTGGGTGTCAGACAGACCTCCATGGAGTCCTGGCCCTGCCAGTGTTTGTGTATGGGCAGCTGAGCCTCCATTCTCCACCCGTGAAATGGAGGTAGCACCACCTGCCTCACGTTAATGGTCTCAGTGATATCACTTGTGTGCCCTGGTTTGTGATCTTTGGGCAAACCAGGCATGGAGGTTTCTTGTCTGGCTACAAATGCTGGGGCACTGGAAGTTAGTGGGCCTCCAAGGGGAGCAGACCCTCTTTGCTCTCTCCCAGACTGGGGGCCTGGCCCGTGGCCCCTGCTTCTCTCTGCACTGTGCTCCCTCGTCTCTCATTCTAGGGCCGGTCTCTGGTACCCTCAAAGGCTCTGCTCCAGCATGCCTGCAGTTGCACCCTGCCATGCTCTCTCCTGCCCCACCACTCCTGGCTCCACTCCTCCACATCTTCTCCGATTTCCCAGTCAGGATTCATTAGAAAGGGAATCTGACGGGCCAGCTCATCTTTGCAGTCTGAAGAGGCTGCTGGTGAGCTTGCAGTGGCTCTGCTTGTGTCTGAAGCATGCCACGGTTCCGCCAGCTGTGACCAGGGCCACTTAGTCGGCCTTGGGAAGAAGGGCCCCTGGCACTCCACATGCCCTCTTCATCTCAGAGCTGCTACGGGGGTGAAAGGAAACTAAGCCCATTCCCGGCCAAGGTGTTCTCAGAGCCTGTCCTGGGAAGCAGGCACTGTGACTGTGTGGGCGCCCGCCCCGCCTGGTGCCCTGCCAGGGAGGCTGAGTGGTACTGCTGGATTGGGGGCCAGCGTGTGGCCCCCAAACTCACTGAGCCCCTTACACTCAATATGGAACTCATTGTATTAATAGGATGTTCTCCCCTTTTCTAGAGGTCAATGGAAAGGACAAAGTAGTTGTCACATATAGAACGTCAGCTCAGAAAATAAAAAGTGAGGTGCAGCATCAGCAAAAGTGCAAGACAGCAATAATAGAATTATTTTTGCAAAAGAAGGAAATTACTTTTCATCTTCAAGTTTCAGCGTGGTGGCTCACACCTGTAATCCCAGCACTTTGGGAGGCCAAGGCAAGGGAATCACTTGAGGCCAGCTTGGGAAATATAGTGAGACTCCCTATCTCTACAAAAATATTTTTTTAAAAAATTAGCCAGGTGTGGTGACATGTGCCTGTAGTCCCAGCACTTGGGAGGCTGAAGCTGGAGGATCACTTGAGCTTAGGAGTTTGAGGCTGCAGGCTGTGATTGTGCCACTACACTCCAGTCTGGATGACAGAGGGACACCCTGTCTCTAAAATAAATAAATAAATAAAAGTTTTAGCTTGTCGAGGATGAGCCTGACTCTATCCACATTGTCCTTGTTTGGGCTCAGGAGAGGTCTTGTCACTTGGTTTCTAGGCTGTGTCGGGACTGTGGCCCTGAGAGAACATAGGGAGGCTCTTAGGAAGGACACTGTGGTTCGGAGGGGGCCACTGCCACATGGGAAAGCTGGTCTTGTTACTTCCTTGGCACAGCCTGGGAAATGGGCTCTATGGCCTTACAGATGAAGGAAATCTGTATTAACAATGGGATTCAGGCCGGGCGTGGTGGCTCACGCCTATAATCCTAGCACTTTGGGAGGCCGAGGCAGGAGGATCGCTTGAGCTCAGGAGTTCAAAACTAGTCTGAGCAAGAGTGAGACCCCGTCTCTACAAACAATAGAAAAATTAGCTGGGCGTGGTGGTGGGTGCCTGTAAGTCCCAGCTACTTGGGAGGCTGAGGCAGGAGGATCACTGGAACCCAGGAGTTTGAGGTTGCCGTGAGCTATGATGACACCACTGCACTCTAGCCTGGGAGACAGAGTGAGATGCTGTCTTGAAAAAAAAAAAAGGAAAGAAAAGACGATGGGATTCCCTGCCTTGCCAGGAACATTTCTGAAACTTAGGAGGGGCAGGGTGAAGGCTCAGGAGGCTCAGGACCTTGGCCTTGGAGGAGGAGGCATAGTTCTTTCTCTCTCTGCACCACAGAGAAAGGAGGGGTAGGGACAGAATTCTTCCAGTGATTTCTTAACATTGGCTATGGGTTTAAAATCACCTGAGAGCCTTTAAAAGCCTGAAGCTGAACATGCACCTACCTTATGACCCAACAATTCCAGTCCTAAGTGTTTACCCACAGAAGCGAATACTTGTGTGCACAAGACTGGTAATAGAATTTTCATAGCAATTTCATAATCGGCAAAAGCTGGAAACTGCCCAAATGCCTATCAGTAATAAAATGAGTAAATTGAAGTATATCCATACAAAGAAATTCTAAACACTAGTGAAAATGCATAGCTCACAATTGCACACAGTACAGTGGATGATTCTTTCAAACGCATTGCTAAGGAAAAGCAGTCACATAAGAGTAGATGTAATATAATTTCATTCATATAAAGCCCAAAAGAAGCCAAGGCAATCCATGTTGTTGGAAGTCAGGGTGATGGTTATCCTTGGGGGGAGGGGGAGAGCAGAGAAACCAGCAGGAGTGGGAGGGGCTTCTGGGTGACTGGTTCCCAGGTATGTGTCCATTCGTGAAATGCATTAAATTGTACACTTATGTTACGTGCACTTTTCTATATATAAAGTATACTTCAATGACAGCTTAAGAAATATTTAGTTACTTAAATGCTACTCCCAAAGATTCTGATTTTACTGGTCTGAGACAGAGCTCAGGTATCATTTCTTTTCTTTTTTTTTTTCTTTTTTTTCCACGCATTAGAGTTAACAGGAGGGTGTGTTTTCTCCATAAAGTAGGAGCTGAGCTGGTGCTGAGGGAGGGGTGAGGATGGGGTGGGGTACCTGGGTGGTTTGGAGCAGCTACCGGGTGGGAGGAGCCCGAGGCCAGGCTGCTGAACCCCTGTGTTTGAATTTCCATCCAGGGCAGATGTCCACACAATTCCCTGTCCCTGGATGGCTGTTTCTGTGGTTTCTGGGTTTGTGCCCTCAGGGGCCCACTGCTATGTTGTGTTTTTTGTTTGGAAGAGAACAGTGTTGTTTCAGGTCTTTCCTTGGAGCTCACTGGGGCCTATCGTCCTGCTGGCTGCACAAGAGGGTGGAGCTGTCCCTGGCCTGGCCTTGAGAAGAGCTGGCAGGACCCACAGAATAGTATCTCAGATGTCCACAAAAGCCAACTTGGGAGAGTGTGGTTGCTTTCCTGGGGGAGCAGATGCCCAAGGGGACAGACCCAGCTGGCTCAGGCCACTGGGTCTGGCTGAAGCTCTGCCACCACCAGAGGCTTGGCTGAGCCCTGGAGGGAGTTTGCCCTGTGGTCAGGAAGGGCGGGGTGTGGGGAAGGGGCCGGGTAAGCCGGGGGAGTGTTGCCTGGGCATGGCCAGCCCAGGGCAGTGCAGCCCAGGGGACCCTTCAGGGGAGCAGGAGGGGCCCAGCCTGTGGTTCCCTCAAATGCCACATCCCATCCGGGCACTTCATCCTCTTCTACGTTCTGCCTGCCATCTAAGTTCCCCCTTTGATCGGTCATCCAGTACGGGGTGAGTGCCTGTGGTGCAGGGCCAGAGCTCCTGCAGGGAAGGGCCCAGCTGGGGCTGACCCCCTCAGTCCTGTCCTTTCCCTCCTCCTTTCCTGCTGGGTGTCAGTCATTCACTGTGGCCCTTCACTCTTACTGCCTGGCTTTTTTCTCTCCTGCCTTTTGCAGTGTCATCATCTCTCTTTCTGTCTCTCCTTCCTTCCTTCCTTCATTTAGCAAACCGGCTGTGTGCTGGGACACAGACATGTACAAGACACGCCCCTGCTGGAGTTCAAAGTCAATGGGGGGAGACAGAAGTGTAAACAGACAAGCACAGTCTGGCATGGTAAGTGCAGGGGCAGCACCGGGGAAGGCTTCACAGAGGAGGTGACATTTGAACAGGGGCTTGTAAGATGACCAGGAGCTCCCCAGGTAGATGAGCCTGGGAAGGCAGCTGGCTGTGCTGCAGGGGAGGGAGTGCCGGGTGAGCCTGGAAAGAGAAGCAGGAAGGTTCGGGTGAGGAAGCGTTGGGGGCTGAAGAAGGAAGGTGAGTAGGAGAGCGGCAGGAGCAGCTCTGGGTGGCCCTGTTGGCAGTGTGCACCTGGGAAAGGGGCAGGTGTGCTTGGGCAAGGCTGGGGCAGGTGTAGTCAAGGAGCTATTTCCAGCATCCAGGAAAAAGCTGATGGTGGCCTGCGCTCGCGCGGTGTAGCAGGAACAGAGAAAATGGGTGGTTTCGTGGGTTATCTTGGGGGGCGGAGGGCTTGGGGTTTGATTGGTTGTGAGGTGGGGAGAAGAATGCGTTGAAGACTCTGGTTGGGGTAACTGTGTGGAGAATAGGGCCTTTCGGATATTGGGTGCTCAGAGGAAGCAGCTTCGGGGGGATGATGCTAAGTCACTTTGACGGCAGGGTCTGAAGATCAGGTGGGCACGAGGTGTCAGGTTAGATAGAGATGTGGATTTGGGCGCATCCGCCTGGTGGGGTTATTTTGAGCCTGTGGGAAGTAGCTAGACTCTTGCATCTCTGGGCTCCCTACTCACTGCCTCTTCCTCTCCTAGCCTGTCTGTCTCCCCTCTCCTGGCGCCTCCCTGGGCCCTCAGGCGCATGCTGTGCTAAGCTCAGTGAGTATTTCTTTGGACATGGGCTTGAGAGACGCCTGCTGTGCCCTCCGGATAGGCCTTCAGACTAGGCTCAACAGGGGCAAACGGCCTCATATAGGGTGTTTTCCAATCTTTCGTTCTCCCTTTAATATAAAAAATACTGCCTGGCCAGGCACGGTGGCTCACACCTATAATCCTAGCATTCTGGGAGGCCGAGGCAGGAGGATCGCTTGAGGTCAGGAGTTCGAGACCAGCACGAGCAAGAGCGAGACCCCCATCTCTACTAAAAATAGAAATAAATTAATTAGCCAACTAAAAATATATAGAAAAAATTAGCCCAGCATGGTGGCGCATGCCTGTAGTCCCAGCTACTTGGGAGGCTGAGGCAGAAGGATTGCTTGAGCCCAGGAGTTTGAGGTTGCTGTGAGCTAGGCTGATGCCAGGGCACTCTAGCCCCAGCAATAGAGTGAGACTGTCTCAAAAAAAAAAAAATACTGCCACTCCCCTGCTCCATTCCCCTCATGACGGTAATTATATTTTTTGTGGCTTTGATTGAAAAAAATAGATACAGATTTCAGGACCTCTGCTATTGACTCCACAGTCTGGGAGGGATGAGTAGGAGGGTGGCTCACCACCCACAGGGCATGAGCAACTAGCTGGATGAGAAGTCTGTGGGTGGGAATGGACAAAGGCCACCAGCAGGGTGGGGGAACCAGGCTGAGCGCCCTGCTGTTGAAGCCTCCCTCTTGGTCCTGGGTCAGTTGGTCACGGGGTATCCCCCTGCCTGACTGGTTTTGCTGGTGAACACTCAACAACCACTTTGCCCTGGACTTTTTCATGTGGCATCATTCCCATTTCTTTATTTTCATTCATTTAAACAAACACTGTTAGGGAGAAGACAAGACCAATTAGGAGAAAGTCTGAATTGAAGATGACTTTGAGAGCAGTGCCGGCTTGCTCATTGTGGCCGCAGGCTGGGTCTCTGAGCCAGCAGCGTTATCAGAGGAGAGATTTTCTTTATGTAGATGCTGCAGGAAACGCGCACAGCCGTCCTGCCCTCACCTGCCCTCACCTGTTGGCGTCACTTGTTCCTCAAACGCTCTCGAGTGCCTGCTGCACGGCAGCACCGGGCTCAGGGTTCAGTGGCGGGCGAGGCGGAGTCCCTGACCTCCTAGAGCCCCTGGGGATGGACAGTCCCTGCACACCAACAGAGTGTGATGAGAGGGAGGCTTCCGATTAGGGTGCTGTGGGCGCCTGAGTAGGGACTGCTCACCGAGGATGGGGGAAGCCGAGGGAAGGCTTCTGTCCCTGAGAGAGTCACATTTGGACCTAAAGATGTGTTTGGTTTAGAATCCATGCAAAGACATGATTATCCACACAAGATTCTATAATCCACACAAGATTATAATCCTACCCAGTTTATAAGGCTCAACTTCCTTTTCTCTCGGAAGCTTGCAGTGATTGCTTCAGTCCACAGGGATCTATCTATGTGTCTCTGCTCCTGCAGCCCAGAGGGCTCGAATCACACTCTCTAGTGCCTGAGAACAGGCTCCTTGTCTCTGAAACTACAATTCAAGCTCCTTCTCATTGTTTCCCCATTTTATCTCTTGTCCATCCTTCCGGCTGGAGTGGATATTCTGTGGAGCTGAGCCCACATGCTTTTCCCTGGTGGCCCAGTGGATTCACAGGACTGCAAGGCTCAAGCTCTATAACGGCTCGATAATTTGGCCTGTATATGCTACTCCTTAGGGGACTATCCTATAGAAGGACTCAAACCAAGTGAGAAACAGATAGATGGAAGAGATAGATGGAATCTACTACATAATAATTAAACACAAGAACAGCAAAGATACCACAGACAAAATTAAAAGACAAATGATAGGCTGGGCGTGGTGGCTCACGCCTGTAATCCTAGCACTCTGGGAGGCCGAGGCAGGTGGATCACTCAAGGTTAGGAGTTCAAGACCAGCCTGAGCAAGAGCGAGACCCTGTCTCTACTAAAAAATAGAAAGAAATTAATTGGCCAACTAAAAAATATAGAGAAAAAAATTAGCTGGGCATGGTGGTGCATGCCTGTAGTCCCAGCTACTCAGGAGGCTGAGACAGAAGGATTGCCTGAGCCCAGGAGTTTGAGGTTGCTGTGAGCTAGGCTGACGCCACGGCACTCTAGCCCGGGCAACAGAGCCAGACTCTGTCTCCAAAAAAAAAGACAAATGACAAGTTGGGGGAAATATTTGCAAAAATCATAAGCTAAGGATTCATATTCTCAATAAAGAAATTATACAAATGAAGAAAGATTCTGGCCAGAGGTGGTGGCTCACGCCTGTAATCCTAGCACTTTGGGATGTAAAGGGGGGAACCTTGTGAAATGTGAAATGATGGAACCAAACCAATCCAAAAATTAACTCTGAGAGCCAAAGGGTCAAATTACTAGCACAATCTGTCACTTCGTAAGATTCAGTGAGAATGTATTGATAAGTGTGCCAAACCCTCTATAAGATTGAGAATGGAGGTCACCAGGCCATATAACTGTGGCTGGGCTGATTTTGTGGGTGAGGTCACCTGGCTCTTCACTGTAACACTGGGCACAGCCTGTCCCTTGGCAGGACTCAGTTTCCTAATTTGTTCAGTGGTATGCTGGGAGGGGGTCAGATTATTCTCTGAGGGTCCTGACAGGATCTTGGACTGAGGAGTTGATAATTCTGCTCTTGAAGAAAAGTATGATTAAGCTGGGACTAGCACTTTGGGAGGCCGGGGCAGGAGGATTGCTTGAGTCTGGGAGTTCGAGACCAGCCTGAGCAAGAAGGAGACCCCCATCGTTACAGAAAATAGAAAAATCAGCACCTGTAGTCCCAGTTATGTGGGAGGCTATGGCAGGAGGATCTCTTAAACCCAGGAGTTGGAAGTTGCAGTGAGCTATGATGACACAACTGTACTCTAGCCTGGGCAACAGAGTGAGACCCTATCTAAAAAAAAAAAAAG
>VBSM01002959.1:13196343-13207798 GCA_008086735.1 Cheirogaleus medius | reverse complement strand
CCTGACCTCAAGCGATCCTCCCGCCTTGGCCTCCCAGAGTGCTAGGATTACAAGCGTAAGCTACTGTACCCGGCGAAGCCTCTGGTCAGTCCCTAGGCCCGCTCAGTTAGGGCTAGTTTGACTACTCAGGCTTTATTGGTTCCAAGCCTGGAGAAGCATGAACAGGGACACTCTGTTCTTTGGAACTGTTTAGTGGAAGCAGGAACTGAAGGCTGTTGGAGAGCCCCACCTGCCCAGAGAGAGAATATCTCCTCCCTTCTCAGCCCTCTCTCTGGAACATTTTGAGATGGTTTCGCTCTCATGACTGAGCTCTCCTGACTGTGTCCAAGGCCACTTCCTGGTATGGGGCAGCCCCTCCCCTCCCGGCCATGCTCACCTGTAGGCTGACTGGACTCCACCTCCCACATCTTCAGCCACATCAGCTGTTCGGCTTTGATAAGGCCTCCTGCGCTTGGTGTCCTTTCCCAGAACATTTTATAGTAACGCTGCCCGGGTACCCTGAAGTCTGCTTTGAGGTGTGAGCAAGTCTTAGAGTCACCCCTCCCAATGTGTCTCCTCAAGGGTGGAGCTGGAGGCCTCCCTCCACCTGGCCTAACAGCTGCCTGATGCTCCGGATAAGTTAGACAGATTGATTTTCCTTCCAGCCCAGGCATAAATTGTACTTCAGGCTTTCAGGAAAGATGCCATGTGAGACGCCCCCCACACCCCCACCACGTCAGCTGGCCCAGAACCCCTCCCTCCCGAATGTCATGTCTTCAGCCTGAATATCAGAGCCTGTCTTGGGTGGGGGACAGAGGCAGCTGCCCTGGGCATGGTAGGGCTGGTGGGGAAAGATGTCCTCATAAAGACCCCCTTCCTGATGTAGGCCTGTTTCTCCCTAGCAACCAGCAAATGCCTAGAAAGACAGCTTCTCTGAAGAGCCCTGTGTCCTGCACAGAGGGCCCAGACAATGCTCAGGAGCCCTCGGACTACAGGTGAGGACCCCCTTCCCAGTCAGATGTACATACAGATTCTGTGGTGGAAAGGCCTCAGGAGGTGACATGTTAGAAAGGGGACCTTGCTGCTCAGTCAAAGGGGACCCGTTGCAGATCTGTGAGGTGGGACACAGGCTGCCTGGGGCCTCTTCCTCCTGCCCCTCAGGCCTGTCCCAGTGCACTGGGATCTTGCAGAGTCCAGGCTTCTCAGGTTACCAGTCTCCTCCCTGCTCACCTGTCCTTTGCCAGGGCAAAGGTTTGCATTTCAGCGCCACGCCCCTTCCCCAGCGTGGTGGCCTCTCTCAGGTCAGGTGAGTCTGTGCTGAGCTCCTCACTGCAGAGGACACAGGGAAGAGGCTGCAAGGAGGACAGTCCTGCTGGGAGCATGGCCAGTGGCCAGGCCCTGGACCTGTGAGTCTGACAACTCCATCTCTCCCACTCCCCAAACTAGTCCCTATTCCTGCGCTGCCCACTCCTCTGCTTACCCCTTGGCCAGAGACATGGAAGAGGGTCTTTGACACACAGGGGTGGGCAGCTCCTAAGCATCTCTGGGAGAGTGAGCATACGTCCTAGGGGCATGCTGCTCCCCCCATCTGGGAAGGAGGGCTCTCAGCGACCCCACCCTGCACCCAGGAGTGTCTTTCCTCAGGGATGAGTGATGTGCTCGCTGTACTTATCGCTTGCTGCATCCCCTAGAGAGGGGCCCTAGTCTCCAATCTCTCCCAAGCTCTGGCTCAAAGCCAGGGCAGAACTGGCACTGAGGATGCATGGGCAGGACTCAAGGGTTCCTTGTCCCTGGAATGGAATGTCTCCTTTGCAGTCTGCACTGGCCAGAAAGCTTGAGGGGCGAAGAGATAAAGAAGTGCAGCCGAGAAGGGGTAAGTGTGGGGAGGCTGACTTCTCACTGTTCACCAGGGAAGAGGCCCTGGGCTGCCTGAATTCAGTGGCTCCCTGGCCACCAGGCCTGTCACCAGGAAACCAGGAGACCTGAGTGGGTGTCCCTTCCTGGGTGGGAGTGGTGTGTCCCTTCCCATCACAGGCTACCTGTCAGGACCCAGCATCGCCAGGAGACAAGCTGTGCTTGGAACTCAGCCCTCCACACCCACTGGCTGTTTACTGTTTCTTGCTAAGTTCCCAGGAGAGGGGGGCTGTTGCATTGTTTCCTGTAGGCTGGAGCAGGGCCCTTTTGGTGGTCTGATCTCCCAGGGCTTCTCAGACCCAGCCCGTGTGTTTGCAGACACTACTGAGTAAATACAACCAGCAATACCACAAGCTGTTTAAGGACATCCCTTTGGAGGAGGTGGTTCTCAAAGGTGAGCTGTCTCCCTGGTGTAGCTGGACACGCTCAGGGGCCTTGGGTCAGGCCCTCTACTCTGAAGCCTCCAAGGCACAATTTAGATATGGGAACTGGCTGACCTTTGGATGTAGTTAGTCGTTTTTTCTCCAAAAGTGGGGTAAGACTGGGCTGGTTTGGAATATGAAGTTGAATTTATAAAGGTTTTCTTGAGGACATGACAGGGCTTCCAAATTATTTCTGTTCTGCTCTTATCAGTGACTGTTCTTCCCTGCTCAGGCTTCTCACTGAGCATGTGGGGGCTTTTGCACACTCAAGGCAGGGCAGAGGCCGGGCATAGTGGCTCACGTCTATAATCCTAGCACTCAGGGAGGTCAAGGCGGGAGGATCACTTGAGGTCAGGAGTCTGAGACCAGCTTGAGCAAGAGCAAGACCCTGTCTCTACGAAAAAAAAAAAAAAAAATAGAAAGAAATTAGCCAGACAACTAAAAATATGTATAGAAAAAATTAGCCGGGCATGGTAGTGCATGCCTGTAGTCCTAGCTACTTGGGAGGCTGAGGCAGAAGGATTGCTTGAGCCCAGGAGTTTGAGGTTGCTATGAGCTAGGCTGACGCCACAGCACTCTAGCCTGGGCAACAGAGCGAGACTCTGTCTTAAAAAAAAAAAAAAAAATGGCAGAGCAGAGCAGAGTGAGGCAAGGGCTTCTGCCTGAGGTCGTGTGAATTCAGGCATGGAGACCAGGGCAGGAACCTGCCTGCTGGCCCCTGTGGGCATGGGTGGAGAAAGCAGCAGCATCTAGCAGTCTGGTAGGGTGGAGGGGCAGTCTGGAGAAGAACCCTTAGAGTGCTGGGGGGATGGATCGTTTGGGGCCTCAGATGGGGAAGGGGGGGAAGACAGGCCCTGAGGCTGGACTCTGGATCCCTGAGTGTGAGGACCCAGGCCCTGAGCTCCCAGCTGACTTTGCTTCTGGCATGTCTTCTCTTCTGTGACTTCCCAGTGTGCTCCTGTGCCCTCCAGAGGGACCTCCTTCTCCAGGGTCGGCTCTACATCTCCCCCAACTGGCTCTGCTTCCATGCCGGCCTCTTTGGCAAGGATATCAAGGTAGTAATGAGTGGTAAGGGCCACCATGGCCTGGCGAGGCCCGGCGAGGCCCAGTCCCAGCCCTGTGGGCACGCCTCAAGTCATGCACGTCCCTCTCCACGCTGGGCCCTTGGTGAAGCCTCTCACTGGTTGGATAAGCAGCTTCGAGGCATCCCGTCCCTGCCCCTTCTAAAACAGGGGCCCCAGTCTAGACCCCACATCTGGCCTGAGCTGACCTGAATGGTTCATAGCCAAATTATTCTGCCTCTGGGTATCTCAGAAATGCCTTCGGAATCAGGGCAGGATATGTACTTAGGGGGAGCCACAACTGTGGCCAAGAAGTAGCTCAGAGAATTGCATTACTAGAATGTGGGATTCTCCAAAGCAAGCGTCCTTGGCCTCCTGGATAACAGGGATCATACCTAGGAGAGCCCAGAGTGGCATGGACTGTCGAGGCTGGGGCAGAGGGGTGAGGGGAAGCTAGATGAGAAGGTGGACGGTTCAGACACTTCCCCAGGTGGAGCCAGGCCTCTTCATGGTGTCCATGCTTGGCTCATAGCCAGCTATGTCTGGGGTCCTATGTAGGGAACAAAGGGACTTGGGGGTGAGTCCTGAGAGAAGCATGCCTCTCCCTCTCAGGTGGTCATTCCCGTGGTGTCCGTACAAATGATCAAAAAACACAAGATGGCGCGGCTCCTTCCCAATGGACTGGCCATCACCACCAACACCAGCCAGAAGGTCCGTGAGTCTCTGGGCCAGCGCTGCCTTGTCAGTCTCCCCATCCCATCCCTGGGAGCCCCCAGCCTGACTCGAGCACTCTCCCAGGTCTTTACTTTGCTCCACCCTGCAGCTGTCCAGCAGATATTTTAGGACATGTAACAAACTGGAAGAGAGGTTTGTAGGCAGGGTCTCGTTGGCCAAAAATCCCCATGGGCCTGTTCCCAATTCATGGAAGGGGGCTGCTGGCACAGTAAGGGGTCTCATCTCACACCATCCTTTCTGTTTTCTTTCCATGTCCCAGTATGTCTTCGTGTCACTGCTCTCTCGGGACAGTGTATATGACATGCTGAGGAGAGTCTGCACCCACCTCCAGGTATGGAGCTCAGGAGTGGGAGCTGGGCCAGGGAGGCTGCTCAGGCCTGGACTCAGGGCTTGGGACAGGGGTGCTAGGGGAGGGCGGCCCATCTCTCTAGCACCAGGAGCTGGGGCAGGGATAGGGGAGTGAAAGGCTTAGGCTCAACGTACCAGAGGCACTACTTGTGAGCATGTCTTTCTGAGGCCAGTGGGCCCTTGTGTGTCCCCATGAACAGATGTTCCTTGATTTATGATGGGGTTATGTCCTGATAAGCCCATCATAAGTTGAAAATATCATCAGTTGAAAATGCATTTAATACAGTGTGCCTAACCTAGCTTAGCCTACCTTAAACATGCTCAGGATACACACATTAGCCTACAATTGGGCAAAATCATCTAACACAAAGCCTATTTTATTGTTGAATATCTCCTGTAATTTGTTGAATACTGCACTGAAAGTGAAAAACAGTGGTCGTATGGGTATTCGAAGTGCAGTTTCTACTGAATGTTTATTGCTTTCGCACCATGGTGAAGTCGAAACAGCCCAAGCTGAACCATTTTAGTTGGGGACCGTGTGTGGATCTACATGCCCTTGTAGAGGGGCAGCAGCATGGGAGAGTCAGGTGCCTGCGATCTGCCCTCTGCTTCAGCATTTACGGGAACCCCCTGCAAACACTGGGAGCTGGGAGCTGGGCTTCCCTGACACAAAGTGGCTTATTTGGAGGTAGAGCTATCTTGGAGAGTGCTAATGCTTCCCACACCTGACTTTGCCTGTTCCAGATGGACAAGTGACCCCTGTTCCCTTTCCTCCTCAGCCTTCCAGCAAGAAGAGTCTGAGTGTAAGAGAATTTCCGGAGGAAGCAGCGTGCAAGTCTCTGGTGAGAGCTGAGGCTGGGAGCAAAGGCTGCTTGCCTGAGAGTGTCCATAGCTCTGAGGTGCCAGGGCCTCCCAGGAGGGGCCCACAATGCAGAACTGGGGCACCAGGCTCAAGAGCCAGTGGCTCTTGCTGTGCTGGGGCCCCCCTAAACCTGTCATGCCCGACCATGCAGAGCCTTGGCAGATTTGCCGACTTTCTGAGAAAAGAAGTCCAGCCCCCAGAACACTGGCCAGGTTGGGTCCCACGCCTGTACGGACACAGGGCCAGTGACCCGGCCTGTTTCCTTTGGCTGAGTCAGGAGGGCCTTCAAGAGGATAGAGATGTCTCTGGGAAAGAACTCCAAAGGCTATCACTGAACCCAGACGGACTTATTTTGGATTGGCTGAGGTCTCAGCAGTTTCTTTTGGCCGGTGGGGCCCCGGGTAGGCAGAGCTGAGTTTCTAGGGCAGGGATAGAGGTAGAAATGACCCCAGGTTGTTTGAAGTCTCCTTCGGTAACTATTAAGCATTTAGCCAAGCATGCAATATGCATAATACCATGCGGGGAATAAAAGATGATGTTCCCATTTTTGTTGATGGGGACTCTAAGTTCCCCCTGCCAAGCTCAGTGACTTGCTCCGGGTCAGGGCCTGGAATAGAAGGAGCCGTAACTAATCTAAGACACATTGTGCCAAGCACTTGGTCGTGTACCTGGGTTGGCTTACATCTAAGATCCCACTGTGGTTCTATACTAGCAGCCTTCAAAGACATTGTTTCCTGGCCAGGTGGCTAGTCACAGCAAGAGAGCAGATAGGAGAGACATGTGGTTGCTATAGCAACTGTCCCCCAGCCCCTCGTACCCGCTTCCATCCCTGGCGAGGCCTCCATGTGGGTAATGTCTGGAGAAAGCTCTGATTAACCTGGTGTGGGCCCCTTAGGGCAAGCAAGATCCTAAGGGCCATGGTGAGACAGCTTCTCCTGTCTTTTCTGCAGGATGTCTTCATCCCCGAGATGAAGTGGAGAAAAGTGTGCCCTGCCTCCAGGTCCCTGTCCCTCCCAGACAACATCCCTTGTATCCCTCAGGCATCCATGGACTCCACAGACAGTATCTTCCCTTCTAGAAAGCCTCCAAGGTCTGGTGAGTTCAGGGGCTTGACCACGGCAACTGCTCACAAAGGCCAGACTTTCTCTTTTCCCAGTGAAAAGGCTCACAGCCAGCAGGGCTTCCGAGAGCCGATTCTTTCTTTCTCCATATCCACACGTAAAAGTCAAGAGCCCAAGCACCTTCAGAAAATGGGGGGAAGTATGCCTGCCCCATGCTGAGTGTTCTCCTGTTGCAGAGAATGTTGTCTGTGAGGAGGACGAGCTGGAAGAGGAGCCCAAGAGCGACAGGGAGCTGAGGCTCTGGGACTACCGGCTCTTCAAGGTCTTCTTTGTGCTGTAGGTGACTTTGGGGGCGGGGCAGACCCACCTGATGTCTAGGTGTTTGGGACAGGGGCTTTGGAGTGTGGGGAGATCATTATCTAGAGCCAGGGGGAAGTTCTGAGTCAAATTTCAAGCTCTTGGGTGGTGTCTGAAGGCCACGTGGCATGCCCTTCTGTGGCAAGAGCAAGTTTCTCCATTTTTATTCATTACACCCTGTAATTTAGGGTTAAGACTGTGCAGTGGGGAGGGGCAGCATATGGAACAGCTGAGAGAAGGAAAAGTTGCTGCACTGGATTGGGGAGGAGGAGGCTGGCAAGACTGGAGAGGGCCATCAGCTGAAGGGAAATACTGACTAGGGAAAAGCATGGCCTCCCCACTGCCCACCACTAGAGCAGTTTCTGGAACCCCTGACTTGTCTGTACCTCTGTCTAAGGACCAGTGGAGTGCTGGGCATGGCGAGAAGTTCCATGAAGAGCCAGCCCCCAGCTTTCCCTCACCTTACCCCATTAGCCTCCTCTGGCTGTGCTGGCTGGGTTTTGACTGTCAACCTCAGTGCCTACTGGGGAAATGGGCCTGCCACCTTAGGGCTCAGACAAAGAGCCCAGAACTCCTGCTAGGCTGCAAGGCCACCTCAGTGGGGCTGTCTCAGGACCCCCATGTGGCCTCTGGGAAGAAAGATGCCCAGGCCTGAACACAGCTGAAGGATAAAGGGTTCTTTAAGTCTTCCAATTGCAAGAGTAGCTTAAGGTCCCACTATTTCTGGTGAGCCATCAAAATTGCCCTTTTTCTGGAAAAAATATTCAACTCTTTCTTGCCCCTCTTTCTCCAGGATCTGCTTCTTGGTCATGTCCTCATCCTATCTGGCGTTCCGCATCTCCCAGCTAGAACAACAGTTATGCTCCTTGAATTGGGATGGCTCAGTCCCTGGGCACAGGTGAGGCCTTTTCTCTTCCTAATGCCTGTGGGATTGAGGATTGAGGACAGGGGCCAAAAACCTAAGGCCAGGCTGTCTGGCTGGACTTGTTTGAAGCTGGTTTTATGGCCCTGGCAAGGTTAGGCAGTGTGTGCAGGGTACACAGATCCCACTCTGGCCCTCTCTCAGTGGGGTGGGGGGGAGGGGAAGAAAGGCTTCACTGGCTCTTCTGCCCATGTCTTCTGCCTTCTGGGCTCTTTCCCTGATCTGGGCATCTTTCCTGTGTGCAGGTAACAGCCACGTGGCCTTTGTCCCCACTCCTTCTCCAAGAAGATTCTCTGGGTGCTAAGTCTCTACCAATGATCTCCTGGGTTTATGCTGCTGCTGTGCTGAGATTGAATACGAAGGAAAATATTCCAGATCCCTCTCCCTTCCCCCAACTCTTCCCCCGCCCTCAATGAGTGAGCTGAAGTAGTGTTTACGGAGTAACTGGCTCCTGCAATTTTTGGACTCAAACAAGAAGCCAGAGTTTTTGGAACCAGCTGAGGAATTCTGTACACTAAGCTTCAGCAATCACTTAAACGAGAAAAAAATGTAACCTCCTTGGAGACAGTTCTGGCACACAGGCAGAACACTGGAGGCCACCTCAAGGGACAAAGCCATGCTTTGATACCTGAAACATGGCTCTCTGTCACATGGCTCACTCCAGTGGTGGGGTCAGAGGCCAGAACACAAACCAGCAGTGTGGGCTCTGCTCCCCCCACGCTCTCTCCTCCCACGGGCTTCTCGCAGGGAGCCAGGGGCCTGCTGAGGGCTGCAAACGCAGAGAGGAGGGTTCGTGGCCAGGATTCCAGCGGGAGGCAAATTTTCATGCTCTGGGCTGAGGCTTTGTGCTGGCCCCCATGGGGAGGCAGGCTGAACCTGGGAAGATGCTGCCTGCCACAGGGGATGGTGGCCGGGGCTGGGAAGGAGAAGTCCTAGAATTCCATGTTCTCAGCTCTCACTTTCTGGTGGGACAGGTGGAGCAGGGCCTTTGATCACTGTGGCCACAGACCTGGTATTGGGTCTTGCCCGGGTGTGCCAAGCATTTTCAAGGTGTCCCAGGTCCTGGAAGTAGGGGATGGGAAGGATGGAGGCTTTGATTTGAGGTCTTGCTGTGTACTTCCTGCCTGGCTGCCTGCATCTTAGGCAAGGACAAGGGCAACCTGTCAGGGAGGCGTGGCTGGGCAGCCAGGTGTATTGGTGTTGGGCCATCACAGGGCAGGGCTCACTCGCATCACCTGCAGTCAGTGTGTTTCAGGTCATAGAGGAAGGTCCTCCATTTCATGGGGTCTATTCTCCATTAGTAAGGTGGTGGTGTCCAAGGTGGGCCTGGTGTAATGCAGGAACCAGGCCAGCGGAATCCGTCTGATACCTCTGGGGACAAAAGAGATAGGGGAGGAGAAGGGTGGACATGGTGGTGAGTTTGCCTTGGAGATTCCTCCTTCTCTGTCAGGGCTTTCTCTATTCTTAAAAGCTTCCCCATGCCCCAGAACTCTGGTCTGATCTCCCTGGGACTCCCATCTGCTAAGATAGTGCCTTTGGAGGTTCTAGAAGGGCCTTAAGTTAGGAGGCCAGAGGTATCAGGGAGAGTCATTGGTGATGGGGTGGGTGGTGTCAGAAATAGCCACTGTTTTCCCCTCTTCAAACACTGAGAGGTTAACTAGGGGAAGAAATTCAAGTGGAAATTATTTATTGCAGAGCCATGATTATCTGTCCTGTTTATTACAAACCCAACTGAGGATTGGAGGGACTGACAGGAAGTGACAACTCTCAGACTGGAGGTCCTTTCATCCTCTTCCCATCCCAGTTTCTAGGATTAAGCTTAGAGTCTGGCCATGTGTGTTGTTTGCACCAAATCTGTATGTCTCAGGTGAAACTCACTGTTCCATTCCTTATAGTGCCACACTGGATGAATATCCAGCCTTTTTTTTTTTTTTTCTTTGAATCAGCCCTTTTCATTAATCTTTTCCATCACATTTTCAGGGAAATAATCCTTCTTGTCCCAGCACTTCCCCTCCCTGGTGGGGGTGAACAAATCCATTCTCTGAGCCTTGCTAGGTTGAGCCAGAGGCCACAAGCGGTGCCAAGTCATGGGTGGAGGTGCCAAGATGCTGGTGAACCTGGTTTTCAGCTATGCCTCAGGCTCAGAAAGGGCAAGAGGCATGCTGTAGGGTAGGTGGTTTTGGAGGAATGCTTGGGGCCCTGGGCTTTGAGTGGTTGTAGCTGTGCCTGTCCCGCTGGAAAACCTTCTGTTTCTCCCTTTTGTCCCCAGTGTGGTCCTCTGGGGCCACTGTACCTTCTGTTGTGCTCATTTATAAACTATGTGTATTTATACAGAGCTGCTTGCATTGGCTGATGCTCCTCTAATTCCCTCAAAGTTTGGTTCAACCACCATTGGGTTGTTCCACTATGACCTTAGCTTTTTAAAATATTTTAAAATAAAAACCTGATTTTTCTAGTGTCCTATGGTATGGAAAGTTCATTTTTGTCCTTTGACTATTCACTTAAGGTAATCTTACTGACATACTCAGCACCAAGGTGACTGATGGAGCCCACGTCATTCCAGAATCCCAAGTACTCTGCTAATCTCAAAGGACTTAAGCTGAGCTGGCTTATATCTCGGGTGTATGGGGAAGGGTGAGGATGGCCACAATAAACCTCTACAGCCTTCTGCCTCTGTTGGGTGGACACTGCGGATGCTTCCCCATTTCTCCTGGGCTACTCTAAAGCCATGTGCCTACTGAAATAGTACCATGCTTCTGATTCAGGAATTAATGTGTGGAACTCAGCCAAAAAACTCCTGTGGCCTTTTCTATGACTTAGAGCCTAGGTATGGAGGTAAAATTACAATTTGGGCCATATCACCTTTCTTCTTTTTCCTACAGTGCCCCCCTCTAGTAGTGATTCATTCATTCAATAAATATTGAGTCGAGACTATGTGCCAGGTACTAAGCCAGGAACTGGAGATATAGCAGTGAATATGTCAGGCAATGTCTGTGTCCCAGTGGCATTGAGCTTACATTCCATGTAAAAGTAAATTCCAAGTAAATATGTAAACAAACAAGGTAATTGCAGATTGCAATTAAGTTCCACGAAGGAAAGAAACAGTGATATAGATAAAGAGGGAGATGGCTTTAGATGAGGTGGTCCAAGAAAGTTTTCTGAAGTGACAATTAAGCTGATTCCTAAAGGATGAGGAGCCAGTCATGGGAGCAGCTGGGAAAAGAACATTCCTGGAAGAGGGATCAGCAACTGCAAAAGGTAGGAAAAGGCATATATGTCCCTGAGGAACAAAGACACTGCATGTCAGTATCCTAGGATATTAACCAAATAGGAGAGTGACATAAAAAGAAGTTGGAGAGGTCAACTCAACAACAACTAACCAAATGACCCAAACAACCAAATAACCCAACAACAAACAACCAAATGACCTGAATTGACATTTCTCTAAAGAAGATATACAAATGGCCAATAATCAATGAAAGGATGCCCAACATCACTGATCATTAGGGAAATGTCAATCAAAACCACAATAAGTTATCACCTCACACTCATTAGGATAGCTACTGTCAAAGAAACAAAATAAGTGTTGGCAAAGATATGGAAAAGCTGGAACTCCTGTGTACTATTAGTAGAAATGTAAAGTAGTATAACCACTTTGTAAAACAGTATGATGGTTACTCAAAAAAAATAAAAATAGAATTACTGGGCTGGGTGTGGTGGGTCACACCTGTAATCCTAGTACTCTGGGAGGCCAAGGTGGACGGATCGTTTGAGCTCAGGAGTTCGAGACCAGC
>VBSM01002959.1:13184981-13196243 GCA_008086735.1 Cheirogaleus medius | reverse complement strand
CCCTGTCTCTACTAAAAAAATAGAAAGAAATTAGCTGGACAACTAAAATTATATTAAAAAAAATTAGCCGGGCATGGTAGCGCATGCCTGTAGTCCCAGCTACTCGTGAGGCTGAGGCAGAAGGATTGCTTGAGCCCAGGAGTTTGAGGTTGCTGTGAGCTAGGCTGATGCCACAGCACTCTAGCCTGGGCAGCAGAGTGAGACTCTGTCTCAAAAAAAAAGAAAAAGAAAAAGAAAAAAATATGCCTCCTTCTCACTATTCCCAGGGTTGGGTTCATAGCAGCAGCATCATGGAGAAGGCATATAATCATATTTGTAATTTTTAAGTTGAAATGAGCTAACCGTATAAGGGAGAAATAACTGCCTTAAATTTGGGGGAACAGAAGGAAATACATTAATATATTATGCTAGAACCTCAATATTGCAACATGGGCCTTAGCCAGGGAAGCAGGGTCATGGGAGGGGCAGGGTTACTAGTGAAAAGGGCATTCAGGAATGGGGGAGGTCAGGGAGAACGTCATCCTCATCCCGGGCCTGGGAATGAGAAACGGCCCCTCCCCACTCCCAGGTGCCCAGCCAGCCAGCCATGGCCCTCCTACCTGGTTGCCATGGCATCAGGACACCTACCAAACTGAGTGAGGTCTTGAAGCCCATGCTGCTCCTCTCCTAGCTGAATCAGGGAGTGCGAGGGCAGAGAAATTTCCCAAAAGGACTGCAGTTGGCCTCAGGACCGGACTGAGGCCAGATCCCAGGCTCAATCCAAGGCTGCTCGGCTCCCTCTGAGGAGGAAAAGATGACAACTGACCCACTAGGTGGCAGCAAAGTCCAGCAAGAAGACCCGGAGCCCGTTTCTCAGCGAAGCGTCCCGGCTATCCCCTTGCTGGGTGGAAACGGGCTCAGGCCTCTTCTAAGTCCAGTGCATCTACCAGTCCAACGCGGATCTTCGCGCAGGTGTGTGTGGCTACTTCCCCCAAAAGACGGCTCTATCCCCGGCCTCTCTGGCCCTCTCCCCCTCCCCCTTCTCCTACCGCTTGGGAACAGCCTGCGGTGATTCTGGAAGGAAAGCCTGTCCAAGGGCTCTCCGGACTTCCCCAAGGTCTGGCAGTAGGAAGGCAGAACTGGCAGGTATGAAGAACAAGCGTGTGAGTCTGGGCTGCGAGGGCGGAGGGGCAAGGGTGGAGAGCTTAGCTTCTAGGGTGTAGAAATCCCAGCTCTTCCTCCGACCTGCCATCGTTATGAGGAACAGAATTACAGAAAGCTGGCTCCTGTGAACTGTCATTTCCCGAAGGCAACAACACCCTATCCCCTCTTACCTTTATGTAGAGAGCACAAGCTGGACCCCAGAGTAGAGAGGTTTAAAATTTAACCATTACATATGCTTTGTCCACTGAGAGGGAGCGGGAGGAGGCGGTTAAGCCTCTGAAATGATAATCCAGAGAAGCCTGAGTTCATCCCTCTGCGTGCCTGACCTCCACAGAGCCAAGGAGCACCTGGCGCCCAGCAGGGCCCTGCTCGCTGGGCCGCCTTCATGTTGGCAGGGCTCCTTGCCTTCCCGGAATGTGTTCCTTCTTGTTTGCCACTCAGTGCCTGGCCCAAAGCCAAACCTGGGCTGCTCAGAATGCCATGCCCCCACTCACTTCTTCTCTCACAGATCTGAGACAAGTCTTTCTTCTGTTAGGGGAAAGGCCAGGCTCTTGTTGCAGCCTCATCTCACTGTGTGACTTTTTTAGGGACATCAGACTCTCCAGTGGCTGAAAGCAGAAGCACTTAGGAAGAATACAGCTGGGTCCCCAGTAAAGCAGAGAGTGTGGCATATTGGTATCTCATCCTATTGGCAGCCTTCTAAATTGGGCCAGAGTGGGCAAAGTGTTATTCATAAGCTATTCATTAACTTGCTAAATGCAGAAAGGTTGGCTTAGGCACCACTTTGGGAAAATGTGACACCCACTGCTCCTGGATTCAGTCTAGCATGAAGGCGTGTTAATTGGTGTAGGATTTCTGATGGAAGTTTTTCTTTGCTGTTAGTTCCAAATACCAGGCTAGTCTGAATGGCGTGCTCTCTCCATCACATAACTACATTTCAACAATTTATTCAGCACCTTCTATGGGCTCCTGAATGTATGCTTCTGTAGATACTATGACACTAAAATTTTCTGAGCACTTAACTGTGCACCAGGCCCTATACAGGGTGCTTTTTATTCTCGTTATCTCATTTGACTCTCAATACAAGAGACTCTCAATACAGCCATATACTTTATACTGTGGAAACTGAGATCAGTAGACCAGAAATACAATATGGACCCCTTCAAGGAGTTTATCGAGGAGGCAAGATGGAATAGCTGCACAATGGTGTAAGACTGGTGAGCTCATGGTGAGAGTACAAGGGAATGGTACAGACTGACTCAGTGGCACAGGAGCCTGCAGCATGTGTGGGCTTCAAAGAATGAGTAAGATTTGGATCCAAGGAGAGATGTAGGGAGGATTCTCTCTAAATGTGTTTGGGGGTTAACATCAGTAAAAAGGATGGTGGTGAGGAGGGCACTACAGATGAAAACTGGGGAGAAGCAGAGTTTCTGCCGCAGAACAGATATGCAAGTGGGCAAAACCCCACAGGATTAAATGCTAGGATGAGAAACAAAGACTTGGTTTTCTAGGCAGTGAGGAACTACTGGAGCTATTGGAGCATAGGAATCATGGATAATTTGATGGTTTAGGAATATCAGTTTGGCAGTGGAGAATGATGGGGAGGGAAAGTCCAGTAGAATAGTCTAGATCATGGTTTCTCAGTCTCAGCACTATTGATATTTTGGGCTGGATAATTGTTATAGGGGTTATTTTGTATAAGATGCTTGGCCACATCCTTGGCCTTTGCTCACCTGGTGCCAGCAGCACTCCCCCCACCCCAGTTGTGACAAACAAAACTGTCTTCAGACATTGCCAAATGTCTCCTGGGGGGTAAAACTGTCCCTAATCGAGAACATCATTGGTCTAGATGGCAGGAAATGAGGGCCTGGACCACAGAATGTTGGCAGATATTTTCAGAACCAACTACATCAGTCTATTGACTTTTAGAATAGCTGATAAGAGTAAAAATCTTTTCCTTGCCACAGGAAATTCATTGCCAATGCCAAAGAACTTAATGGCACAGAGAAAAGAGGTTTCAGAAGTACATCATTCTGCGTATTAGAAACCTCTAGAGGATACTCCAAAGCTACAGATAATGAGCTCAAGACTCATTAGCAGGAAAATGGCTGATATCAGGATTTCTCTCCCCTCAACCAGACCAAGTCACAACTTACTCAAGGGCCACACTGAATAGGGAATGTTCCCAATCTGCCTGCAGGCAGAGAAGCCACTGATCTAATTTTGCTAGGTTAGCATTCAAACTTCTAGTTTTGTTTCTGACAATTGGGAGAGTGGATGAATAGAGCCTGGCCTGTCAATGAAGAGAGCTGATTTGCCAAGATGTGTCTTTGTCTAAAGCAGGAATCAGTGGAAGTACAGCTTGCTGGCCAGCTTTTTGTAAACACACACTTTTATCGGATCCCAGCCACACCCATTTGTTTATGTATTGTCTCTGGCTGATCTGGAGCTCCAGTGGCAGAGCTGAGTAGTTACCAGAGACCATATGACTTGTCAGCCTAAAATATTTACTATATGGCCCTTTAAGAAAAAGTTTGCAGATTCCTGGTCTAAAGGAAAATGCCTATGTTGTACAAAATTGTGGATTCCTATTCTCATTCAATTGGTAAGGGGGACAGATTTTCATCTATTTTTTCATCCAAGTAATTATCATTGAATGCCTGCTATAGGCTAGGAACTGTGCTAAGTGCTTGGAATATATTAGTGAACAAAGCAAATAAAGATCTTTGCCTTCATGGAGCTTATATATTCTAGTGGTGAGGAGAGGGAGATAGGCATAAGTAATAAAGCTAATAAATAAATTACATAGTATGTTAGAAGGTGATAAGTGCTAAGGGAGAAGGAAAGAAATGTAGAACCTGAAAAGGGGGATTGGAACTGCTGATAGGATATTGTAATTAAAAGATGGCATCAGGGAAGGTCCAGTTGAGAAACTGATATTTAAGCAAAGACTTGAAATAAGGGAGAAAATGAGCTTTGTGAAACATTCCAGGTAGAGTGAACAGCCGATGCAAAAGATCTAGGTGGGAGGGTGCCTGGCTTGTTCAGGAACAGCAAGGATATAGGTGTAGCTGGAGATTAGGTCAAAGTGGGGACAGGGACAGGGAGATCATATCACTTATAAGAACTTTGGCTTTGACTCTCAATAAAATGGGGAGCAGATGAGTGAATAATAACCTTTTATTATACAGGTTTAAAAAGGATCATCTTTGGCTGCTACAGAGGGAAAGGTGGAAGCAGGGAGATCAGTTAGGAGACTTGTGGTAATCCAAGTAAGAGAGGATGGCAACTCTGACTAGGGTAGTAGACGCAGAGATGGTGGAAATGGGAAGATTCTGGATATATTCTGAAGGTAAAAAGAACAGGATTGCCTATCAAATTGGAGATAGAGTATAAGAGAAAAAGAATCATAAGGATGACTCCATGTTTTTTGGCTTGAAAGGATGGAGATGGAGAAAGCCATGAGTGGTACAGCTTTCGGAAAGAAGATCAGAAATGTAGTATTGGACATGTTAAGTTTGAGATGAGTTTTAGATATCCAAGTGCGAAGTCAAGTGGGCAGTAGAGTCTGGAGTTCAGGAGAGAAATCTGGGAGATAAAAATTTGGGAGCTATCAGCATATAGATGGTATTTAAAAGCATGACACTGGATGACATCACCAAGGGACTGAGTGTCTGTTGACAGAGGAGAGGATGGAGGCCTGTGGCACACCATCAATAAGAGATCAGGAAGAAAGGGAGGAACTAGCAAAGGAAACTGAGGAGCGCCTTATGAGGAAGGAGGAAAACCAGAAGAGTGTAGTGTCCTGGAAGCCAATTATCATACATTAAGGAGAGGCTGTGACAAATGCTGCGAATAAGTCAAATTTATTTTACTGTGGTTCAACAAAAGTTCTTTCTCACTTGAGTGTAACCCAGAAGTTTCCAACCTGGACAACCTCCCAAAATTTAATGTTTAGGGGTCATTCCCTCAATATGAAGATGGCCAAAGACCCACTTCCAACCATTGTGGGAAGTCCTGAGAGCTCAATTTCTCCAAGGGTTTCCAAGATTGCTTCTGTATGTCCTGGGTCAGGCTATGTTGTTGCCTGCTTGTTCTTTGGCCATTACTTTTTTGCCTCCTGATGTGCCACTCCTCATCCTTCATTCCTCCAAATGATCCACCACCAAGGTTGGGTGTATCCAAATTGCATGAAAGATTTAGAGTTAATGGGAGGCTACACCACAAAGCAGAAACTTCAAATTCAATGCATAAATGATTGTTTATAGAAATTTAACAGCCATGTGCTACAGTAGGGAACTTTTCAGTGGCCATGTCCTCCAGTAGGCCCCTGTCTCCTGCCATGTTTTTGGGATGTTTCCCATCTTAGTTTTCTTCACTGTCCTGCCCTACTTCTTTCTTTCCTAGGCCTCATTCTCTATCTCTAGAGCATCCAATGAAAATCCCAATTTCTTTTTATTTTATTATTTGGATCTCTCTATTCTCCTGGTTCACACAAGCTAAACACCAGGGGTCAACCAAAAAGGTCCATCTAGATGTTCACCTCAATAAAACAAGCTCTCTAGCAATAAATTATATTACAGTCCTAGAATCAGAAAGGCTACAGTCATTTTTTATTTTGTTCATAATAGCAATTTTTCCTGTTAGATAAAACAGAAAAAACACTACCACTAACAAACAACCAGGAAGACAGTACAACATGGTTAAGAGTACAGGTTCCAGAATCAGTATATCTACATTTAAATCTCTTCAATTTACTCAACTGGGCAACTCCAAGCCTCAGTTTCCATATCTCTGAAAGAGAGATAATAGGCTGGGTGTTGGCTCACGCCTGTAATCCTAGCACTCCAGGAGGCCGAGGTGGGAGGATCCTTTGAGTTCAGGATCCTTGAGTTCGAAACCAGCCTGAGCAAGATTGAGACCCCGTCTCTACTAAAAATAGAAAGAAATTAATTGGCCAACTAAAAATATATAGAAAAAAAATTAGCCGGGCATGGTGGCACATGCCTATAGTCCCAGCTACTCGGAGGCTGAGGCAGAACGATTGCTTGAGCCCAGGAGTTTGAGGTTGCTGTGAGCTAGCCTGACGCCACGGCACTCTAGCCCGGGCAATAGAGTGAGACTCTGTCTAAAAAAAAATAAATAAATAAAATAAAAGAGAGATAATAATAGTATTTCTGTTATAGGTTTATGGTGATTATTAAATGGTATTAATTCATGTCAAATCCTTAGATACATAGGAAGAACTCAATAAATGTTAGTTATCTGTTAAACTTCAGGAAATCAATGTAAATAAACATAAAACTCAATGTTGGTAGGGCCATAGGGAACTAGATATAGGTTTATATTATATAATTTTAATGGTACTTTATCTTTCTTTTTAGATAATTCTCTGACTTTCTATATGATGGCATATAAATTGTTCACATTTTGATGTCTTAATCCCACTTTTGTATTCCTCAAGGAGAAAATTCGAAATAAATTTATTTTTGAAGAATGTTTGCCAATACTGCTACTCATAACAGCCTCAAATCAGAACTCACCAAAAAGCCCAACAGTGAGGAAATGGCAACCCCATGTTACCTTTAAACATAACAAGTAAACAATGATTACTGGTAGAAATTTGGAAAAAGCAGAATTAAGATAGTGCTTACACATGGATTAGAACTATGTAAAATGTGAAATCTCTAAAAAATCAGCAGATAAATTGAAGAGATGTCTGTGCTTAGATTTACATGTTTAGTGAGTTCCTTATTTTCTGTCAGGTTGCTTAAGTTCGTCAACCCCCATTCCCCTCAACAGCTTGCTCTTACACAAGCATGAAAAGTTATACTGATTAATGTTGCATTTTTTTTTGAGACAGAGTCTTGCTCTGTCGCCAGGGCTAGAGTGCCATGGCGTCAGCCTGGCTTACAGCAACCTCCAACTCCTGGGCTCAAGCGATCCTTCTGCCTTAGCCTCCCAAGTAGCTGGGACTACAGGCATGCGCCACCATGCCCGGCTAATTTTTTCTATATATTTTTAGTTGTCCAGATAATTTCTTTCTATTTTTTTAGTAGAGACAGGGTCTCACCCTTGCTCAGGCTGGTCTCGAACTGCTGACCTCGAGCGATCCTCCCGCCTCGGCCTCCCAGAGTGCTAGGATTACAGGCGTGAGCCACCACGCCCGGCCTAATGTTGCATTTTGACTTCTGCTGCTATGCCATAGGAGGATGGGCTATTTTTTGATAAATAGCTCCTATATTCTCATTTATCCATTCCACAAATAATTATGTCTATGTGCCAGGCACTACACCAAGCAGCAGGAATTCAATAGTGAACAAGTCAGATATGGTCCTTGGCCTCTATGGCTCTCATAATATAGGGGGAAAGAGGGACATATCACTAAAAATTCTGTGTGATTTGGGCAAATTGGAAGGATTCATGATTGTAAGGAATTAACAAGCAAAGCAAACTAGTCTGGTACACCAGGGATGATTTCCTTGAGGAAGAAATTACATAGAAGTTTCTCTGTTGAGGAGTATGGGAAAGAGTGTGGGAGAGAAAAGCAAGTGGGAAGGCTTTAAGAGGAGAAAAGAATGTGTGTGTTGGAGGAACTAAAAGAAGGTCTGCAGGGCTGGAGCACAGAAAGCTAAGGCAAGAGTGATATGGCTTGTAAGGAGGCAGGAAAAGCAGGGAGGGACCAGATTATACACAGTTTTATTAAAGATATTGGCAGAATATAATATGGAGTGGGTGGTGGAGAGTGTGAGTGAACACTGGAAGACTCCTTTAGTAGCTATTGTGGCAACTCAGATGACAGTGACAGTAATGATTGTTCGGACTACAGTGGTGGCACTGGTGAGAGAGAGAAATACATGGATTTAAAGGATATCTAAGATGAAGATTCAGCAGGATTAGGAGGTTGATAGATGTGAAGTTGTGTGAGAAAGTCAAGGATGCTTCCTAGATTTCTGGCTAGAACCGAGTTGGGCAAGTCGTGCCATGTCCTGAGGTAGGGAACACTGACGCAGCAGGTTTGATGGAGAAAGATGAATTGAGCTTTGGTGTCTGTTGGGTTTGAGGGGCCCATGAACTATCCAAGTGAAGATGTCCAGTGGGCAGGTAAATGAATATACAGGTTGAAGTTTTGGAGAGGTTGAGGAGACAAGTATAGGTCTGAAGTGACTAAATCCATCGTTGGCTTTGGCAATGAATGGGAGCACCTGGGAAGTGTGTACAGAGCGAGAAGACGGCTATGGGACAAACCTCTGAGCAAGTAGAGAAGAAACTGGCAAATAAGAGTGATCAGCGAACAGGTAAACTAGGTGTTATATCAGTTAAAGGGAGAGTGGTTTGAAAAGGAGGGTTTAATGTTGCTAAGAGGCCTAATGAGATAAAAACTACTAGTATTCTTACTGAGAATTTTTTGTGGAGCACTGGGGGCAGAATCCAGATTACAGTGGGTTGAGAAGTGGGAGGAAAGTGAGGAATTGCGGCACTAACTATAGACACTTTATAGCTGGCTGTGAAGAAAAGCAGCAACAGGTCAATATTTAGAGGGAGCATGGCATCGTATTTTAGTTTATTTTAAAAGATGGTGGAGATTTTACACATTTAAATATTGATGGAAAAATCCAGTAGAGAGAGGCTGATGATGTGTGTGTGAAGAAATTGTTTGCACGACATCCCTGTGCACAGATGGAGGGAGTAGCCTTAGCTCTGAGGATCACTATAATAGAAGTGAAGGCTCAAAGACGGGGACAGACAGGTAGGTTTGTAGATTTGACATCAGAGAAGTTGAAGGAGTTCACGTCTGATGGTTTTCTGTTTTCTCTTTGAAGTAGGAGTGTAAGAGTTAGAGGCGAGGGCTTTGCAGGTGTGAGGAATGAAGACCGAGGTAGCAGCTGTGGAGAGCTGGAGTGTGAGCTAGCTAGGGAAGCAAAGCCTAGTGTAGAAAACCTTGTCTGAGCTTGCATCATGGGGGAAGAGTTTTCTTCTAAATATGGCTTGTTTGGTTTTGGTACTTGGAGGAAAAAGATCCGGAAAGCAGCTCTTGTCTTCTAATGCAAACTGCAGGATCTAAGATTTTCTCCAGAGTAATGATAACTCTTCCTTGCTACTGACACTAATGACGACTACCACTTCCTTTGACACTCTGACATGTTGTTAGTTTTTCCCTACGTAAGAAAATTTAATTTCAGTGCATTTAGCACTTGATTTTTCCATAGTGAAATTTCAGCTTCATTTTGGAACTTAGCAACCAATTTTTCTACTTTTATGCAGAGCATCTTTGTTTAGTCCCATTGATGCAATTCCTTTAAGTCTTCTTTTAAAAATGAGATTCCCCAGGTTGCTGCTCTTGTTCTACTTCCCATCTTTCATATGCATGGAATATGAAAGGTGACACAGGAAGTACAATGTTGGGCTTTTAAAGTGCCTTAGATCAGGGGCTTGATATAAGGAGCTGATCCAAATATGACCTAATATATAAAACAGAGCTAGTTATTGTATAGGTCCTGCTCTCTAGCAGCAGTTAATTGAGATGACAATTTCTCATTATTGGTTTCTGTAATATACTAGATGAATATATGACAATTAGAAGGTAAGGATAGATTACATTTAAAATATTCAAGCAAGGAGTTCTTGCTACCATTTTCTGAGAGGGAGAAACAAATGGGTGGAAAAAGTATGAGAAGAGATGGGGGCCATGTGACTAAGCTTTTGAGTTTGTTTCTTATATATAAAATGGGAATAAATGGGAATAATACCTGTTAAAACATGAGAATTAAATGAGATTTTATATACATATATTTCTCTAGAAAATAATGTACAAGGTATTTTATATACATATTAATATATAGATGCATATATATAATGTGCAAGGTACTTCAACATATGTGCGTGTGTGTGCACAGAAAGCACCCTGCACACTACAGATATAAAGGTTAGTTGTTGCTATTATTTACCATTCTAAGTTTCTCTTTTGTACATATCAGCCATTTTTCACACAGCTGTTTAGCTGCATGGCAATGTAACACCAAGTTTTCAGACTTGCTGTTTGTCTTAAAATGGAACTGAGTAGTAGGACAGAAGGGAAATAAAGTTTATTTTAGTGTCTATTGTATACTTTACATATGATATCTAATCCTTATACTACCTGCCTAAACAGACTACTATGTTCATTTTTCAGATGAGGCCACTGAATCTCAAATTAGCCTGAAGCTACAAGTTTATAACTGACAGAGCTTAGATTTGATTAAAACATTCATGCTCTAATACCACAGCATACAAATTTCCAAAAATATTTTCTCTTTTTCTATTTTAAGTGATGGAAGTAAAAACACATTCAGTATCAGTAAATAACCATGTAACTGAGAAATTCTACTTTGCCATTTCAATGAAATGTCTATTATTAAAACATACGGTCACTATGGATATAGTAAAAATTATAGAATAGTCAAAATAATTAGGTACATATCAAAAATATAATCCACTTGTAAATTTTAAATTATTCTGATCTAGTTAGGACCAGTGCTTGTGAAATTCAACACATACCTACCCAAAGCGTGGAAATATTTGTGGTTTAGACAGTATGAAACAGAAAACCCACTGATACTTATCTTTTTTACCACCATCTACAGCTGGGTTTATGTACAGTGACCTTTTTGAATTCTATATTGAGACACAAGTCAGACAAGTGTGATTATACTTATGGGGCAACACAATAGGATATTTGAAAGCAGGACAGTTCAGTTTGCTAATTGCTTAGCCCAATTTTGAATAACCTGGTTTCCTTTTGAATGTTTTGAAGATGAATTTCGCATAATGGATCCTTTTGACTCTAAGAGAGCACAATACTAGCAAAAGATCCTTTCCCTATTTCATGTATCATGTAACATCAATGGTGTATGGTTAAGCAGGTGCATAACTTATAGGCTATTATAACATCTAAAGAAATACAAGTCAACTCTTAAATTCTCCTGTCATTTATAATGCTAACATTTATAGTTGTTACATTCCAATGCTAACAATGCTAAACGACATACTCAAAATGTTTTGTTTTGTTTTTGAGACAGAGTCTCACTCTGTCGCCAGGGCTAGAGTGCCATGGCGTCAGCCTGGCTTACAGCAACCTCC
>VBSM01002959.1:13150145-13184881 GCA_008086735.1 Cheirogaleus medius | reverse complement strand
CAAAAAAAAAAAATAAAAAATAAACAAACATACTTTGCATTATTAGAAAGATAGAAAGATGACAACTTTTCCCCCAAGAGGATCTGACTCTCCTAGTCTAGACTAGCTGCCTAAGTCACCAGTCACTGAAATAATACTGCTTTCTTATCTTTATCTACACTTGTGGCTTATTAGCAACCTGTGTCACTCCTCTTGTGGTCCTTCCCTCCCTATTTCACCTCTACAGCTGATTGCCAGTTCCTAATCTTTTCCCTGTCCCCATCTTTCATTAGGTCTCTTTTTTATCCAAAACATAATGACTTGAAATGGAAACTTTTTGGTAGCTTTCTCTTTGACTTTTAGTTTCAACTCCTGTTCACTCAGACCTGCTATATAACCTGTACTTATTTACATTTACTGTGTTTTCCCTTCCTGGCTAAAAGGAACTGAGTTACTGCCCTCTGTGGTCAGTGGGTGGCGAGGTTATTTTGGGCCATGAGGGCTGGGGGCAGGGTTAGGCTAGGGAGGTAGCTGAAATAAGTTTCATGGCTGAAGCTAATTTTTGGGTTTTAAGTCTCATATGCATTACAATCTAATTCTTATTAGGAACAGAATTAATATATGTACTCAACGTATCATCTGATTGTTCATTATTTGAAACAACTAAAACAGACCAGTGTTTTTGGAGGGACAGCATTTCTTTTTATTCTTCGTTCCACATTTTAAAAATTACATTGTCTGCATTTTGAATTAAGTGAATGGGGTGAGAAAGGTCACTTTTCTTCCTTTATATTTAAAGAATAAACCAACTCTAAGTCTGTAAGTTTCAGATACAGTAACAGTCCTGAAAACACCATGACATAACTGAAAACAACTCTGCAGATTAAGGATAGGGTGGAAAACCTGTAACTATCAGAAAGCAGAAATATTTATCTAAAATAACAGGTAACCATGGGAAGTTATCAGCTATGAGTTTTAGAACCAAAGAACTTTGGATATAAGGAGAAAGTGTATCCGTGGCTAATAGACAAGGTAAAGAAAAGCTATTATCAATCCAGAGTAGCAAGTCGACCCACTCAGTGAACAAACTAAGAGGTCCACCACAGTCATTTATTTTAATGAAATTACTCAAATTTCCCCTTTCTTAGAGTATTATAGAAACCAGATGGAGGAAGATGGGCTAACATCGTCTCATCAAATATTTGCAAAGATTATGCAGATACCTGGGAAAGCCTTTGCATGGTGAATAGACAAGATATCACAAAGAAATGAATAATTGATTCTCATAATATTTAGGTCTTAAATAAAGTTAGGCCTTGATCTGCTTCCAGCCAGTTGATCTCTTTAATTATGTAGGCCATGCAACAAGTCTTTGGTTCTATTCTATAGTTTCCTTCCTTGCATTCCTCTAGATTTCATATATTCTTGAGTTATTTTCCAGAGCACTGCTTTTCCTTTAGAATAAGCCAATGTGGATAAGGGAGACCAAAAGGAAATTAATTTCATACCAATAAGAAAAGTCTTACTAGAACCTTGTTTGTAATGAATGTTCACATAAGTTGGTTGTAAGGTTTTGGTATATAATTTCAAGATATTTTCACAGACCATATTGCTCTCAAGGCAGGGTTAAAGTGAAACTGTCCATTAGGATAATGCAGAGGATAACATTTGTTCAGGAAAAAGTAAGAATACTAAGCTTTCCTCTACTAGGCATCTTCCCTCAGGCACTGAGATTGCAGTCATCAACAAATGGGGAAGGGCAGAAAGAGGAGACTTCAAAAGTCACAAATATATTTCAACAGCTAATTTTTAGCAAGTCTGTCAATGAGGTCCTTCCATTCTCCCCTCTTCTTTGTGATGTATGGAGGGGTAAGTAGCTGCAGCAGTGATTCTGTCTGCTGCCTAAAGAAGTTGTGACACAAGGCCTCAGTGTTACATATCACGTACATCCCACAGTCATAGCTGTTTTGTTGAGCAGGGGCTCTCTCTTCTACAAAGACCAGTTTGTCTCCTTTTCTGCCTAAGAAAACCTCCAGTTTCTCCGCTACCTGCTTTGCGTGGACTGAGTTGCTCCTACTATGGGAATCATAATGACAAAAGCTATTTTTATCTTGGAGATAAACCAACAAACTCCAGTGGGTTCCCCCAGCTGCATGGTTGGAGTTATCATTGATGGCTAAAAATATAACTCTCTTGTGGGGGAGGTCCAGAGGCTCAAGGAACATGGCGATCTCTGCTGGGTTGCTGGTGCACTTGATGAACTGGGTGACTTCAGGGCTGATGAAGCAGACATGGTCAGAACAGTCACGAAACTGACTGTTGGCAAAGTACTCAAAGGCAAACCCAATAATATGGTCATTAAGCCAGTTTGGTGGATCCAATAGTGAGACATCTGATTGCCGCAGTAGACTGTCCATGTAACTCAAGACTACAGGGTCCATCTTGTACTGACCAGGGCTGCTGAGAAATTCCAGAAGCTGAAAGAGAGGCAAAAGACAATATTTACTGTTGAATATAATACCTGAATGTAAAATGGGGCTATAGAATAACAGCTACTCTCATAGGGTTGTGGTAAAGAATAAATATACAGTCGATCCTTGAACATGGGTTTGAACTGAATGGATCCACCTATATGCAGATTTTCTTCTGCCTCTGCCAGCCCTGAGACAGAAAGACCAACCCCTCCTCTTCCTTAGCCTACCCAACATGAAGAAGACCAGGATGAAGATCTTTACGATGATCCACTTCCACTTAATGAATAGTAAATCCACTTTCTCTTCCTTATATAGTAATTTTGATAATATTTTCTTTTCTCTAGCTTGCTTTATTATAAAAATACAGTATCTATTAAACATAACATACAAAATATGTGCTGACTATGTTATCAGTAAGCCTTCTGGTCAGCAGTAGACTATTAGTAAAATTTTTAGGGAGTTAAAAGTTATACACGGATTTTCAACTACACGGGGGGTCAGCATGCCTAACCCCTAGGTTGTTCAAGGGTCAACTATAATTGTAAGTAACTTTAGCTTATGTGCTGTATGTAAACAATTAGTTAGAACACAAACTATGGAAATTTTCCATGTAGACAGTATGCATGAATTTTTTTTTCTTTTTGGTTTCTGAATTGCAAAGACAGTAAGCATGAATTTTTAATTTCCTTCTTAAATGCAGAGATTGGTTAAAATTATAGCTAATGTTTTACCAAACACTATAGCACTTACCATCTTATTTGGCTCTTTAATGAATATGCATGATAACAGTAGCAAATTATTTTTATATTAAAGATGAATTGAAAGAATCTAAAAAAAAAGTGCAGGGCACAGTGGCTTGTGTCTGTAATCCCAGCTACTCAGAAGGCTGAGGTGGGAAGACTGCTTGAGGCCAGGAGTTGGAGACCAGCCTGGGTGAAAGAGCAAGACTCTGTCTCAAAAAAAACGTTACTACTTACCAAATGAAGTAGTTTCTATTTCAACATTAATTTTCAAGAGATAAGATAAAATATTGCTTCCGTCTGGGGGTGGTGGCTCACGTCTGTAATCCTAGCACTCTGGGAGGCTGAGGCAGGAGGACTGCTTGAGGTCAGGAGTTCGAGACTAGCCTGAGCAAGAGTGAGACTCTGTCTCTACTAAAATAGAAAAAATTAGCTGGGTGTGGTGGTGTGTACCTGTAGTCCCAGCTACTGAAGAGGCTGAGGCAGGAGGATTGCTTGAGCCCAGGAGTTTGAGGTTGCTATGAGCTAGGCTGACACCACAGCACTCTAGCCTGGGAAACAGAGTGAGACTCTGTCCCCAAAAAACAACAAAATATTGCTTCCTCCTTCCAAAATGGAAAGTGATAGTGATAAGGGTTGTAGTTAAAAGGAACTATAATTTCTTATGTATATATATTTATTATTGTTTTTGAGATGCAGTCCTACTCTGTTGCCCGGGCTAGAGTGCTGTGGCATCAGCCTAGCTCACAGCAACCTCAAACTCTTGGGCTCAAGTGATCCTCTTACCTCAGCTTCCTGAGTAGCTAGGATTATAGGCATACACCATCATGCCCGGCTAATTTTTTCTATATGTATTTTTTGTTGTCCAGCTAATTTCTTTCTATTTTTTTAGTAGAGACGGGGTATTGCTCTTGCTCAGGCTGGTCTCAAACTCCTGAGCTCAAACGATCCACCTGTCTTGGCCTCCCAGAGTACTAGGATTACAGGCGTGAGCCACCAGCGCCCGGCCAGGAACTGTAATTTCAAGAACAGAAAATCATGACAGTAATCAAAAGAAATTCATTTCTGAGACTGCTTAGCTATGAGCATGAGTGATATAATTTACTTTTGCCCATTTCCCATCCTTAACCTTAAGAGGTATCAAAAGCTGATATAGTGTTTATAATGTAAGTTAGAACTTCTTTGGGCCTTTTAAAAGGTAGTATGGCATAGCAATCAGGAGACCTGGGTCTAGCCCTAGTTTTATCACTGATTTGCTAATATCATCTTGCCATGTAAATGATTTTGTCCTTGTTTTTGTCATCTGTAAAAAGGGCATATATCTGCCTTACCTACCTCAGAGACTTGTAGAGAAGTCTAAATAATTTTACTTGAAGGTATTACAATAGTTTAAAAAATATGTTTTCAATTTGATGATGTTAGCAAGATAATAAGAAAATCCAGATAGAGCTCCAAACCAATCAAAGAAAATGAGGTTTAGAAACCAATATCCATTCACATTATCTCTTCCAAAAACAGAATGACTAACTTAGGGAAGAAGCAAGACAAGTTGTATAATGAGATTAATATGCTTGTGATCACTCAAAATCAAGTGCTAAAAAAGACAAGAAGTCTGATGGGTGCAGAAGAAGACACTATATATGAGCCTAACAGACTCAACAAAGTTAAGATAGTTAACTGTTATGCACTGACCTGGCAGCACAACAGTATTTTTAAAAATCACATAGCAATAAACTGTCACATGCAGATTGAGAGTACAAAATAAAGCATATTGTAAGAAAACAGTAATACTCTTGTGAAAGACAAGGCTAGAATTATAACATCAAGTGAATTATGGCCATTAGGCAATTATTTTACCACTTGATTATACCATTAAACCAATAAAATTTTGTGATATAACCATTTTCATGTAATCAAAACTTTGCAAAAACCTATATAAAAATAAATCTATCCCTTAAGAAAAAAAGCTAAAGTAAATGAAGTAACTATGAAGCATCCAAGATGGTTTTATGTACATACAATATATCATAATCTGAACTATTTCAGAAACAATATAAGGCTGTTTATGAGAAAAAATACATATATAATAAGATGGCATGAATTAAGATTTTCTTAAGAAAAGAGGAATAAATAGGGCAGAGACATAAACTGGAGCCAGGAATGAAGTTAATGAGGCATAGAGCACATTTGTTATGGGTGGGCCACAAATTTGGCTCTAAGCTTTTTTGGCAGCTAACCAGAGAGAGTTAAGTTAAACATTCACAATGTTCATAAGGTAAAAGCAAAGCAACTGCTCAGGAGAGGTAAAAGAAGTCTTTGTATTAAAGTCAGTTTTTTCTCAAGAAATTTTAATAAAAGACACAGTGTATCAACGAATAGTCTCATAATATCCTTATGATAGATGCAATAGTTTGATAGGATTATTTTCTATAATGATCCTTAATATCTAGCCTGATGGCAAACGGGAAAACAGCAATCTGGTAAAAGCAAGTTGGTGAAAGCTAAGTAATCATCTAGTTGATCTGACTTCATCTAAGAGTATATTAATATAAAGGGGAATAACTGCATGAGTGTCAAGCAAGGCTCCCTGGATATAGCATCTCTCCCTCATGCCTTCAATGTATGCTGCAAAATGGCGAGTGTCAGATTGCACAGTTTGGCAAATATCTGGAGACCTGCTCTCTATGCTGCCTGCTGAAATCATACCCACACCTTAACAGCCAACTCAGCTAGGAATAGAGAAGGGTGCCTAAATAGACAGTCATCTCTACCTTGGAGGGAGTGTCCACAGGCAGGGCTAAGATTTTCTTCATTAATAGTTTTTATGTTTTATCTATTTGATTTTTAACATATCCAACACACAGATAAAGCGTTAATCAAAGCCCTAATTATATTCTATACAGCATGACTGCAACAGTTTAACTCTAAAAATTCTAATGCAAATAGAAATTAACTAGCCTTTGGTCAAACCACCCTTGGCTAAGAAAAAGAACTCTAAACTTCATATCTGAAGACTTGAATTTTAGACTCAGTTCTGTTACTCATTGGTTGTGCGATCATAAATAATTAATATTTAATTTAAGTCTCGATTCCTCTTATGTAAAGTGAGAATATTAATACATGATCTTTATATAAGGTATGTCAATATAAAACAAACATGTACTAAGATTTTTAAAAATATAACATAAAGTATTTCTAGATATCTGTTATGCCATCAGGAAATTTATATCCCAATAACTGATAACTGTAATGTATTTTACTTAATAAATGTTTGAGTGTTTCTTGTGTTCTAGGGGCTAGAAATACAGAATGAGAATGAAATAGTCACAGTTCCTACCCTTTCTTAGCTTAAGCCTATTCTGTTACAGTGAACATATACTGCATATACAATTCGTTTAGTTAATGAACACCTACTGAGGACCTAATGTTAGGTGCTGTGAGAGCTACAAAGATGTATAAGGTGGCTTACAGTCAATAAGGTAAGAAACCTATTCAGAAAAGGGAATAATCATTCCCAGCTAGGAGGGTGAAAAGGAAGAAGCATTCAGATTAGGAAAGGCTTCAAGGAGAAAGTGGCATAAAAGGTGGCTCTTGAACGGCAGGTAGAGTTGGATGCATGGAGAAGGACATTAAGGATACAGAGAGGCAAGAATACTGTTAAGTATGGAGAGAATCTTGAGTAGTCCAGTGTGGCTAGAATTAAGTGGGAGTAGTAGGGGTGTAGGTGAGGGTTAGAAGAATAAGATCATTAGAAGCTAAGTGGTAACAGACTGAATTCCAGGTGAAGGAGTTTGAAATTTATACTGGAGGAAATGGCTAGGTCAATACTTAGATTAATAATTCAATCATAAAATACAGAATTAATTGGTAGGGAGAGAAACTGAAGGCAGAGATCAATTAGATTTTCACTCAAAGTAAAGGTAGGAGGTAATGTCCTAAGCCAGGGGAAACAGTAGTAGGAATGGAGAAATAGATATTGCAGACAGAGAATAAGATCCAGTAAGTGATCAGAGGAGGGTGGATAAAAGAGAAGAATTATGAAATGGTTTGGAGGTTCAGTGGGGTGAGTGGGAGGATGATGATAATATTATTAACAGGGTGGGATAAAAGAAGATGGAAGGGGACCTAGCAAAAGAACTAAGAGCCATCTATAACCATCATAGGAACATTTCCTTTCTATATAGTGAGCACTGTGCCTGGCATATCTGAGGTTCAATAAATGTGTACTAGATAAATGAAACATTTTACAAAGGGAGTCAGAAAATATGGATTAGAGAAAAAAGGAGAAATGAGATCTCAAGACTTTTTTATCTTCTGTAACACTTCTATTCTTACTTTGGTTTTGTGCTTTCTCTGTTTTCCTCTGTTGCTGACCTGTGTACTTGGTCTTGGTGGCTGGTAAGTAAGATTGGGTGAACAGTAAGAAAGGTGAGTGAAATGGGGAGACAATGATCTTCTCATAGTCCTATTTGTAAAATCCTACAAAACATGTTATACTTCTATGTTTTGGGTTGAGGCTCTGATTTTGCCACTTGCTATTTATGTGACCCTGGGCAAGTTATTCATCCTCTTTCTGGGCCATATTTTCCTCATCTGTGAAATGAGATAGTAACAGAACCCTCACAGGGTTGTTATGTGAATTAAAAATATGCATGAAAACATTTAGCACATTGTCTGATATACAGCAGGCTCTCAAAAAAAGTTAGTTTCCTTCCTTGTTACCTATATTTGGGATGGTAATAATGGACCCTAAAGATTTTTGGAAAATGAAGCATTTGTTTGTCTATTCATATAAAGCTACAAAGTCATCAAAGATAGAACTAGCCATGGCATGACTCTGTGCTCTTGTAAGCTTACTTTTGGCAATGCTAATCCAGAGAAAATTGTTCTCTCTTTTATTTTTTAACCAAAGCTAACTGACCCAGGGAGAAAATTGTTCTCTTAACCTGAGAGTGAAGCAATAATGTTAACGTGTTGTTAGTATACACAAATCCTGTGATTACAGGGTTTAGTTTATTATATCTTCCAATTTCTGCAACTAAATGAAGCTAATATTGAATTCACAGTGTAAGGCCGGGCGCGGTGGCTCAAGCCTGTAATCCTAGCATTCTGGGAGGCCAAGGCAGGAGGATTGCTCCAGGTCAGGAGTTGGAAATCAGCCTAAGCAAGAGCAAGACCCCATCTCTACTAAAAATAGAAAGAAATTAGCCAGACAACTAAAAATATATATATAGAAAAAATTAGCCGGGCATGGTAGCGCATGCCTGTAGTTCCAGCTACTCGGGAGGCTGAGACAGGATTGCTTGAGCCCAAGAGTTTGAGGTTGCTGTGAGCTAGGCTGACACCACGGCACTCTAGCCCAGGCAACAGAGTGAGACTCTGTTCCAAAAACAAACAAAAAAAGAATTCACAGTGTAGAATAATTCCTAAACAAAGGTTTAATTTTAAAAGAAGATATTATTTTTTCATATTAATCCTAAAATCATTAAAATGCACACTATTTGAAAACTATTATAAAATGTAAAAAGTAATAAAAACTAAATCAAAGGGAAAGTTTACAATTCAAGAGGAGCCATTCTGATTATCTGTTGATATAAAGGAAGAAGCTGCTGGTTCAGCAGAAACATTAAGCTGGAAGTTGAAAACATAGGATTCGGTTTGGATCTGCAATTGATCAGCTGTTTGGAGAAGTCACTTAACCTCTGGGCCTCAGCTTCAATATCTGTAAACTGAGGGGTTTGGATCAGATAAATAAAAGTTCTAGCCAGGGATGCACATCAGAATTATCTATGGGGACTTTAAAGAACATACATGATCTTTTTTTTTTTTTTTTTGAGACAGAGTCTCACTCTGTTGCCTGGGCTAGAGTGCCGTGGCGTCAGCCTAGCTCACAGCAGCCTCAAATTCCTGGGCTCGAGCAATCCTTCTGCCTCAGCCTCCCGAGTAGCTGGGACTACAGGCATGCACTACCATGCCCGGCTAATTTTTTCTATATATTTTTAGTTGACCAATTAATTTCTTTCTATTTTTTAGTAGAGACGGGGTCTCACTCTTGCTCAGGCTGGTCTCGAACTCCTGACCTTGAGCGATCCTCCCGCCTCAGCCTCCCAAAGTGCTAGGATTACAGACGTGAGCCACCACGCCCGGCTCATACATGATCTATATCTGGGGGTAGGGTCTGGGCACGTGTATTTTTAAGACATTTCCAAGTAATTCTATGATTTCCAAGTTTCCTCCAGCTCCACATTCTATGATTCAAAGTCTAAGCTCTCATCTTTGCCAATTTTTAAATTCTGTCATCCTATTTTAAAATTCCTGCAAATTCTAGTTTTCTAGTCCAAGGGTCAGCAAACTACAGCCTGCAAGGCCAAACTTAGCCCAGTGCCTCTTTTTGTAAATAAAGTTTTATTGAAACAAAGCCATGCTCATTTGTTTACATATTGTTTATGGCTGCTTTTGAGTTACAAGGACAAAGCTGAGTCACCTGTGAAGCCTAAAATATTTACTGTTTGGCCTCTTAGAGAAAAACTTTGCCAATCCCTTTTCTAGACCACTGTTATATAATCTATTTTAAATTTCTAGGTTTAATTAATTTTTTTCCTTTTATTTCATCATATAATGGGGGTACAAATATTGTTAGGGTTACATACATTGCCCCTACAACCCCTCCCCCACACACATGCCAGAACTTCAAGGGAGTCCAATCCCCAGGTGGCGCGCACAGCACCCATTATGTAACTCTACACTTCCTCCCCCCTCCCGCCTGCCCTCCATCCGACCAAAGATTTTTTTTTTTACATTTTGGATACATTGTATAACTTTCCCTCTCCCTAAGAAGGGTTAGAGGTATGCCCTTCCCCCCCCCCAATGCTGGCCACATCCCTATGATGTGGGTCTTGCCCCCCCACAACCCTGGTGAACACTACCACCATTTGAGCTAGGTTGAATTAATTTTAAGAGCTTTTAAAGTTCTAATAAAGCACTGGGGTTATTTATGAAAATATCTTAAAGGCAGTAACCTTTAACTAGAGGAGTTAATGCTGTTTCAATATGGTTTTTTAATGAATGGAAATGCTTAAAAATACTAATTACACTAGATATAAAGAATTATAGACATTATAAGATGTACAAGTATTTACTTTATGAGATCAAAAATATACATTAGGGTCTTAAATTAACAAGGATTTTATAAGGCATGCAGCAAGTCTCCTAACTTCTGGGAAAATATGCCTGTTGGCTATTGAATGAGGTAGTAATCCACATACACTTGTTTCATTGAAAACATACTATTCCAGAATTGTGAGCTTTACTCACTTTTCCCTCTAATTATTGAGTAAGCATTCCTTAAAAAGAAAAAAAGAGAGAGTCTCATTCAGGTATGTCTTTTAAAACATTACAAAGTGTAGCCATTCTGCTCATTTTAAATGACTATTATAAAGATTAAGTTTCTAAATGTAGTTCCTCTCTGCACCCTCTTTGGCTGCTGTTTCAAGTAGTACCAAACTGCAAATGCTGACAGATGTGGTCTGTGCTTCTCTAAATTTGCAGTCCCCAACCCCCAGGCCGCAGCCCAGTACTGGTCTGTGGCCTGTTAGGAACCAGGCCTCAAGCATCACTGCCTGAGCTCTGTCTGTGGAAAAACTGTCTTCCACGAAACCGGTCCCTGCTGCCAAAAAGGTTGGTGACCACTGAAAATGGATACATGTTCCAGCAGGTATCAAACAGCAAACAAATACCAGAAACAAACAAAGGCTAAATACAGTACATCTTCCTAGAGCTTCAATTTCACCAGCTTTAGGGGAGAAGAGCTAAACAATTGTTGACTTAAAATATTTTAATCAGAAACTTAAAATATTTTAATTATTAACATAAACATGGGTATATTATAGTATTTAATACAAAATCAGCATGAATTTTAAAAATAAAATATGAGATTCCCATAGAACTTTTGTACTTAGGGCAGGCAATATTCTCTGCTTCGTTTACTCTACTGGCTTGCATACTTCAGCAGAACAGCCCATAGGTACTGTCCATAGCTGATGTGTCTGTAACATAAACCCATATTTCTTAGGAACCAGATTCTCTAATAATTAATAAAGGCATGAGCACAAGCTTATGCTTTAGTAGCGTAAATGTGTTTAGGAGAAATACATGTATTAATATTAAAGCAAATTTATTCACTTGATCAAAATATGATTGGTGTCTTATGTGTGCCAATTTTGCCTGTAATTGAACCTAGTATTATATAATGAAATATGGACATCACCCCAGAATTTTCTATTTTCTTCATACCTCACAACCAATCTATAACATGTCCTTTTGATTCTACAGTCAAAATATTCTACCCAATGATTTCCATCTTTACTACTATCACCTTAGTCAAACTGGTCACCATTTCTTGCTTGACCTTGCCTAACAGGTCTCCTTATTTCCATCATTGACCCCTTCCAGTAAATTCTCCATACAGCCGTCAGAATAATTGTTTAAAATTTTAAGTTAGATCATGTCCATCCACTGCTTAAGACCCTCTCGGAGCTCATAGAAAAAGAAAAAGAAAATTCCCTACTCTAGCTTACAAAACCCTCCCATGATACATGGCTACAGCTGCTTCTCCAACCTCATTTCCTATTATTCTTCCCCTTGCCCACCAAGCCCCAGCCACATCGACTTTCTTTTTATTCCTCAAACACACCATGCTATTTCTTTCTTGAGGGCTGGTGTACTAGCTGTGTCTGCACCTTCTAGTGGTTGACTCCTTTTGTTAGGTAGATCTCACTTTAAATGTTACTTATTCACAGAGGTTTCCCCTGACCAGCCAAAATAAAGAGGCCACCAGTCACTCTCTGTCACTCTAATTTCAATTGTTTGCATAGCACTCATGACCATCTGATAGTTTATTTATTTATTGGTTAATATTCTCTTTCCCTCCCTCCCTCCCTCTCTCTCTCTCTTTCTCTCTCTCTCTCTAAAATAAGAATGTAAACTCCATGAAAATAAGCGAACAAGGGACCTTGTCTGCTTTGTTTACTATTTTAACCCCAGGGCCTAAAACAGTGCTTGTCAGGGAGGTACTCGATAAATAATTACAGAATAAATGAATAAATAATGGTGTATAGATCTCAATATAAATGAAGTTTTGCAGAGAAATGTTTACATTTACAGAGTCTTAGAAGGGGTCTTTAGTATCCCTTCTGGTTTAACTTCCTATTCCATGTAAGAATTCTTCATTTCTCCTCTTAGGAAAAAAGGTACAGAAGCTTAACTTACAACAAGCTGTATGGTATTAGAGCAGAAATAGATATATCAATGGGACAATATAACAAAAAATTCATACACAGATTAGAAACTTTAAATATAATGATGAAGCCATTACAAATCAATGGAAGAGTCTGTTCCTGTAGGTAATGTATTGGCCATTACGTTTATCTGACAAGTCAGTAGGGGAAATTATGGATTTTTCCAAGGTTTTCAGTGTCTTCCACTGACGTCTATGTTCTATAGCAGCTCTGTCCAATAGGATTTCTTGTGATTGAAATATTCTTTATTTGCAATGTTCAATACTGTAACCACTAACTACATGTGGCTATTGAGTACTTGAAATGTGGTCAGTGTGACTGAGGAATTGAATATTTAATCATATTTAATTTTAATTAATTAAAATTTAAATTTAAATAGCCACATGTGGCTAGTGGCTAGTATATCGGACAGCTCGGTTCTATAGGCTTTCAGAGGTATTTTTGGAAGAACAAAAAATAGGATTACATGATTAAATACGTTAGGGAAATGTTAACTACTAAAACTCCTTATTGGAGATTGATAATGCACACAAGCACATAAAAACCTACAAAAAGTTTGGCAATAAAAATTTTATTTAACTTTTTTTGATCTGATCTTTCCCCAAACTTGTTTGACCATGAAAAATTTTTTTTGTTTTCAAGAATATCTATTAACAACCTATGGTCTGTGTACTTAAATGTGGGAGATGCTTGCAGGATTTTTAAATAAATGGCATTGGCATAATTTGTTAATCATTTGATTAAAAAAAAAAAGTTAGAGTCCTACTTTATACCTTAAATTATATTTTAGATGAAGGAAACAGTTAAATGTTAAAAAGTGAAACAAAAATATAATAGAAACACATATAATACACTTATATGACTGGCCAATAAATACATGTAAAGACGTTGAACACCTTATTGGTAATCAAAGTAATGCAAATTAAAACAAGATTTCATTCTTCACCAACGTAGCAAAGATGAAGAAAACATAATAACCAATATTGCTGAAAGACAGGGAAAATGAGCACTTTCATTTTGATAGGAGTATAAATAATTTGTCATTATATTTTACTTTTTAACAAATGTACACATGTAGAGATTACACCTTCAGAAATTTATCTTAAGTGAAACATTAAGAATTTGCGCAAAATTTTAACAAGATGGTCACCACAGCAAATATTCGTAAAAGAAAAATTGGAAACAACCTGGAGTTCAAAGAGGACCAGTAAATTAAATAATAGGGTTTCCAAACAGTGAAATAGTTTTCAGCCATTAAATATAACATTTAAGATGTAAATTTATTGACATAGAAAAATGTTCATGATATGCTTCAAAAAGAACAGTTATATAAAAATTTGGGTATGATAAAAACACAAAAATCAAGAACGATATCCATCAGAAGTTCTAATACAGTTTTCTTTAACCACTTCGGTACGGTGCTCACTGGCTGTGAACCCTTGCCCACAGCCGGCACTCTCAATCCGCACGGTAGTTTGTGCTGTGCAGTAACGACAAATCCATTTTGCTCTTGTGTGATGAGGAAAGCTTTAAAGCATTGAAAGCTTGTTTTACTTTACAGGCAGCTTTAGGAAAATAACTATAATAATTCCTGCTAAGGACTTGTTAAAAGGTCACAGATTTGTAGTAACTTATTACCTGAATGTACACACTGCAACTGCAGAGATAAAAGTAAAAGCTTTTGGCTGTCGACTAAAGTCGACGCTGGGCTGTGGGCGTTCATCTGTGGCTGTCGACTAGAGTCAACGCTCCTACTGAAGTAGTTAAGAAACAGGATTAATACTGTTTTGATTTTTTTTTCTTTCTACCTTTTGATATTTTCCTGCTTTAATTTTTTTCCTCCTTTCTTTTTATTCTGAGCATAACCAGTACATACAGAGATTTCCATTTTTGGTGGGTGGGGGGAAGATGTACCACCTCCCACTCTTATACTGACCTAAAATATGTCTGTTTCTTCAACTTAGGAGTTTTACTTCTGTCCTCTAGAAAAAACAGAGTAAGTCTAATCTCTTTTCCATAAACCTTCAATCACAAATATTTAAAAATAATTTGATGTGTACCAAAATTAGAAGATTATGCCCAACTTCTAAGGTATGGTCCCATTTGCACTTTCACAAAAAGAATCAGATCCAAGACCAATGTGCCTTTTTTATGGCAGCATAAAACAGAAATATTTTCAGGAAGGAAGTTCAAGGCTGCTTTTTGGGTTTCAATTTCCCCCAATTAAACATTTCCTTTTAATGCTAAGCCTAAACCATCCAGAGATTTGTATAACATGGCATGTAAAAATTACCATCAAGATTTATATAACTCTCTTGAGTGCGGAGATTAGATTTTACTCATCCCCATATCTTCAGTGCCTGATAAACTGAAGTTTTAATAAATAAATATTTTTCCTGAGCAAAATACAGAAGTGAAATATATTTTTAAAAATTCATAAAAATATAAAACTGTTAAACATAGGAAACATGCTCAATTTTATAAATAATTTATATATTTCATGTTCCTCTAACATCAGTATTTCACAAATAGAGGAATGCAGCTTTCAAAGTAGAAAAACCACTTTGTGTGATGATAATGCCTGGTAACTCTACTGCCAAAAATTCCATTTTGTCCTGTCTTGGGGCAAGGAGATAAAAGAAATCCTAAAAGATCACCTTGTTTAACACGAAAGCTCTTCATTTATTACTCTGTAACTAGGCACAGCTATCAATGTCATTGACCATGAAAAGAATTCTATTTCCAGTTTACCATTTCTACCTCTACATCTATAATTGTGTCACAGTTTTTGTCCTTACTATAAACTTGGTGTATACCAAGTTTTTCTTATACTTTGTTTTGCCTGAAATTTTCTGCAAGAAATTTTCTGTTCTCTCTTGGATTGGATAGTCTGGTGTTGTTTAGTTTCAAAGGAGATTGGTTACCTATTCTGTATTGAATCATATCACCACCCAAATGGCCTCCAATTGTTTGATGGACAGCAAGTCAATACAGACTAGTCATGCTGACGAAAGTAGCAATGGTGGCTTCTCAGAGAATCTGGTTCTATAAGTTAACTTTACATTATTCATTTGGATTAGTAATACTTGAACCCCAAATTCAAATTTTCTGAATATGTTTAAAAAGCACAAAATTTGGGTACTGGCTGGGATTTGAACAGTAAGTTTTTATATAGTCTGGTAATGATCAGTTCAAAGGAGATGGGTTACCTGGGCCTTGAGGACTTTCCTTTTTGTTTGCTGGTATGTTTTACTCATCCAAGAGGTTTAAGGGATTGGCAAGGAGAGAGGAGTTTGGACTATAAAAAAATCACAAATGCAGGACTCATAGGAACAGATAGAATTTGATTGAGGAGCCCTCTTTTTTTGGTTTTAATTTCCCCCAATTAAGGCTGGGTATGGTGGTTTACGCCTGTAATCCTAGCACTCTGGGAGGCCGAGGCGGGAGCATTGCTTGAGATAAGGAGTTTGAGACCAGCCTCAGCAAGAGGCTCTACTAAAAATAGAAAAAATTAGCTGGGTGTGGTGGCACACACTTGTAGTTCCAGCTACTCGGAGGCTGAGGCCAGAGGATTGCTTGAGCCCAGGAATTTGAGGTTGCTGTGAGCTAGGCTGATGCCAGGGCACTCTAGCCTGGGCAACAGAGTGAGACTCTGTCCAGAAACAAACAAACAAACAAAAACCAATTTCCCCCAAATAAACATCTGTGAACTTACATATGTGGTAAGGCCATTGATTTATTATAATACTAACAATATTATTTGTAGTACAAAAGACTAGGTTAGCCTCTTAAAAACATAAAATACTAATTGATGCCCACACTGGGGTGTATATCCCTATTAAAAAGTATGTAATTTACTCCAATCTGTGTTTCTTTAGAGTGGTCAGCATATTGGGGAAATAATTTAGCAGAATCTTTAGAGATCACTTCAAGATTCAATTCTCTTAAAAGTTTAATTATTGGTCTAGTCTCTTAATTTCTATCTTCTCTTTTGATAATCTAAACTATACATTATTCTAGCTTAATTTTGCAAACAATTCTAATCACATTATTCTACTTCAAAAATTTTAACATATCTCCATTGACTATCAAATCAAGTACAAATTACAGCCTGGCAGTCAATGATTTCTACAAAAATAACCCCAACTTACCTTCCCTGATTTATATTCTACTATTGATCCTACACACATATACACTCATAGCTCATTCCTTCTGCAGACCTTGGTTTTTAGGCAACAGCAGGTTAGTACTGGTTGCTGCACCAGAGACATAGGAGGAGCAGAAGAAAATAGCCAACTCCTCAACCCAGCAGAGATGTTGGGAAGTGAACATTGCTTTATCATCTTTCTGAAATGCAGATTTGATGTCCTGCTCTTGCTTAAAACCATTACACAGGGATATTTTAAAATCTGGGATCCGTAGACTAGGATGTGGCTAGAATTTCAGGGTTCCATGAAATTGAACTGGGAAAAAAAATTTCCACTATATTTTCGATAATCTATAGCTGAAATTTAGCATTTTCTTCAATAAGTATAGAAAATAAACTATAGTAGTAGTAGCAGTCCCTATGTCTTTGTCACCAGTAGAAATCTGACAATATTTACATATCACATTAAAGTTGCTGTAGGCATATAATTTATACTCATCACTAACTTGGGTTTGTTTGTTTTTTTCCTTGTTTAGAGACAGGGTCTCACTCTCCCAGGCTGGAGTGCACTGGTGTGATCATAGCTCACTGTGGCCTCCAACTCTTGGGCTTAGCTGATCCTCCTGCCTCAGCCTCCCAAGTAGCTGGGACTACAGGTGCACGTCACCATGTCTGGAAAATTTTTTAATTTTTTGTAGAGACAGGGTCTTGCTATGTTGCCCAGACTGGTCTGGAACTCCTATCCTCAACTGATCCTCTTGCAGCCTCCCAAATTGCTGGGATTACAAGCATGAGCCATCATACCAGGCCCTCATCACTACTTTGAAATTACATAATTAGAGCTGCTGCTAGATGTTATTTAATGCATAAAGAAGTACATATATAACCATATTGCATATTTATTTTAATATTTTAAAAACTTTTGGCCAGGTACGGTGGCTCACACCTGCAGTCCTTGCACTCTGGGAGGCTGAGGTGGGAGGATCGCTCAAGGTCAGGAGTTCGAGACCAGCCTGAGCAAGAGTGAGACCTTGTCTTTACTAAAAAATAGAAAGAAATTAGCTGCACAACTAAAACTATAGAAAAAAGTTAGCCAGGCATGGTGGCACATGCCTGTAGTCCCAGCTACTCGGGAGGCTGAGGCAGAAGGATTGCTTGAGCCCAGGAGTTTGAGGTTGTTGTGAGCTAGGCTGATGCCACAGCACTCTAGCCTAGACAATAGAACGAGACTCTCTGTCTCAAAAAAGAAAAAGAAAAAAAAAACTTTCAAAAACATTGGTTTCCTTTATGTTACTATGTATTTTGTTTTATTATATTTTATTTTATTCTGAAACAGAGTCTCACTCTGTTGCTCTGCGTAGAGTGCAGTAGCAGTCATATGTCATTGTAGCTCACTGCAACCTCAAATGCCTGGGCTCAAGTGATCCTCTTGCCTCAGCCTTCCAAGTAGCTGGGACTACAGGTACACAATACAATGCCTGGCTAATTTTTCTATTTTAGTAGAGACGGGGTCTTGTTCTTGCTTAGGCTGGTCTTGAATTCCTGAGCTCAAGCAATCCTCCCTCCTTGGCCTTCCAGAGTGCTAGGTTTATAGGCACAAGCCACTGTGCCCAGCCATGTATTTTATTTTATACATCTAGAAACATTTTTATGAAATCAGGTCCATAAACCAGACCGCCAAGAGGTCCATGGTATAAAAGAAGTTAAATATCTTTGTTATTTATAAGTAATTGCTTATTGTATATGACCTAAACTCTTTAGCATGGAATTCAAGGTTCCTCATAATCTGTTCACACCCACTTTATCATCTTCATCTCTGCCCCACCCCTACTCTCCACATTATGCTTTAGCCATAACAGACAACAGTAACTCTCTCTTATCTGGAGGCAGATAGACAGGTTTTTGGATTAACCCTAGTTATCAGCAGCCATGCACTGTCTTGGGCTTTACCTTATACATCTCTTTTCTGCCTGCCAAATGAATTCTTTGTTTAAAGGTTTATTTTCCCTAACTTTTTGATCCTAATAGGGCTGTATTGTAAACATCTTCACATCTTGTCCTAACTTAAGTGACTGATGAAACGAATAACAGAAGACAGGTTCTAAGTTGGCAAGACAGTGTGTAGTCATCTCTAGGGGAGTGGGCGTTGGTCTTTGAATCTCATCTGGCTTAGCCTTGATCATTTTGAGGATAGAAATTGAGATGGCCCTTGAACTTTAAGGCTGGAGACACGGCTGATAAACCCTGGATGGAAGGGAAAGAGATAGGAAAGAGAATAGTAACTGAGGTGGATCTGACTAAGGTTGAGGGATGGAATATTTGTGAAGGTAAAGGCAGGAGTGGCTCCTCCCATTTCCCAGAGCAGTTATTCAAAACTTATCACTCTGCTCAAGCTTCTCAAGCCTTCCCCAACATTTTACCTCTGTCAACAAATGACCCCCATCTTAATATTCCAGAGCCAACTCCCTCAACTTCCTGCCCTTCCCTACTTCCTATCTTTCCCTCGCTATAGTTTAGTGGGACTCAGTCCTCAGCTTAGAGTCACCTGGGGAGCTTTAAAACAATACTGATGCCAGGCACTACCCAGAAGTTAATTAGTCTAGGGTGGGGCAATAGCACTTGTGGTTTTTTTTTTTTTTTGAGACAGAGTTTGGCTCTGTTGCCCTGGCTAGAGTGCCCTGGTGTCAGCCTAGCTCACAGCAACCTCAAAGTCCTGGGCTTAAGCAATCTTTCTGCTTCAGCCTCCCAAGTAGCTGCAACTACAGGCATGCGCCACCATGCCTGGCTAATTTTATCTATATATATTTTTAGTTGTCCAGATAATTTCTTTCTATTTTTAGTAGAGATGGGGTCTCGCTCTTACTCAGGCTGGTCTCAACTCCTTTGATCCTGAGGGATCCTCTCGCCTAGGCCTCCCAGAGTGCTAGGATTACAAGTGTGAGCCACCGTGCCGGGTCACAGCACTCAGTTTATTTACAAGGAAAAAACAAACTTCCCAGGTGATTTTAAAGTACATACGAGGTTTTGTTCCACTAGTGCTCTAGATCTTATAGATTAGCCTCTTTCACCCTAGAATATTACACTTCTCTGTCCCATGGTCCACTTTTTTTTTTTGATGAGACACTCTTCACTGCAACCTCCAACTCCCAGGCTCAAGCACGATCCTCCTGGCTCAGCCTCTAGAGTAGGACTACAGGCACACACCACCACGCCCCCGCCCAGGCTGATCCTGAACTCCTGGGCTCAAGAGATCCTGCTGCCTTGGCCTCCCAAAGTGCTGGGATTAGTGGCGTGTGCTACCAAGCACGGTCCATGGTACACTTTTATGCCTCCGAATCTTCTACATTTAAACAAAACTTTCTTATGGCCCACATTCTCGTTCCTCATTTCTCTCACCTTTTATAGCGATTCTTCTTTACAGGGAAATCTACACCAGCATGGTTTCCACCAGGTTTATTCTACTTCTCTTACTTTTCACTCTTCCAGACCAATACTCTGGTTCTACCTTCTCTCTGACCAGGTACTGCTCGCTAGTCTTCTAAGGAAGTCCTGTAAGACCCAAAGGTCACCTTGGAAAGGGTTTCCTTACGTCCTCCTACACAATCAGGGGCCCCTGCTCTGGCGCAGGGAGCATGCTGTGCTGTTTCCCCCTCTATTATTATTTTACTGTGCTACCACTGCGGATTCTCTCATAGTCTCCTATATAACAGCATTTCAAAAAGCTGAGACTATTTCATTCGCCTCTGACATTCTGGAATCTCAGGCATGGAAACCACTCAGTGAAAAGTCTGAGGAATGAATGGAAAGGAAGACTTGGAAACGGAGGTCGGGGGCGGTGACGAGCGGGGGGAGGGGAAAGGGGCGTGTGCGTGTAGAAAGGGGCGGGGGCTGTGAGGGGCGGCGCTGATAATCTAGCGCCAGAGGGGGGAGGGGGCACGGATACGCCAGTCTGCGTGGGCGGGAAAGCAATCCACTGCTGGGACAAACTGAGACAAACCAAAGTGGGGAGGCGGCTTCTTACCTGCCTCAGGCCTCACCACCACAACCAGCCTTCAGGCACCTCTGTATTGGCCGGAAAGCGAGAGCTACAGTCGCAAACCCAGAGTTTTCTTCCCCAACCTTGCGACATTGCTCTCTAGTAGAGGGAAAATCTAAGGGTTAGTGCCCAGCTCTGCCGTAAGGTGAGGAAGAAAAGTTTGGGCGGGGCCTACTCGGGCGCAGGAAACGGGGCGTGTCCGCGCAAGCGCATACTGTACACTCTGGAGGCGTCACGTGCGGGGGCGGGGCCGGGCGGGGCTGGCCAGGGCTGGCAGTAGGGGGCGTGGGAGGTAAGTGCGCGCGCGCCTGCTCGCCCGCAGCCGAGGAGTCGCACGGGGCGGGGCCGCGTGCGCGGGGCCGGGGGCGCGCGGGCCGAAGCGGACTAGGGACGCGGCGGCGGTTGGCTGTGGCTGTTGAGAGTACAGAACCGCCAGGACCGTGAGAGGCGGCGGCCGCGGAGGCAATCGCTGCACCGACAGAGGCGGCCACAGCGGTTGAGGCGGCGGTCCGACGCGTGCTTTCTGGCGGGCGCGGCGGGGGATGTGCCTGCCCAGGCCGGGCGGAGTCTCTCTGACAGGGCGGGGGATGCGCAGCGGCCGCTTGCCCAGAACCTGAGGCGGCTGGGCCCATCCTCCTGGAACCGTCCGACCCTCCGTGGCCTCGGCCTCTGCTGCCTCCTCGGGCCTGACCCTGGGGCCGAGGGTGGGAGGTAGCTTCCGCTGTCGAGGAGGGGGCTGTGGTGGCCACCGCGGCGGAGCCCGAGGTAAGACCCGCCCAAGCGCCCAGCGGCCCTGCAGCCAGTTCTGGCCCACGTCTCAGTCTCGCTCTTTGGCTCCCGTAGGGCCGCCCCGCCCCGCCCCGGCGGAGACGCCCCGCGAGCGAGTCTGCCCCGGGACTCCCAAACACCCGATCGCGGCCCGGGATCCCCAGCAGACCGCACCCCTCGGATGTTCCATTGGTCAGACACCACTCCGGTCCTCGAGCCTCCCCGACGATCCTTTCACGGTTCCACCCTCACTCCCGACAGACCCCATTAGAGCCCCTCAGACTCTCTTAGGACTCTTAATGGAGCCTCCAGACTCCGTTACATCCTCTGAGCTGATCTTATCACGGTTCCTGAGACAAAGTCTTGACCGCTCCCTAACCCATTGCATCCCCCAGCTACAAGACAGATCCGTCGCTGCCCCCCGCCCTTCTTAGTAGACCCCCTTCCCAGCTCGCTCACCGCCAAGAATGCTAGCTCTTCCCCTACCCATCACGCCTTTCAGATGGCCTGTGTCACGATGCTCTTTACCTCCCAGTAGATCTGGTGTCAGCCCCTCTAGACACCTTCAGACTTTGGCCTTTACCCCCACCCCTACTGTAGCCTCTCCCGCAGACCTCTTCTCAAGCAAACCTTGTTATCTTTCTCCCCAGTCGTGGTCCTTTCTTTGGTTGAAAGGGCTTTGCCATGAAGTCCTGAGGGGATGTTTGCTTAGCCTAGTGTATTCCCGCCAGTGTGGCTTAAGGGGACCGACTGAGACCCATGTGCGGAGGGTTTGGGCTAAAAAAAGGGAGGGAAAGGGAAGGGTATGGGCGGATAGGGCAGGTTGTGTGTGTGCCATTATAAGGTCATACAGCCTACTCATCTTTTCTAGAACGTGTGAGGTAGTCCAGATCTGACATTTTAGGGGCCTCTGTAAGGATGAAATCACATTACATTAATGGATATAACTATATCTCCTTGTAGTATTACTTCACCTCTTTATTCTACAGATATTGTGCATTGTTTTTTGAAGGATACTAGGGACCTCTTTTTGGATTTGCTGTTTTGGAATTTGCTGGAAAAATAAGATTTGTAGCTTTCCTTAATCCCAGAAGATTTCAGTGTCAGTAATAAATTTCTACTACCTGGTGCTGCGCTATCCTGCTTCTCTGAGGAGCAAGTAGAAAATTCATGCTATGTTCACTGATATCATTACCAACAGCCTTCTTAGTAGTAGTAAAATGTTGAATAAAATTTTTGTTGAACTCCTGAGCTGTCAAGAAGGAAATGTAATGTTACATCAAAATGATTAGTGCATATTTTAACGTTGGTATAAGGATGAAGTATAAAGAGGTCTTTGTAGTCAGTACTTTCAAAATTTTTATTTTGTGTGTGTGTAACTAAGGAGGGAGAAAATCATATTAAAATTACAGGTAATAACTAGACATAGTATGAAAGTCAAAAGGTTCAGAAGATTAATGCAGTGAAAAGTTTCTGTTCCTCTTTTATCCTCTAGCCACCCATTTTCCCTCTTTTTTTTAGAGGCTTCATGTGTATCCTTTCTGTGATATTTCCAGCATATAGAAACCTATACACTTCTGTTCTTAAGACACCATACACATGATTGCATACTATACACCCTGTATATAGCTTGTTTTTTTCACTTAATACTAAATCCTAGAGATCATTCAATAACAATACATATGGAAGTACCTCATTTACTGGCTGGTGTCCCATTTTGGTGGATTTGAGGTTATTTTCAGTCTTTTGCTTTTACAGACAATGCTGTATGCTTTTCTTTTAAATGTATTAGCTGCTATATATGTATTTAAATAGTTTTCATGATTTGAAAAAAATTCCTGATGATTCTTTTGTGTTGAACTTACAAAAAAGGATATAATTAAAGTAAATTTCTCATTGACCCTCTGAGCTTCCATGGTGTGACTAGCTTTGATGATGATTATAATATTTATCAGATAAATTATTGAAAGGTTTTAAAGCAGGGGACTGAAATGATCAGATATGTATTTTTAAAAAGTCACTTGAGGCGGGGTGCAGTAGCTCATGCTATAATCCTCACACTTTGGGAGGCTATGGTGGGAGGAATGCTTGAGGTCAGGAATTTGAGACCAACCTGAGCAAGAGTGAGACCCCTGCCATCTCTACAAAAAAAAAAAAGGAAAATTAGCCAGCTGCGTGGTGGCACATGCCTGTAGTCCCAGCTACTTGGAAGGCCAAGGCAGGAGGATCACTGGGGCCTAGGAGTTTGAAGTTGGAGTGAGCTATGATGAAGCCACTGCACTCTAGTTCTGGTGAAAGAGTGAGGCCCTGTCTCAAGAAAAAAGAAAGTCACTCTGGCTGCAGTGAGGAGAGTGGATTGAAGAGTAGAATAAGGCTAAAGGCAGGAATATCAGAGGGTTATCCAGCAAATGATACTAGTGCATCTGAACTTGGGTATTGAGAGTTGACAGGACTTGGTGATTTGACTGGATTTGGGATTAGGGAGAGGGTGCGTGGAGGATAAAATCTAGGTTTCTTGCTTGTGCCTTTCACTGAGGTGGGGATCCACATGAAGGAGGAGTGGGGTTTTATTTTTATATTGTCAAGGACGAGGGATAGAGAAGTTCAATTTGTGACATGTTGAGTTTGGGTGCCTGTAATTCCATCAGATGTAGATGGCCAGTAGGCAGGTGGATTTGTAGCTGAAGCTCAGTATCAAGTTCTGGGTTGCTAGCCATAGATTTTGGAGGCAAAATTGTATAGATGAGAAGTGAAAAGGTTTTAGGACAGTAATCCAGCATTTAAAGTACAGGTAGAGTTGAATATCAAAACTGGTAAATTATATAATTAAATTCTTTAAAATATCTTGTTATTATAGTTTAAGCATTAACAGTGAAATTCACTGACTAATATATTACTTTTTAAACAGTTTTTTCCCCATAGTTAACTTAGTGGTATATATAGTTCATGAGTAAAATGGGGTAAACTTAAATTTTTTAGAAAATACAACCTCAGTATAAGTTAGTAATATAAACCCCATCTTTACGAATTATTTGGATTATACTATGTAGAAGTTTGTTTAATCTTTAATATTTGCAAAGAAGTGCGGGAAGTTTGAAAATATGGTTTGCTAAGAAAATTAAGGTTTTTAGTTTGAATGATTTTTAGTTTTCTTAACTTAGTTTGAAACAAATATTAGTCAAAGACTTTTCAGACATTTTAAAAACCACAACATTGACTTAATGTATTGATTCCTAAGTTTAGACCTGCTGTCTAGAGCTCTTGCCTTTGCTTGCTCTGTAAATCACAGTTTAATGGACATCTTCACTTGGATTCACATTTCACAAGCACTTCAATCCAAATGTTTATAAAACAAAACCCTTTTCTGCCCCTCTTTCTTCCAAAACAGTTGGGGGAGACAGAAACTGCAACAAAATTTTTCCTTCCTCCTGATTTCCTATCTTGATTAATGGCACCACTCTCTCCTCATGAAGCATTTAGGAACCTGGGAATCATCCTACTTCACTCTGTAGCTCACTGCCAGCATCCATTTTGTCACTGAGTCTTGCACATTCTCCTTCACATTTTATATCATTCCTTATTACTTCTTCTTGTCTCTATCTTATTTTAACCCAAAATGACTGTTGGGCTTCTGTAATTCTTCCTAAGTGGTCTTCTTGCCTTCTATCTTATGCCTCTTGTTTTGTCGTACCCTGTAGTTCGTTCTCTACGCTACTGCCAGAGTAAGTGTTCTAAAATGCTCTTTTAGTTAGGCTGTTTTAATTGCAAGGAAGAGACTCAAGTTACCTTAAGTAATGAGTGCTTATTGAAAGGAAACATGCACAAGGGAACCCAGGAAAAGTTAAACAACTTGATCTCAATAAGAACAGGAACCTAATAAAGCTGGAAGCAGAATACAGACTTCACTCTAGTGCTTTATTGTTAACTTAGCTTCTCTTTCTTTCTGGCTTTTTCTTTCTACCCCAGTTTTTCTCTATCTCATAGTTTCCATTTATTCCTAGTTTCTGCTCTTTACATCTACTATGTCACTCTTATGCCAACATCTTGCCTCCTGGCTACTGTCTTTTTAACTTCGCCTCCTGTTGCTGACTTCTTCCTTCTCCCTAGGCTTTTTTGATTTGAATTCCCAAGAAACAATTTGTTTGGCTCAGCTCTTTTTCGCATTGGTTGCTAGCAAGCCTGTGTACTTGGATTCTGTGACCACTCCTGGCCATTTAGTGTTGGCTGTGTGTTTTTATGTACATATGGGTGTGGGGCAGGATCATAATGGTGAAAAGTGTGGAGCAGTATGCTGGATAGTATCCCACAAAATGGGGTTGTGAGCATGGCAGGCACCATAAGTGACATGTATAGTACAAATACAAATCTAATCTTGTCCTTTCCTATTGAAAGATCTTCAGTGTTTTCTCATTGCCTTCAGGATAGAATTCAAACTGTAGCGTGGCATGGATATGCGATCATTCATGACCTGACTGTTATTTCTCTAGCTTTTCTTCTCTTCCTTGAATTCTTTGGTTTATTCTTACTGAATTTAGGCTTCCTCTCATGTAGAATGCTTTTTCTCTTGTCTTTACACTCGATGTTCCATTTCCCTGGTTTCTCCCCTTTCTTTGCCTGGCTAATTCCTATCTGACTTTTGGACTCATTTCAGGTGTATCTTCAGGAAGCTTTCCTTTACTCCTTTCTGGTTAAGTTAGGTACCACTCTCATGTATTCCTCTAGCACGTAGTAATTACTTCTATCATAGCTCTCTAATGAAATTCCTTAATTACTTGTCTATTTTTTCAACTAGGCTTTAACTTTGATAAGAGGGATGGTATTAGTGCTCTGTAGTAAGACAACTTGTCTTAACTACAGATTGTGGATTCTTAAAAATACAAGCTTTTTATAATAAATTATAAAATATACAGAAAGTACATAGATCATAAGTGTACAGCTCAGTGAATTTTCACCAAGTGAACACACCAAGGTAACGAACACCCACATCAAGATACAGAATATTACTAGAACTCCACAAGCTATCTCATGCCCTCTTCTAGTCACTAATCCAACTCATAGAGGATATAATTTTAAATGGGAAAAATGTTTAACATATACATTTCTGAACATATTTTATATGTGTCTTTAGACATACAAGGGATATAAGTATTAGAATTTTGATCCTATAGAAAGAACATACATAATTTATGTTATACAAATAATTTTGGCATACTTTTTGCAGTAGACAAGTTCAAACAGACATACTACTAATATTTTAAAGTTTACTTGTGGGATGTTTATATTTAGGTAAGTTTTCTTGTTTATAAATTTAATATCATTTTAGAGTGGCAGGAAATCATATAATAAAGTATATTTTATGAAAACGGCCTATTAATTTTGAGCAGTGAATATGCTTGGGATAGGTACACTAAACACATAAAGCACTTTCCAAAGAGTATTTGGCCTCTGGGTTTTAATGTGAATTATGTTGCTAGCATATTTTGGCAGTGGGGTCATCCAACGGCCAACTGGAGTGTAATTTTACATGTACAGTGAGGAAAGGACTAGCTGTCCTGTCATAGACAGCTGGCTTGCTAAAAATTGGTTCTTTTTTACAACTGGCAATAATTTTAGAGTGTACTTTTTCTCAGTTTTGATTTTACTTAAACTTCAAGATTATATAGCTCTTTGAATGTAAAAGTATTCTTTTAAATATTCTTTTTCCTTATATAGGCTTTACTTTTACTGTCTGTTCATCTTAAACCCATTAAATCCAATTAAGTGGAAAGACTATGGATTTTTTTTTTGAGACAGAGTCTCACTTTGTTGCCCAGGCTAGAGTGAGTGGCATCAGCCTAGCTCACAGCAACCTCAAACTCCTGGGCTAAAGTGATCCTCCTGCCTCAGTCTCCCGAGTAGCTGAGACTACAGGCATGCGCCACCATGCCCGACTAATTTTTTCTATATATTTTTAGTTGGCCAATTAATTTCTTTCTATTTTTAGTAGAGACGGGGTCTCGCTCTTGCTCAGGCTGGTTTCAAACTGACCTTGAGCAATCTACCCACCTCGGCCTCCCAGAGTGCTAGGATTACAGACTTGAGCCACCGCGCCTGGCCAAGAGTATTGATTTTTAAACCTAGATTTCTAACAGTCCTGGATTCAAGTTCCAGCCTTATCACTTTTGAGCTGTCATTTGTGGGCAAGTCACTTAACATTTCTCAGCTTCAGAATGTTCATCTCTCAAATGGTGATAATATTTACTTCACAAGATTATCATTAAACATTTTATGTAAAGGACTAAGCACATAGTAGATACTCAGTAAGTCTTCCTTTTCCCCCTTGAATGTATCTGTTTCTTGTTATGTTTAAAAATGAGAACAAGAATTTTAAGAATTTTGTTGTGTGGCTTTTAGAGTGAATGACTAATCAAAGTCTTGCTAATAGAAATAAAGTTTAGAATAGTCTACTAGCTATTTTTTAAGTATGATCATATTTTTCAATTAAAAATATTTCAAATAAATGCTTTTCATAATGTCTTAATATAAGATTAATGAATGTTAGAATGTATCTTGATTCAGCGTGAAGTATCACAACAAAATGTGTTCTGTTTGCCAATGACAAACATTCCTTAAATCATTGACAGATTTTAGTACTATTGCTATTTGTAGTGTGTAAGTATTTGTTAGAAATATGTTTACTTTTATTGATCAGATGATAGTGGGCTCAGTAATCTCTGGATTTTTTTTTTTAAGAGACAGGATCTCACTATGTTGCCCAGGCTGGCCTTGAACTCCTGGGCTTCAGTGATTCTCCTGCCTTAGCCACCCAAGTAGCTGATACTACAGCCATGCAACACTGTACCTGGCTAGGATTTTTTTTTTAATCTAAAGGAGAAAGTTTTTTAGGTGACTTTGTGGACATGTGCTTATAAATGATTTTTAGATTATATTTTTTCCTTGTTTGCTTTTGCAACTCTTCATTACTTTAGTTCTCTTCTTACCTCCCTCGCTCTTTTATAATAGAAAACTTAAAAAATATTGAAAAGGTGAAAGAGTAGAACAAAGAACACTAATATATCTGGCACCTAGGTTCAAAAGTTAACATGATGCCATCCATATTTACTTTATTATTTTCTATATGTCTGTATACATTTTTTTGGCGGGGGGCATAGTCTCACTCTATTGTGGGCTAGAGTGCCATGGCATCAGTCTAGCTCACAGCAACTTCAAACTGCTGGGCTTAAGCGATCCTCCTGCCTCAGCCGGCCAAGAAGCTGGGACTATAGGTGCATGCCACCACACCTAGCTAATTTTTTTATTTTTAGTAGAGACAGGGTCTCCCTCTTGTTCAGTCGGGTCTTGAACTGAGCTCAAGTGACCCTCCTGCCTCAGCCTCCCAGAGTGCTAGGATTACAGACGAGAGCCACTGCTGGCCAGGCCTGTCATTTCTGCTGAACTATTTGAAAGTAAGTTGCAAGTGTCATGGCACATCTACTGCAATATATATACTTCAGCATATACCTCTTAAGCAATAGGTAATCTTCACATCACCAGTGTACTATTATCAACACCTAAGAAAAATTATAATTCCTGTTTAGGAGAAACTCAAACTGTTTTTCCTATTCTTTTACTCAACGTCACAACACAGACTTCTGTGACCCCGAAATATGTGGGGATTCCTCTCCACCAGCAAGCAAACAATCAGTTCTGTAGTTGACACAAGCTGGGTATCCTTCAATTCAATTCAGACACTATCTACCCTGAGATAGTGTCAGATCCTACAGGTTGAGGGTTCAGTCCCCAAGACTGCCCCTCCTCCACAACTTCAGACAATAGTCAGGAGTCTGGGCCTCAAGAACTTCTTTTTTTTTTTTTTCCTCGAGAACTTCTGATTGGCTGGCTACAAGTTGGGGTTCCCATGATCCCCTCTTTGGGCTTAATTTGTTAGAGCAGCTCACAGAACTCACTTACTTACGTTTACTGGTTTATTATAAAGGATATTTTAAAGGATACAAATAGCCAGATGAAGAGATATATAGGGCAAGGTCTGGAAGTATCTTGAGCGTAGGAGCTTCTTTCCTCATGGAGTTGGGGTATGCTACTGTCCTGGCACCTGGAAGAGTTCTTGTTCACCTTCTTGTCAGACTCCACATTTTCAGCTCTCCAGAAGCCCCTCCCCAACTTTGTCCTTTGGATCTTTTATTGAGACTTCATTGATTGTTTAAGATTGAAGCATAGACAACTGAGTCGAAATGTGATTGGACAAAAACGGTATGATCTAAACCCAGCAAGGCCTGTCTGTTCAGATTCTTCTTTGTCTCTCTCTGTGCAGCATTTTTTCCTCCAGGGTATGGAGGGTATGGGGCAGGACCCTCTCTGAAATGAGGGCCTTATGACCCACAATCAGGTTAGAGTCCTGCCACACTGGCAGGTGAAGGAGGACAAAGAGGTGGTCAGAGAGAGATTCTGTTTACTGAGGCGTGCTCCAGAGGTCTAAAGCACCCCAACAGTACAACAAAAGACTGTAACAAGGGCTATAGGAATTATGAACAAGGAACTGTGGATAAACACGCACACACACACATATTTATTTTCTCATAATATCACAATTCCCTAATAACATTTCATATTCAGTCTATATTTGAATTTTCTCTATTGTCCTGTGAAATTATTTTTTCAAACCAGAATTCAGTTTTTTTTTTTTTTATTTCATTTATCTGTTTGTAGTCACTTTTTTTTTTGAGACAGAGTCTCACTCTGCCCAGGCTAGAGTGCCATGGCGTCAGCCTAGCTCACAGCAACCTCAAACTCCTGGGCTCAGGCAATCATTCTGCCTCAGCCTCCTGAGTAGCTGGGACTACAGGCATGTGCCACCATGCCCAGCTTATTTTTTATATGTATTTTTAGTTGGCCAATTAATTTCTTTCTATTTTTAGTAGAGACGGGGTCTCGCTCTTGCTCAGGCTGGTCTCAAACTCCTGAGCTCAAATGATCCGCTGCCTCGGCCTCCTGGAGTGCTAGGATTACAGGCATGAGCCACTGCGCCTGGCCCCTTGATACTTTATCTGATAATTCTAGCACCCTTTGTTAATCCTTAGGTATTTGATTGAGGGTTACAAAATGGCAATTTTCCTGATTCTTTAATTCTTTTACATTTATTTGCTATCATTCTTCAGTTAACAAGAGCTTTGTAACCTTCATCAACTGGAAGTGAACTACATGTCCTGATAAAAGGGCAGAGTAAATGCATAATTCTTTTTCTGTCTAATTTTCAGAGTGAGGAATGGTATAATAGTCATCTACAATGGTGGTAAATGAATTCTTTAATAGTCTCATGGATTTTTGTTGTATTTACATCATTTATAGACATTGTTCTTTTTGATGTTCAAATTGTCTCAAATTAGAGGAGTGAGAGCTCCTTTAAGCATGCTCCTGAGTTTTTTGTTTTTTGTTTTTGCCTGAATCCATTAGTCTTTGAGTGATTCCTTACTTCGGGGTACAAGATATCTTAGCTCACTGAGGAATTTTCCTGCTTTAGACTTGGAATCAGCAATTTCTTCAAGGAGTTCTGTCTCCTTTATAGTGGAGGATTGTATTTAGAAACTATTATCTCTAGGTATGCTCCTTGTTATAGGGTTGTCATTGTTTCTAGGCCCTGTCAGAGAACAAAAGGACGATATCATATTGATAATTTTAATTCAAATTTAACATTGTAGGCTGCTGCCACTTCTTCCTCCTTCTTCCTGCTCCTCCTCCTCATCCTGGTTTGTTAAGTTTTTTCTTTTCTTTCTTAATGAATGAGTGTATGAATGAATGAATGTTAGGGTCTTGTTCTTTTGCCCAGGCTGGAGTGTAGTGGCTCAGTAATAACTCACTGTAGCCTCAAACACCTGAGCTTGGGTGATCTTCCTGTCTCAGCTTCCAGAGTGCTGGGACTACAGGCATACGCCACTGTGCCTGGCTAATTTTTTTATATTTTGTAGAGATGCGGTCTCACTTTGTTGTCCTGGCTGTTCTTAAACTCCTGGGCTCAAGCAATCCTCCTGCCTTGGCCTCCCAAAGTGCTGGGATTATAGGAATTAGCCACTGTGCCTGGCTGTTAAGTTACTTTAGTTTATCTCTTTCATAGCAAAAATCTTGGTTTTTATTTACATTGATATGTTTTTTTCTAAGTATATACACAATAGTTTAAAGGTAAAACTATTCAATGAAACTGAAGATTTCTTTGCATTTCTTTTTGTCCTTAGAATGTATTCTACTAAGGATATACATATTGGTAGGAGTGCTATGTTCAGAAGTCACTTGAAATCATTGTTTTCTCAGTGTGATTTGTTACCAATTTGATATGCAGGTCCATTTATTTTTTATTTTAGGGTTTGCTTCCCCACTTTAATTGTTTTATGGGTCTGAAGGGACTATAGATGATTTGCCTGCTTTCTTCCCCTGTGCTTCCTGGCTTCTCAAAACATAGGAGCTAAAATCCTGATGTCTTGAGTATTTTCATGTAAGGATTATTTACATTCTGTCCTCACTGGTTTTTCCCACAACTTACCCTATTTTCCCTCAACTTTGACCTATCTTTTTCCTCTTATCTGCCTTAAGTCTCTGAATATAGGGTTCCAAGCATTTAATTCACAGCTTCTTACAGTCTAGTAGGGCAAATAAAATATATGCTATGAGTGGAAAGAGTAAGAGATTAGGAAAATACTAAAGGCAGAGGGAAGAGTGCCTGTTGGGCTGCAAGGAATTCAAGCTCTGGGGCTCACAGAATGGAAATTGGAAGTTAGGGAAACCTAACTATTGAGATCTAAATTATCTTTTACTCTAGTGATTGAATGGAATTTATTTTCATTTATTGATCAGAATATTTGCATACCTGTCATTATCAGCTCACTGTAATGGGCACTGTGGAGGACATAAAAGATTATGTAATTATTGTGGCTTTTAAAAAAATACACATTAGGTTTGTTGAGAAGCCAGGAGAACAGGAAAAAAAATGCATACTAGGTACCACCCTTACTTCTGCTGCCATATTATATTGAGTTACCATGGCAGTCATATGCAGTTGTTATTTTTCGTTTTCATCCATATACAGATGCTCCTTGACTTACAGTGGAGTTACATCCCAATAAACTCATCATAAGTTGCAAATATCATAAGTGGAAAATGAATTTAATACAAACCTGACCTGTCATAGCCTGTCCTTCCTTAAATGTGCTCAGAAAACTTACTTACGTTAGCCTACGGTTGACCAAAATCATCTGGCAGCACAGTACACTGTAGAGTATTGGTTGTTTACCCTTATGAGAGCTGCTGCTTGCTGCCACTGCCTAGCATCATGAGAGATTATTGTACTGTATATTGCTAGCCTAGGAAAAGATCAAAATTCAGAATCCACTGTACAGTTTCTACTGAATTAGTATTGCTTTTGTACCATGGTAAAGTTGAACCATTGTAAGTTGGGGACCATCTGTATACACGGGAGTGCATAAAACGTGCAGTTTAAAGAAAATTATGAAGCAAATATTAGTGTTATCATTACCCAGGCTAACACACCGGAAGTGTTTCCATGCAACCTAACTTTCCTCTTGCCCTTGTCAACATATCTCCTTCGGTGGAGATTTAGTATAGTTGAATTTATCAATTTTGGCTAATAGATATCATCCTGATCTTTGTGACTATCATTTTCTTGCTTTGCTTCGTAATTTAAAATCCCACGTATATGTATATCCTCAAACAACATAGTTTTCCTTATTTTTGAGCTTCATATGAATGGAATAATAATTTTTGTATTTTATATGATTTAAAAAATATAGTCCAGCATTATATTTGTGAGATTAATTCCAGATTGTTGTAGTTAGCCATAGTTCATTAGCTTTCATTGTATGATTATGCTCCAGTTCATTCTAGTTGGATGGACATTTGAGTTGATTTCAATTTCTTGATATTATCATACAGACAATGCAACAGTGACTTCTCTTGTACTTGTTTTGTGTTTGCATGTGTGCAAATGTTTCTTTAGAATGCCTAGGAGTGGAATTGGTGGGTTGGCATGATATGTACATACTCAACTTTGATAACGTCAAAGAGGTTTTCAAAGTTATTGTTTCAATTTATACTTTCATCAGCACATTGTGTGATAGTTTCCATTGTTCTTCATCTTTCTGAACACGTGGTATTGTCAGACTCTTAATTTTTGCCAATCTGAAGTTTATGATGGTATCACATGATTTTAATTTGCATTTTCATGATTACTAATGAAGTTGAGCATCTTTTCACAGTCATTTGAGTTTCATCTGAAGTGCCTATTCAGGTTGTTTGCCCAGTTTCTTTAGTCTTATTCTCCGTCTTTTTCTTACTGATGGTTTGGCATTTTGTATGTGTTTTAGGTCCTAGTCCTTCAGTCATACAGTTATATCTGTTACAGGTGTCTTTTGTTTTTGGCTTGTTATTTCACTTTCTTTATGGTGCCTGTTGATCAACAGAATCTTTCAGTTTTAATATAGTTGAATTTATCAACTTTGGCTAGTGCTTTTTAAATACTTTTAAAGAAGTCCTAGCCTGAGGTAAAGAAGACACTCTCCTATATTCTAAGAGATTTTAAGTTTTGAAACTTCCACAAATTTGATCTTTGCTTGGAATAATTCTGTGGATAGTATGAGGTCATGTTTCATCCCCTCCCTGTCATCAGTTTTTTTTTTTTTTAGGGACATGTTCTCCCTATGTTCCCCAGGCTGGAATACAGTGGCTGTTCACAGGTGTGATCATAGTGCACTATAACCTCCAACTCCTGGGTGCAAATCATGCTCCTACCTCAGCCTCCCAAGTAGCTAGGACTACAGGCACGTACCACTGCACCTAGCCCCGCATCAGTTTTGAGAAGTTCATCTTTTCTCCACTAATCTACAATGCCATATCAAGTATCCATATTTGTATGAATCTGTTTCTGGACTTGTTCTATTCTGTTGGTCTGCTTGTCTATTCCTATATTAGTAACACATTATTTTACTATAGCTTTAAAATTTTAATATCTGATAAGGCATTATTGTTGTTCTTGCTGTTCTTCAGGAAAGATTTGGCTATTGTTGGGCCATTGTACTTTCCTATATATTTTAGAATCATCTTGTCAAGTTCCACACACACGAAAAAATAAACCAAACAATCTAACATAAAAACAACAGTTGGGATTTTAAAAAAAATTTGTGCAAATTTATGGCGTACATGTGAAATTTTATTATACGTATATAATGCATAGTGATCAAGTCAGGCTATTTAGGGTATCCATCACCTGAGTGTAGTACTTTTTTTTTTTTTTTT
>VBSM01002959.1:13137852-13150045 GCA_008086735.1 Cheirogaleus medius | reverse complement strand
AACACTGACTCCTCCCTCCCACACCCCCAGTCCATGGAAAAATTGGCTGCCTCAAAACTGGTCCCTGGTGCCTAAAGGTTGGGGACCGTTGCTTAAACTCTTTTCTCTTCATTCTCCTCCCTGCCTCCTACTCACACTTCCCAGGCTCTATTTATCTTTCCACTCCCACTTCCATGTGATCACGTTTTTTAGATCCTACATAGAAGTGAGAACATGCCGTATTTGTCTTTTTGCACTTGGCTTATTTCACTTAAGATAAAGACCTACAGTTCTATCCATGTTGCTGCAATGACATGATTTCATTCTTTGTTTATGCCCAAATGATAATCCATTGTGTATATGTGTCACATTTTCTTTATCCATTCATCCATTGATGGACACTTAGGTTGATTCCATATCTTGGCTATTGTAAATAGTAGTACAATAAACATGGAAGTGCAGGTATCCCTTTGATACATTGATTTCTCTTCCTCTGGGTAGATAACCCAGTAGTGGGATTGCTGGATCAAATGGTAATTGTATTTTTAGTTTTTTGAGAAATCTCCATACTGCTTTCCATAGGGGCTATACTAGTTTACATTCCCACCAACAGCATATAAAGAGTTCCTTTTCTTTTGTATCCTTGCCAACATCTGTTATTTTTTGTCTTTTTAATAATAGCTATTCTGACTTGGGTAAGATGATATCTCATTGTGGTTTCGATTTACATTTCCTTGATGATTAGTGATGTTGAACACTTTTTGATACACCTGTTGGCCATTTTTATATCATCTTTTAGGAAATGCCTATTCATGTCCTTTGTCCACTTTTTAATGCAGTTATGTATTTTTTTTCCTGTTGAGTTGTTTGAGTTCTTTGTATATTCTGGATATTAGTCCTCTGTCCAATGGATAGTTCGCAAGTATTTCTCTCATTCAATAGATTGTCTCTTGACTCTGTTGATTATTTCTTTTGCTGTGCAGAGCTTTTTAGTTTAAGTCCTTTGTCTATTTTTGTTTTTGTTGCCTGTACTTTTAACACCTTTCGTACCGCATAGAAATCTCTAAGACATACACCAGGGACCGCACGTTTTTGGGTAAACTGCACGTTATTTAAATCAAATTACAGTGAAAAACGAGAAAATTTGTGAGCGGTCCTTAAGAGATGATGCGCGAAACAGGAGAAAACTCGTGAGTGGTCCTTAAGGTGTTAAGGTATTACAGAAATTTATTTTCTTATAGTTCTGGACACTAGAAGTCCAAGATCAAGATGTTGTCAGGTTTGGTTTCTTCTGAGGCCTCTCTTTTTATCTTGCATATGGCTGCCTTTTACTATGGCATTTCTCTGTGTATCCCTGGTATCTCTCCCTTTTGTTACTTATAACTGGTGTCCTTAGACAACAGTCCTGTTGGAGTAGGACCCTACCCATATAACCTCACTTAACTGTAATTACTTCTTTAAAGGTCCTGTCTCCAAACACAGTCACATTGTTGGTGAGGGCATTAATGTACCAATTTTAGAAGAACACAGTTCAGTCCATAACAATAGTTGTATAAACTAAACAGAACAAATGTTTAAATTTTCTCTAGAGAAAGGAATAGTGGAAAAGAACATGGAAGGAACGGGTAAGTAAGCATGGATAGTTTTAATGGATTTGGTACATTATTAGTTTATCCGTGTCATAAAAGCATATCCCAGATCAATTTTTCTTGCATATTCTGAAATAGTGGATGCTGTTGGGTGTTGTGTTACAACTTCACTATTATAATATGAATTATATAATGTGAGTTATATGAATTGAGGTGTTAGACTCTGCACTAGGATTTTTGTTTGTTTTAGGGTCTCAAGAGTCAGCTGAGTAATGAAACAGAAGGGTCTTTGTAATGAGGGAAGTATTGACAAAGTAAGAATCAGCAAGTAGTATTTGTTCCTTGCCTCGTCAGTCACTATTGAGTGATTTAAAATTCCTTATAGGTACAGAAATATTTACAGATAAAGATCTGTCTCCCATGTTAATTTATGCCAATGCTGTTTACCCTTGAAGATTTATAAAACATTTTGAAATTCTTCAAATTCTAAAGCCTGCATTTAAAATGTAGTATAAATCCTCAACATGGAATACTTAAAAAAATTAAGGTAGATTCTTCTAATACAGATTAAGACGTATGGATTAAGACCCTGTTCCCTGTCCCACATCTCCCACCAGCCTTTCATCTTGTTCCCTTCACAGTGGTGCTGGTTTTCCATACTATTTGCTCTTCCTAGTGGTGTTCTTTCTAGTTTGGTACATGTCTTATTAGGTATTTATGCATTTATTTATATACATACATATGTATTAAATATTTGTGGAACATATATCATCTTGTAGTTTTGAAAACAAATTGTATTATGTCCTTTTTAATATTCATCTTCAAATAAAAGATCTAAGGGACTGTTAAATATTTTCATTTTTAGAAATTAAAGTATAATTTACATATAGTAAAATGCCTAAAGTTTAGAGTATACAGATTGATGACTTTATAAAACATTTTTAAAAATTCACTTATTTTAAGTTAATAGACTTTATTTTTTAAAGCAGTTTAGGTTTACAGAAAAATGGAGCAGAGAACATGGAGTTCCCAGATACCTCCTCACTCCCCTTTCTACCCCCACATTTTCCCCTATCATTAACATCTTGGGTTAGTGAGGTCCCTTAGTTACAGTTTATGAGCCATATTAATGCATGGTTATTATTTGAAGTCTGTAGTTTTGCATTAGGGTTCACTCTGTGTTGTACCTTCTAGGGGTTTTGACAAATGAAAGACATGTCTCCGCCATTATAGTATCATACAGAATAGTTTCAGTGCCCTAAAAGTCTCCCGTGCTTTACTTTTTCATCTTTCTACCCTACTCTCCAACCCTTGGTGACCACTAATCTTTTTGCTATCACCAAAGTTTTGCTTTTTCCAGAATGTCAAGCTGGAATCATATAGTATGTAGGCTTTTCAGGTTGGATTCTTTCACTTAGCAATATGTATTTAAGATTTCTCTGTGTCTTTTTGTGGCTTCATAGCTCATTTCTCTTTATTGCTGAATAATATTCTATTGTATAGATACCAGAGTTTGTTTATTCACCTTTTCAAGGACATCTTGATTGCTTTCAGCTTTTGGCACTTATAAACAAAGCTACTATGAGCATCTATGTACAGGTTTATTTTATGGTCTTGTTTTTTTTCCCCAGAGATGAAGTGTTGCTATGTTGCCCAGGATAGCCTTGAACTCCTTGGCTCAAGTAATTCTTTTGCCTCTGCCTCCTGAGTAGCTGAGACTACAGCTGCATGCCACCATGCCTGGCTTCTGTGTGCAGGTTTTTGTGTTGATATACATTTCCAACTTACTTGAGTAAATACCAAGGAGCATTATTGCTGGATTATATGGTAAAAGTAAGTTTAATTTTGTAAGAAACTGACAAACTGTCTTCCAAAGTGGCTGTACTATTTTGCATCCACACCAGCAGTGAATGAGAATTCCTGTTGTTTCACATTCTCATCAGCATTTGGTGCTGTCACTGTTTTGCCATTCTAATAGGTATGTAGTACTCTCTTATTGTTTTGATTTTCAGTTCCCTAATGACATATGATTTTGATTTTGAGTATCTTTTCATATGTTTACTTGCCATCTGTATATGATCTTTGGTGGGATGTCTGTTTAGACCTTTTCCCCATTTTGCCCATTTTAATTGGGTTGTTTCCTTATTGTTGAGTTTTAAGAGTTCTTTGTATATTTTGAATACCAGTTCTTTATCACATTTGTTTTGCAAAGACTTTTTTGTTTGTGTCTTGTCTTTTCATCCTCTTAACAGTATCTTTTGCAAAGTAGAGATTTTTAATTTTAATAAAGTATAACTTAACAATTATTTCTCTCATGGTTTGTGCTTTTGTTGGTGTACCTAGAAAGTCATTGCCAAGGCTAAGGTTACCAACATTTCCCCCTGTGCTATTTTCTAGGAGTTTCATAGTTTTATGCTTTATATTCAGATATGTGATCCATTTTGAGTTAATTTTTGTAAAAGATATAAGATCTGTGTCTACATTCAGTTTTGTTTTTTGCTTGTAGCTGTCCAGTTGTTCCAGCACATTTGTTGAAAAAGATTATCCTTTCTCCATTGACTTGTGTTTGTTTCTTTGTCAAAGATCAGTTGACCGTATTTGTTTTTTTTAACTTTATTTATTTTTATGAAGGAGGAGTAGGGAGGGGGGTTCAATTTCCTTTTTTTTTTTTTTTTTTTTTTGAGACAGAGTCTCAATCTGTTGCCTGGGCTAGAGTGCCATAGCATCAATCTAGCTCACAGCAACCTCAAACTCCTGGGCTCAAGTGATCCTCCTGCCTCAGTCTCCTGAGTAGCTGGGACTACAGGCATACATCATGACACCTGGCTAATTTTTCTATTTTTAATAGAGACAGGGTCTCACTCTTGCTCAGGCTGGTCTTGAACTGCTGAGCTCAAGCAATCCTCCCGCCTTGGCCTCCCAGAGTGCTAGGATTATAGGTATAAGCCATCATACCTGGCCAGTTGACCCATATTTGTATGGGTCTATTTCTGGGTTCTCTTTTCTGTTCCATTGATCTGTTTGTGTATTGTTTTGCCAATAACAAGTGTCTTGATTACTGTAGTTTTATAGTAAGCTTGAAGTACTATAAGTGTTTGACCTTGTTTTTCTCTTTCAATATTGTGTTGGCTGTTCTGGATCTTTTACCTTTCCGTATAAATTTATAATATATTTGTTAGTATCCACAGGGTAATTTTGTTGGGATCATGTTGAATTTATAGATCAATTTGGAGATATATGCATCTTAATAATACTGAGTCTTTCTGTTCTTGAACATGGTGTATATATTTATTGAGATGTCTTTAGTCTCTTTCAGCAAAATTTTGTAATTTTTAGTCTAGAAGTCTTTCACATCTTTTGTGAATTTTTTTTTTTTTTTTTTTTGAGACAGATTCTCACTCTGTTGCTCACTCTGCCGTGGCGTCAGCCTAGCTCACAGCAACCTACAACTCCGGGGGTGAAGCATGCCTTCTGCCTCAGCCTCCTGAGTAGCTGGGACTACAGGCATGCGCCACCATGCCCGACTAATTTTTTCTATATATTTTTAGTTGGCCAATTAATTTCTTTCTATTTTTAGTAGAGACGGGGTCTCGCTCTTGCTCAGGCTGGTTTCGAACTCCTGACCTTGAGCAATCCTCCCGCCTTGGCTTCCCAGAGTGCTAGGATTACAGGCGTGAGCCACTGGGCCCGGCCTTTTTGTGAATTTTATTGCTAGGTTTTTTAAATTCTATTATAAATGGAATTGTTATTTAAATTTTATTTTCCATTGTTTCGTGTAGTATTTAGAAATATATTTGATTTGTGTATATTAACCTTATATCTTTTGAACTTGCTAAATTCAATTATTAGTTTTACTAGTTTGTCTATTCCTTTCGATCCTCATGTATAAAGTCCTGTTATCTGAGAATAATAAGGATAGTTTTAATTCTTCCTTCCAGCTTTTATCCCTTCTTTTTCTTGCTTCGTGGCACTGGCTTATTACTTCTAGTACAGTATGAAATGGAAGTTGTAAGAAGGGACATAGCTGTCCTGTTCTTGATATTTTCTGGTACTCTTTATTCCTTCTTGCAGATCCAGACTCCCATCTGAGATTGTTTTCCTTCAGTCTGAAGAAATTCCTTTAGAATTTCTTGTATTGCTTATATACTGGTGATGAATTCTTTAAGCTTTTGTCTGTCTGAAAATATATTTATTTTAACCTTTATGTTTAAAGGATACTTTTGCAGGGCTTAGAATTCTAGGTTGGCAATTTTTTTTCTTTCAGCAATGTAAATATGCTATCTATCATCTGCTAGCTTCTATTTTTAAAAAATTTTCCTGAAGAGATGGGGTCTCAGAGTCTTCTATATCGCCCAGGCTGGTCTCGAACTCCTGGCCTCAGGTGATCCTCCTGCCTCAGTCTCCCCAAGTGCTGGGATTACAGGCATGAGCCACCGCACCCCGCCCAGCTCCTGTTGATTTTGATGAAAAGTCACAATCATTCTTATTGTTACCCTGAATGTAATGTGTTATTTTACTCTTGCTACTTTTAAGATTTTCTTTTTATCTTTGATTTTCAGAAGTTTGGCTATAATGTACTTAGGTGCAATTCTCTTTTCTATTTATTTTGTTTTTGATTTGCTGAGTTTTTGGATCTGTGGGTTTATGTACATATTAATTTTGGAAAAATTCTGCCATATCTCTTCAAATATTTCTTCTGCCCCATTTTGGTTTTCTTGCTTTTTTTTTTTTCTTTTGAGATGGGGCATTGCTCTGTTGCCTGGGCAGAGCGACATGGCCTGATCATAGCTTACTGCAGCCTCAAACTCCTGGGCTCAAGTGATCTTCCTGCCTCAGCCCTTTGAGTAGCTGGGACTGTAGGCCCATGATACCGTGGCTGGCTAAATTTTAATTTTTTTGTAGATATGCGAGATGCTATGTGGCCCAGGCTGGTCTTGAACTCCTGGCCTCAAGTGATCCTCCTGCCTTGGCCTCCCAAAGTGCTGGGACTACAGGTGTGAACTACTGTGCTTGGCTGGCTGGCTTTCTTTCTTTCTTTCTTTCTTTCTTTCTTTCTTTCTTTCTTTCTTTCTTTCTAATTATTTTAGACTAGTCAAGTGCAGTAGTAGGAAGGGGTAAAAATAGTAGAACAAGGAGTTCAATTGGTCTGTTTCTTTAATTCTTTTTTCTTTGCTTTAGTTTGGATAATTCCTATTGATCTCTCTGAATTCATTGATCTTTTCTATATTTTGTATGTTGTTAAGCCAATTCATTGAACTTTTCATTTCAAATGTTGTATTTTTCAGTTTGAGAATTTGCTTGGCTCTTTTTATGAATTTCTACTTCTCTGTTGAAATATGTTAATGAATATTTCTATATTAGAGTATATAACATTAATATTATATATAGGATCTTACATATTTTTTAAGATTTCTTTTAACATTTTTGCTCATTCCACTGAGTTGTCTGTGGGTTCATTTTGACTTTTTTTTCTTGCCTGTGGGTCACATTTTAGTGATGCTTTGAATATCCTGTAATTTTTATTATATGTGAATATTACATATAAAATGAACAGTGAGAATGAAGTTCCTAACTGATTCCTCCTGGAAAAAGGAATGCTAATTCCTTAGACAGACTAGAAGGATTAGGGGGTAAAATATTAATTCTGATGTGGAATTATGTCTGGGTTACAACTGTAGTTAAGTTTGGTTTCAAGTCTTTGAAGGATGATTCAGTCTTCACCCTGGGGTAGAACTTCAGAGTTAAGTATAGGTAGATTCTAGAGATCTCTCTCTGCTTTATAGCTTTTCACTGGGAAAACATGAAACATGAGCTGTGTAGTTTGTACGGTTAACTGGTTCTTGCATAGCATCATTTATTTTTGGATTTTTACAGATATATTGTCCCACTTTGACATCCTTGCACTTAAGCAACTCCTTGCCACCAGCGGCAGCCCCCGGGCCAGTGATAACTTAGATGAGCCACAGGACACCAAGGAACTCAGTGTCACCCACTCCCAGAGCAGTCAGCCTGTAGGGCCATGTGGCAGCCATGTTGGAGACCTACATGTTCGCCCCAGGTTTTTCTTTTTCTTTTTTTTTTAAGAGACAGTGTCTTGCTATGTCACTGACTACAGTTGTACGCCACCACACCTGGCTAATTTTTTCTATTTTTAGTAGAGACAGGGTCTTGCTCTTGCTCAGGCTGGTCTCGAACTCCTGACCTCAAGCTATCCTCCTGCCTTGGCCTCCCAGAGTGTAAAGATTATAGGCATGAGCCACTGCACCCCGTGGAGATCTCTTACTGATTCTGTTGATAGTGGGGATTGGAATTATCCCTTATAATAGAGTTTCACATATTTAACAAACATCTTTTAGAGTTGTATTTGGTACTAAACATTGTGTAGCAGATAAAAGGCAAAGAAATGTTCTACTCTCAGAAGTCTATGTCCTAGCAGGGGAGACCACCAAATATGCATTAGGCAATTAGATATACAATTTTGGAGTTCGGTGGCAAGGCTAAGTTCAAGCATCACTATTGCAAAGAAGCCTTCTTTAGGACTCCAGTGTACCTTTTAGTGTCCCCTTATTGTTTACCAGTCCCTATGCTAGGGAAAGCCGAATGCTGAGGTCTAGGAAGGCCAGAAACCTTGGTCTTTGCTATCCAAGAGCTTATGATTTCATAAAGGAAATATGATGTGTCCCTTATCAACTATAATATAAGGCAATTTATGAAAGGTAAAGTAACATGGTGGTTAAGAGCCTGGATTTGGAGCCTCAAAATACTGAGGTCCAGATCTTGGCTCTGCCATATACTTGCCCATAACCTTAGACAAGTGGCAATGTCTGTATGCTTCACTCTCTTGATTTATAAAACAGGCAAGGATAATAGAGTATCTTTCATTTGAGTTACTAGGATGGAATGATTAAAACATGCAGTATATGAATGTTTGTCGCTGTTACTATTATGATACATGGTTCTTATTTGTGCTAAGTGTAGTATATTGGTTAAGAAATGGAATTTTTGTGCACCCTTCCACAGCTGAGTTGGTAGAGTGGAGTACTATAAACTGGACAAAGAAATTGGGATTTAAAAAGAAATTTTTTTTTTTGAAATTAGGATCTAGTTTCTAATCCCAAATCATCCAATTACTAGTTGTATTATCTTGGGAACATCACATAACCTCTGTGACATCAGTTTCTTCATCTGTAAATGGATATAATAGCACAATTATTAAATGAAGTAATACATATAAAGCACACATCAGTGTCTGTATATTCTCAGTAAAGAGGAGCTATTTTTTTTTTTTTTGAAGTTATAAGTAAAATAAGGAAAGTGCTACAGAATTTCAGAGAAGTGGAAGTGAAGGACTGCTGAAATGCCACATAAATACATGTTCACTTAATAGCTTTATTTAGAGAATGGGGGCCTAGTAAGAAAGCTGTTGGTAGTACAATTTTCTTTCCATAAGAACTGTGGGGGGAGGGTGATTTGATAGTCTCGTAGGCAAATACAAGTAAAAAGAACTAGTAAAAGGAAATTTCAGAATAAATGACTTAGAAAAGAAAATCATTTATAATTTTCTTTCCTTTTATAATTACAAATAGAATTTTTGTGTTTTCATTAGGAGTTCTAAAGAATTGTAGGAGTCTTAGGTATTCTGTTAAACTATGCTTTGTGTTGTACTTACAAATAAACTTGATGGGGTTTCTATAGAGTAGAAAATTTGCAGAATAAAACAATAGAAAAATTGTTTGTAGCCCTAAGAGATATTTTATTAGAATGAGTTAACATTTTGAAGTTTCTGGAATTTTATGACTTAAATAGATAAAAGCACAGAAGTTTACAAGTACTTTATCCATTTTATACTGGTGTATCAAGAACATAAAATCTCATTTTACAAACAATGGAAATATATCTTGTGGAGGGAAGGATTTTAAGGTATGTAAGATTCATGTTTTGGTTATAGTCTACTCTCCATATGGTGTCCAGTAGAAATGCAAAAGGTCAGTTTATTTTGAAACTGCTAAAATAACATAATATTTTAAAAATAGATATTTGGAATAATGTTTAAACTGGATGCTAATTTTTTGCTTTCCCCAGGTATTAAGTCATTATGTTAAACTGTAATTTTGAGACAGTTTTAATTTGTATAGTAATAATTGCAATATTAGACTGATAATCAACATTTTTTACATTAAATACCACTTTTACTTCAAATAACCAACCTCTTAATTATGTTGAGGTTTTCCCACAAATCTTCAGTGTTCACAGTTTAAAGTTTTTATATATGTATATGCCTATTTCTCCACCACCTAGATCAAGATATAGAATGTTTATAAAATTCTATAAGGCTCTCTTTAGTGCCCTGCCTATTTATTAATAAATCCCTCACCCCTAATGTTAACTACACTTCTGATATTTATAACCATAGGTTTATTTTGTCTATTTGTGAATTTCATATAAATGGGATAATTTAGTATGTACTCTAATATCTGGCTTTTTTCAATATTGTGTCTGCAAGATTCATGTTGTATATGTATCAGCAATTCTTTTTATTGCTATATTATATCCCATTTATTAATTCTATTGTTGATCGACATTTTGATTGTTTTCACTTTTTTGCTATTTTGAATGAACTTCAAATGAGCATTCTTTTACATATTTTTTAGTGGACATAAGCCATTTTGATGGAGGTTTGGTAGTGTCCCGTGGTGATTTTGATTTGCATTTCTCTGGTAACTAATGATAACTGTATTAGCCAATTATTACTGATTAACAATCTGAAAGTCTCCAGTGGTATACAACAAATACTTATTTCTTGGTTTTGAATCTGTGGGCCAGCTGGGACAGCTCTGCCCTATGTATCTCATCTTCCTTCTGGGGCTAGTAGACTAGATGAGACATGTTTTTTTTGTGGTGGTGGCACAAGTGCAAGAAGGCATGTCCAGCATATTTCAAGACCCTGTTTGTGTCATGTTTGCTGACCTCCCATTCTTTAAACTAAGTCATGGTTTAGCCCAAATTCAAGGTCAGGGAAGTATATGTCTACAATGGGCATGAGAGTAGGAAGTGGATACTTTTGACCAGTAATCTAGTCTACCACAGATGTTGAATTCTTTTTTGTGTCCTTATTGGCCAGTTAGATATCCTCTTACGAGCCTGTTTAAGTCTTTTGCTTATTTAAAAACATTGGGCTGTCTTTCACCTATTTTGCAGATTTTTAAAGTAATCTGGATATAAGTCTTTTGTTGGATATGTGCATTGCAGATATCTTCTAGTCTATGACTTGTCTTTTTACTCTCTTAATGATGTCTTTTGATGCATAGAAGTTGTTAATTTTAATAAAGTCAAATTTATCATGTTTTTCTTTTATGTTTAGTAGTTAGCGCTTTCTGTTATCTGTTTAAGAAACTTTGCCTACTCTAAGTTCATGAAAATATTCTTAGATGATCTCTTCTAGAAGCATTATTTTATTACCTTTCATGGTCTACGATCCATCTTAAAGTAATTTTTGTCTGTGAATTAATGTTTCCAGATATCTAATTGGTCTAGCACCATTGACTTAAAAGGCTTTCCTTTCCCCATGCTGAATTGCAGTGGCATCTTTGTTTTAAATTAGGACATTAATCTATAGGGTCCTGTTTCTGAATTCTCTGTGTCTCTGTTTGTACCAAGTACTACAGCATCTTTCTTGTGTCTTTATACTAAGTCTTGATATTTGGTAGTGTAAGTCCTCCAACTTTGTTGTTCTTTAAGATCGTCTTGGCTATTCTAGGTCCATTAGATTTCCAATATACATTAAGAATTAGCTTGTTAATTTGTTCCAAAAAGTCTACTAGAGTTTTGTTTGGGATTGTTTTGAATCTGTAGATCAATTGGGGGAGAATTGGCTTCTTAATGACATTGAGTGTTCCTCTGTATATGTCTTCTTGAGACTTTACATATCTTTGGTTATATTTATTCCTAGATGTGTGGTAGTATCTTTTAAAAATTCATTTTAACTGAAGAACATTTAACATACAATGTACAGATCATAGTGTAAGTTGAAGTTTTGAAAATGGTATACACTAGTGTAACCACCACAAAAAATAACACATAGAACATTTCCATCAACCCCAAAAAGTTTTTTCTTGTTACAATCAATCCCTTCTTCCCTGCCCATCTGTACTTTTTGATTTCTCCCACTATAGATTAGTTTTGTCTCTTCTTGGTGTGACTTTAACTGTGTGCTTTTTGTGTCTGGCTTCTTTTGCTTAACATAGTGTTTTAACTGTTGTGATATCAATAGTTCATTCTTTTTTGTTGTCGAGTAATGTTTCATTATGTGAATATTAACATATGAACATAACAGCTTATCTACTCTTTCTTAGTTTACAATTTTTTCCATTTTCTTATTATTTTTTGCTCCTTTACTAGGGTTATGGAAACATCGTCCTTTAGCAGTATTCTTGAGGTTGCAGCTGCATAAAATGGCCAACAGTTAACCTTCATTTCTAAACTCCACTCTTCCATCCATATTGCTAGACAAACTTACTGAATTGGAATCATTGATTACCTCCTTAGAAAAGGTCTTCGATGGCCGGGCGTGTTGGCTCACGCCTGTAATCCTAGCACTCTGGGAGGCCGAGGTGGGCGGATCATTT
>VBSM01002959.1:13092175-13102743 GCA_008086735.1 Cheirogaleus medius | reverse complement strand
TCTTGCTCTTGCTCAGGCTGGTCTTGAACTCCTGAGCTCAAATGATCCACCCACATTGGCCTCCTAGAGTGCTAGGATTATAGGCATGAGCCTCCACTCCCGGCCTTTAGTTTGTTACATTTTAAAAGAAGTTTGTAATCATAAAAAGAGCACAAAAAAATCTTTTTCATTTCCTCAAGTTTGCAATTAGGGCAAATGTAAAAGGCTGAATATATATATCTACTTATATCTATTAATTAACTAATGAATTAATTTATTAAATATTCTTCCTGGAAATATAACATGTCTTGGTCCTTGCTTTAAAGAACCATGACTTTGATTCTCACTGCATGTTATTATAAACTCCACTAATTGCAAAACTAGCCTATTTCAGAGTTGAGAAGGATCAATATATATGGATAATAATTTTTTCCTTCAAAGTTTAATCACATTACTATTTCATAGTCGAATAATTTCTGTGTTCAGATTTAACATTTTCAAAAATAAATATTAGATATTTCGATTTATAGATTCTGATACATTTTAATAAAAAAAATTTAAGTTGTTTTGATGTTCTTAAGAAGCTTCTACTTTCCCTATATGAGTACTACACCAAGTGATCATGCCTCATTGGAAAGCAGGTAGGTGGACTGTGAACTCATACTGCAAATAGAAGACTTGGTAGCCTGTTCAAAGCTTATGGTGAAATTGTGAATTGATCTGCTGTTACTCAGAAACAGTATAAATAGTACTTAGAATTTGAGCTCTCAAGTAGATTGACTTGACTTCATTACTGGTTCGTTCACTTACTAGTTTTGGGACCTGCAGCAGGTGACTTAATTGTTTGCTCCTATCATCTGTTTAAGGGTATAGTATTAATAATCTTTATATTTTGTGACTTAAATTAGTGAATATAAAGAGCTTGATAGAGTACTTAATACTGTTTCCACCATTAAAATCATCATTATCTGTCTTTTGCCTTTAGAAGAACTTTGTGGCCATAATCTCATATTCCCTTGATACTACTTTGATTACCATTATCTGCTTACTGTATTTTTTAATGTATTACAGTTTGAACCCTGATTCTTTTTCTCACTAATTAATAAAAGCAAACTGAGGATCTTTTGGTTTGTTCTTTCCTGTTAGCTCCTTCTCGTAGTATATTTGAGGACAGACTAAACTTGGTTTCCATGTGAGTTGCTAGAACTTAATGTGACTAACATTATAGGCAGAGAGGATTGTTAAAGGATTGTTCTGTTGTGTTACATTACTTATATATTTTATAGAATTGTATAAATGGTCCCAAGAGGACCTATAGTGAGAAATTGCTTTTTATGTGGTACATGTTATTCTTATATGGTGATTTAATTCCATTTAAGGGTTATCTCATTAAATAAACTCATACAGCAGTGTTGCATGGGAGACAGCAGAGGATTTGGAACTGGATAGATTTTCGTTTGGCTAGCCCTGTTATTTATAAGGTTTTTGACCTTTGGAAAGTTATTTAATCTCTTAATCTGTTTTTTCACCTGTAAATTTATATATAATTATCTCCTGTGTTTTGAGGATTTAGTGAGATGATACATAAAAAATGACTATCATGATGATAAATATATAGAAGATATTTAGTAAATGCTAATTTCCCTTCTTCAAATGGTAATAATTTATTCAAATTATTATTCTTCAAATGAGTTATTCTTATTTTTATTGTTATTGTTAACAACATCTCAGCCTTTGTTTCCTCAGTTATAAGATACAGAGGATGAATTAAATATGTTGGCTGATGTCTGCTGTAGTTGTACCTTAAAGCTAGTCTGAATAATTTCACTGTAAAATGTCAGTCTCACCTAATTCTTTTATCCAGCTGAACTGAGCCTTTAATTTTAGTATCCAATTATCAGGTGGAGTTCTAGTGATAATTGCCATAAGTGATAGTCTCTGGTGGACACTGTCATGTCCACTATGCTGCAGAGGGATTTGGACTATACTATCCAGTGGAGACAAAGCTCCAGCCTTGGTCACTACTATCTTTGCAGGAATCCAAACATCAATAAATACCTAGCAGTTCATTTTCCCAGGAGGTAGACCTGCTACAGTACTTTCAAGGATCCTGATGCAACTTGCGCAGGATCTTTTGAAACCATAATGTTTCTGTGTGTGATAGTGATACCTTTCACACTAGAAGTGACATTGGCTTAGAATTTAATCCAGTTACCCCCATGGTGTTGAGGCTAGTTAATAGTGTAACTGGGATTTCAACCAATCCTATGTTCGTTATATCCTTTTTTCTTAAGTGATCTCCAGCATCTTTATTAACCTTCAAAGTCAGTTGTTCTGATTTCTTTCCTGACTGTACAATGGTAGTTATAAAAAAGTATGATTTCTTAACCCTTTTTTAAAAATTTACTTTTTTTCACCTGCAGTTCATGTAACTGTTTTAAGAAATATGACAACATAGAAGAAAATATCTAATTTGACTCTACCCTTCTTTTCTCTCTTTCACACCCACATTAAGTGCCTATTACATGCTAGGCTTATCCTAGGCATTTGTAAATGAGAAAGGGTTTTCTTCATCCCATACAAAGGGGAAAAAAGGCCAGATAGCACGAGAGAGCTTTTTGATGTGCGCAGTGGCATGTTATCAAGACAAGAGCTTGTGCTGAGTTGGACAAAGAAATTAGCTATGTTCTTTCAGTTGAAGGGGTAGTTACAGTTGTTGGTTAGGTTCCTGCCTTATCCTTTGAACTTTACCATTACTTTGTTCTTTGGCTGACCAATATTTGTATCCTGGTACCTGAAGACTTTTCCCAGACCCAAGTGACTTGGGAATTAACAGCTGTGTGCCGTATCTCCAGAAGTCCTTAACCAATGACTGATGGGAGATGCTCTCTCATCTCTCTAGGTTTTATATTGTTTCCCAGTGATTCCTTGTGATTAAACTCCATTTACCCACTGTGGTAGCTGCTTTTAGAGTGTACCCTTTTTAGTCCACTTCCCTTTTTCTGTTTGACTTTCCCACTTTCCATGCTATTTTTACTTGAACCTTGGTCTGTTTAAGCACCTTAAACAGACCAAGGTGCTTTGGGGAACCCAAATCAAGATAAAGGCATTTCTGGTATGGTAGATTCAATCTAGCTTTAGTTTTTCTTCTATAGTTATCATCAGGGAACCAGTTAAGGAATCAGTACACATTTAAAATAATTATGATTTTGGTGTTCACTGAAGCCCCTTTGTATTTCAGAAGAACATCTGATTAAGGATAACAGCAAATATAAATATATTTTAATGCCTCTTTTAATTTGCTTTCCCAGTATTATATACATTAGTTGTTTCATTCACTTTTGGGGCAGATAAGAATGCTGTTATAAGAATCATTGCTTTATCATTGGAGTTTACACAAATGGGAGCATAGATTCTACCCCTCCCCCATTTGTTATAGAAAAATGTTTGCTAAATCATGTAATGAATGAACTGCTTGTGGTTTGGGGGGAAAGAGAAGCAAGAGAGCTTTTTAAAAAGACTTTAGTATAGGTAAAAGAAAAGTGTGTTAATTTAAAAAATTTAGTGAGTAGGACATTAGCATGTCTATAGAATATGTCTTAAAATTGCTTGCCAAAAATTTTTATAGTCAGAAAATTAAATGCCTGAGCTCTCAGAAAGAACTTTTCTTATAATGAGATTAAAAAAGAAAACTGCATGTATACCTCCCCGTATAGAAAATAAAAATATTAACAGCATTCTAATATTTAATTTTAAACTTTAGATATATTCATTAACTTATTCTTATAGTGCCTAAAACAGGTTTTCTTGTACATGGTAGATACCCAATAAATACCTTTTAAAAAATAAATGAGCACTTTATTTCTCAAAAAGAAATGTTTCATTCAATTCAATATTTATGTATTATTCAGTAATTCAATGATTATGTGTTTACTTCAGTAATGACTCAGTAATGTTCTTGACACTGACTTCACACTTGAGATCTGCAGTAAATAAGACAGTTAACTGTTCATGTGTTCCTTGAATACTTGATGGAACATTCCCTAGGAAGATAGTGATTGAAAAAATAAATACAAATATGAGGAGGTTTTTGAAAATGTAAGTGCAAGGGACTGTGAGAACATATCGAAAAGGGATTTAACAACTCATTTATTGTTTAGAGTATGTCTATGGTGTCACTGTTTTGGAAACTAAAATACAAGAGTTACAGTAAAGAAGTAGTATTAATATTTTTTTAATCTGGTACTCTACAATTGCTTTTACTAACTCATGTGTTTTCTGAGGGTTTTTATACTTTCACATATACTTCTCTCGTTCCTTGGTCGATTACCATGTTGTCCATATTATTTGATTAGGAACTATTTAGATATCTCATATAGATGTAACATAAACCTCTTACAACTAAATTACTTCCTCTTCTAAAATTTATTTTTGTGTTACCAGGATCTAGTTCAGTGCCTTGCATATGGTAGTCACTTGTTAAAATATTTCTTGAATAAATAATATTTGCTTGTGGAATTAAGCTCTCTTAAATGCTTTGAATCTTTAAAACTCTTCAGAACCACTCAATATCAAACTTCGTAGCAACATACTTTATGAGCACTGCTTGCTAGCTATTTATCTTAAGTAACTTTGAGCTCTTTGTTTTGGTGATTATGTATAAAGGAGAAGAAAGGTAACCTACTGGTATTTTTGGTAGGTGTGTGATAGTTTGCATACCCGTAGTAAGATGAGAGGTCTAATGAATTTAACTATGTCAAAATACTCTACCAGCTTAAGATATATACATAGGGGTACTTATATTACCATATTTCTAAATGGCCCACATTATTTTTCAATAGGTAATCTTGATTTTTTTTTCCTTTTATCTTGAATAAGTAGGATTGCTTCACCGCAGAGGGTGAAGACTTGAGACATGACTTTGAACGCTTACAATTGGCCATGGAAATGGTTGGATTTCTTCCCAAGACACGAAGACAGTGAGTTTATTTATTGTATTCTTATACCCCCAATAGAAAACAAATGATATATGTCCTTGAAAGATTTCTCACCCTTGGTCCTATTAAACAATTTTCTAACTGATATTCTTGACCTAGTACCTCATCCATCTTAAGCATTGTTTTGAATTGCTTTTTTTCCCACAGATTCTTTGAGAATCTGATGAAAGGTTGGAACTCTTCTTGCAAAATGTAAATCTGTAAAACTTTGCATGTAATTACAGGAATTCATGGTGCCCCTGAAGCATATCCATAGACAGTAACTTAAAAACTATTGCTTTATGACACTATTTTTATAGCTCCTTGTTTTCTATATCAGTGATCACTAATATATTAAGTCATACATACTTATCAGTAAAACATAATTTCCTGTGTATTTCCTCTGTGTATTTGATTTATGTCTATACTATTGTATTAAATGTAGTTTTGTTCATTGTAAATATAAATTAGAAATATAAAAAGGTTGAGATGAAGATGAAGTAAATTATATTTAACATTTAAAAATTTTAAATAAAAATACAATCTTGACTCTTACCAGAAAAAAAATAGTTACTTATAACTATTTTTCAAAGGGGGGAATTAGGGTTGATGAATGTGCCAGATCTGATTATATTGTCAGTTTTTAATCTCATGAGTAATGAGCTCTCACTGAGAGTAGGAGAATATCAGCTCTGCTGTTTTCTTGTTTGTTCATGCTTACATCATTGGTATGTCTCTTCAGTCAGCAGGTTCTCTGTTAGAATCATTACATGAGAAGTTAATTAAAGTCAAGTAATGTAGTATATAAATATGCAAACCCTAGTTGATGACATAAACTGCAATTCACTGAAGGTCAATAAATAGATTACCTGTCTCAATTTCTCTATGCTGTATTACTTCCACTCTCCATTCAGGTCACCTCATTTACTGCATGTGACACCTCACTGGCTAACATATGGATTGAAGTGTAAATCTACATATTAAATAATAGTGAAACTTAATAACATAAGTTGAAAATATAATGTTTACCTCTCACACACGAAGGAATTATCTTTTGTACTTTCTGATATGACTGAATTCCGTATTGGTAGTCCCTTGGAAATAATATGTTCCTAGTAGCCTGGCCTTGAATTTGGACCTTCCCTATAATTCAAATGTTATCTTCAATATTCCCTAACACAGATTTTACATTTTAATTAGGCTGGTCTTGTTCTCTCAAACATTATGTTGTATTCTGAACAGTTACTGGTTTCCCTGTCTGGAATGATCTTTATCTCTGTTCCACTCATTCAAATATTTTCAATTTTTTTGATATCGTGTATACTGCCACTCCCCTTTCATGTTACCATGATAAACTCTGCTAATAAATCACAACATTCTTTTGTACTGAACATAGGTCTACCCCAGAATTTCTCTTAAGATAATCTTGTAGGCAGCCTTAAATTTGGTATGTGAATTGAAACATAATTTCTTCAGAGCGCTTTTCATGTCCTGCCTTTTTAATGAACTTTTCCTTAACTGTGCTTTGTTTCTGCCTTTTGTGTTTTACAATATCCTGCCCTTTAGGATAGTTATTTATTTATTGTTATCTCCTAATGCAAGATTATAAACTTTTTGAGAATAAGGATTCTTATTCATGTTTTAAAATCTTTTTAATATTGATTTATAGTGAATTAGATTGTTTATATGACATTATTGCTAGAGACAATGTATCACATATTTGTATATGATGAATATTGAATCCAAAATATTGAAATAATGTAATTAGCAACCATATAAACTTGTAATTAGCAATCATATAAATGTAATTAGCAACCATATAAACTAAAAATAGTTTTTTTTTAAATTTTATTTTTTTGTAGAGATAGGGTCTCACTCTATTGCACAGGCTGATCTTGAATTCTTGGCTTCAGGTGATCCCCTTGCCTCAGCCTTCCAAAATGCTAGGATTACCAGGTGTGAGCCACCGTGCCTGGCCCCTATTAAAAATAGTTTTTAACACATTGACTGCCACACTAGAAAAAAAAATTTTTTTCCTTGGGGGCCACGGTGTTGTATTACAAAAATAGAACAAAAACTTTGAAAACAAAATGATCCTTTCTAATTTAATGACAAATTTGTTTTTTTATTGTTTTCTGTGTATGAGTTATATGCAACTTGAAAAATAGTTCATACGGCTCCCAAGGTAAAGAGATGTGTGAGTTACATGTGCTTCATGAGGTCCCAGGCTCAAAACTAGGGTTGGTTAAATACAAATCATGTGGTAGTTAATGTGTTAAATAGTGGATCATGAATTTGTGTTGTCTTTTGAGTTCCATTGGCTTTTATGTTCCATAAGCTTTTATGTTTTATGTTTGATAATAGAGTCTATTCCCTAATTTAACCAAGAATAATTTTATGAATTATTATTTTATAGTAGACTTGTATTTCCTTTGAGTCATGAAGATGATTCAAACATTTAAAATTTTTAAATTATTTGAAAAATTAGGCTTACAAATTAGATGGTGATTCAGTACCTCTTGAAGTATATCACATTCCTAAAGCAATATCATTTTATTTAGACTACTTCCTAATTTTAGGAAAACATGTTACCTTTTCACCAGATTTATCCTAAGGAAGTAACTGGACAAGGCACAAAGATATATGTATGTTAAGGAGATCAAGGAAGGGCTTTTAGATAGAGCGTACTAAATGCCTCTGAGATGTCAAATAAGTTAAGGATATAATACACTGTTCTTAACTGAATGGAGGTCCTTAGTAACTTAACATTCTTGAGTTAACTGGTTGTTGGGATGTAGAGCACAAGTAGAAGGATTACTTGTTAACTGGAGGGCATGTGTTCCTTTTGATTCAGGAGGGAAGTTGAGAAGGGAGGGTCCAGTTGAATATATTTTATAGTAAGAGCCTGATATTAGATAATATACCCCACTGGCCTCATAGTTTTTTTTTAAAAAAGCACTTACTAAGGACACTATAATATGATATGAGAAAGCATTTGTAACATACAACTAATATTAAAAAATCACCTAGGATACTTGATTAAAAATACGTATTCTAAGACCTTTCCTTTGGAGATTCTGATTCAATATATCTGGTTAATACAGGGAAAGACATTCTAGGCAGGATGAATAGTGTATAGAAACACATAGACTTTTTAAAACACCACAGCAAATTCAGACGATAGCAGATGTACCCTTGAAACAGCTATGTAGCCAGTGGTATGGTACTTAAATTAAGATTATGTAAAGCACTTTGTGCAGTGCCTGTCCTATAGTAAACACTCAGTATATTTTAGTTATTAGAGTTATTATTTCCATATTTTTTATTTTTCTCAAGGCTAAATACTTCATATTTGTGCTGGTTAATTTGCTTAACTAGAATTTAGGAATGAAATGTGCTTTGAGAATGCACACGAGCAAGCTATAATTGTGGTTTTATTTTCACAGGATTTTCTCTCTTCTCTCAGCAATACTACATTTGGGTAATATCTGTTATAAAAAGAAGACATACCGGGATGACTCTATTGATATCTGTAATCCTGAAGTTTTGCCTGTTGTCTCGGAATTATTAGAAGTGAGTGATTTGATTACATTCTCAGTTGTCATTTCAATTACTAGGTAACTTCTTATTTTTATTTTGTGTAACTATTTGTAGATGTAAATGGGCTAATGTATTTTATTAATAATGTTTTATTAGATACTATTTTAAAATAGTGTTTCCAAAAGATAGAATTTCTCCTGATACCTGCCTCACTTTGCCAGAATCTTTAGATTTGGGTTTTCTTCCCTGCCTCCACTTGTCCCAGATATCTGTAATCTCTCAATTTGCTGGATAGGATGAATATTTCCACTCTAGACTATATAATGTTCTGGGCCTATGCTAACTTTTCTCTTTTCATGTTTGAGATTTCTTCTCTTACTAAGATTTTGGATAGATTATTTTATTTGCGATGAGGTATGTGGGTAGGTGGAGAGAAAAGGTACTATTTTTTCTTCTTCATGGGTTGAATAAGACCTAAAGGTTCTTGTCTCCTACCATGCCTTTTCTCATATCAAGGTTTTCATTACCTTATTTTTTCTTCCTGGAGTGATGATTTCTCATGTTTTCCCAGCTACCTTTTCATCTTGCCAGATTGACCCCTTCAGATGGAGTGTCATTTCTCATAGACCCTCTCATCCGACAGCACAAGGAAATATATGTGTATATACTAACCTGTGTATATACACATATCTATAAATATTTCTGTGTATAACCATCTATAGCTATATAAAGCTAAACATGAGTTCATACTGATGTCTCTAACTCTAATCCATTGACACATGGCTCATTCTAGCCTTCTTCCTTTGTGTATTGGTAACTCCCACTTCAACAGTGATGAACCTGTCTCCCATCCTCTGCCATCCATTTACTTAATTGTTCAATTCCAGGATACATGTATAGTAGTATCAAAATTGTTAACCCATACCCCTGTGAGAAGTGACTTTTATTTTATTTTATTTTTGAGACAGAGTCTCTATTGCCCAGGCTAGAGTGCCATAGCATCAGCCTAGCTCACAGCAACCTCAAACTCCTGGGCTCAAGTGATCCTCCTGCCTCAGCCTCCCGAGTAGCTGGGACTACAGGCATGTGCCACCATGTCCGGCCAATTTTTTCTCTATATATTTTTAGTTGGCCAATTAATTTCTTTCTATTTATAGTAGAGATGGGGTCTCGCTCTTGCTCAGGCTGGTTTCGAACTCCTGACCTTGAGCGATCCGCCCGCCTCGGCCTCCCAGAGTGCTAGGATTACAGGCGTGAGCCACCACCTCCCGCCAGAAATGACTTTATTAACTAGAATACATTGCTTATGTGTAATTCCTTTTGCATTTAGTCATACAGACTTTACTCATTTCCAGAGTTACTTAGATCAGCACCTTTTCCTTCCACCCCTTTCATTAAATTTGTTTCATATATTTGTCATACAATTAGACTCTTCTTGTCTTGGTCTACATTCCTTCCTGGATTCCCCTAATACCTTAAGTAATTTTTTAAATTTGTGTACATTAAGGTTCACTCTTTGTGCTGTTTGGGTTTTGACAAATGCATGGAGTCATGTGTCACTATTATAGTATCACACAGAATGGTTTCACTGTTCTAAAAATCCTCTGTGCTTTACCTATTCAACCCCTCTCCTCAAGCTGCTGATAGCCACTGATCTTTTCACTGGCTCTATAGATTTGCCCTATTTGGCATTTAATATAATAAGAATATAGTATGTAGCCATTTCAGACAGATTTATTTCACTTAGCAATATGTATGTAAGATTTATTCCTGTCTTTCTGTTGCTTGATAGCTTATTTCTTTTGATCACTAGTAATAAATTATATGAATGTACCATAATTTATTTATTCATTCACCTACTGAAGGACATTTTGGTTGTTTCCAGCTTATGGCAATTATGAATAGCTTTTTTCCTATTAAAATACCACTCATCTTTGAAATTTTGTTTCATGTGCCACTTTATGGGGTTTAACCTTAAGTGGTCTAAACTGACTTTCTAAGCACAGAGCATTTCCTTCTACTTTTCATAATTTAGTTTTGTTTTTGTAGCACAGAGTTAATTATTTACTAGTT
>VBSM01002959.1:13058293-13072245 GCA_008086735.1 Cheirogaleus medius | reverse complement strand
AAAAAAAAAAAAAAGAAAGAAAGAAAGAAATTGAATATGTAATTAAAAATCTTTCTATAAAGAACAATGCACGCCAAAGGCAAGGATGTTTCCTAAGAGTTTTTATCATGAACATAGGCATATTACAAAAAGGGATGTCCAAATGGGCTGTAAACATGGGAAAGTGTTTTCCCCTTATTATTTATTAGTGAAATTAAAATTAAAACCATAATGAAATACCCTTAGGCATTCACCAGAATGACTAAAATGGAAAAGGCTGATAATACAAGTATGGGAGAGATACGTTGATAAGGAAACTACCACACACTGATGGTACGTACAAATTGGTACAGCCACTTCAGAAAGCTGTTTGGCAGTGTCCACTGTGGTTAAACATATGTAGTTTATAATCCTGTGTTTTCACTCTCAAAATATATATAAATGCACACCCAAAAGTCTTGTGCAGACTGGGGCCTAACAGTCTGTATTTTAACAAGCAAGTAATGTGATTCTGTTGTACATTTAAAGTTTAGAATTAATGCTTTGTAGCAGTGTTTGGCATAATTTTTCTGTAAAGGGCAAGAAAAGTCTTTTAGATTTTTTGGGTCATGTGGTCTCAACTTTGCTGTTACATTGAGAAACAGCCATAGAAGATATATAAATGAGTGTGTTGTTTCACAATGTCTATCCTGTAGCGGTTAAAATGAATGAACTCTAGGTGTGTCCAACAAAATGGATGTGTCTCTGAAACATTAGTTGAGTAAAAAACAAAAAGACAAAAAGGATATATATGTGACTCTTTTTAGATAATATCTATAAACAAATGAATCTTATCAATTGTATTAGAAGCTTTGGGCAAGAGGGTTTGGGGTGGTCGTTGAGAAGAGGGGATGAGGAGGACCTTTGGACTTCTAGTAAAGTCTGCAAAAATCATTATGCTCGTGCTATCTGGGATGCTTATTATCCATGCTGCAAAAAAGAAGAGCTGGGGAAGGGGGTGGGAGGATCCTTTCTTACTGCTGTTTGTGGATGACCTTTATATAATGATTTCTTATGAAATTGTTAATTAAAAGGAAAGAATTAAGAATTTACCTCTCCTAATTTGAGTAACTGTAGTTTATTGTAGGGTCCATTTTTCTTTACAGGATAATAAGAAATACAGTAGGAATGATAGAATTACAAAATCACTGTTTCGCAAAACCACCATATTTGCAGATTATTAATTTATTTGTGCAAATATTTTCAGTGAAGGTTAAAACCGTTAGATAAACATTATCTTACAGTTGCAGTGTAGAAATGTATCTCTTTTACATTCTCAGATGCATCTCTCTAAAAAAATCTAAAAAGTAAAAGCATCAAAGGGATGAATAAAAGACTATTTCCAAGTACAGAGAAAGAGTAAGAAAAAATTGGGTGCATCATAAGAGTGTTTTACATAGTTGCTCAAGACCTGAGTTTTGGGTTTTTTAACCTTGGAATTTGAAAGCTTTTCTTTTTAAAAAAATGTTCTAAGGATTTTATTTTGCCAACGTTAAATGTGTATGAATTCCATATGAATTATATCACTGATCACTGCCCACTTTTCCCAGAAATTGTTTCATTAAATTCATTGTTGATGATCCAACAAATACAGTCCTTTTTCATGGCTTAGAGTCATGTGGGAGAGGTTAGGTTTCTTCATAGTATATTTTTCCTTAGTAGCGTTATCAGACAGACAGTGCGATTAAAACAAATCCAGCCCCAGTTTTGATTAGAGTGGTCTCAGATGTAGGATTCTAACCAAAAAATTTAGTTGTATGTACTTTTTTTTTTGCATGTACTTTTTTAAAGAAGTCAATTTATACATTTATACATTGTATCAAGATTTGTACAACTGAAGTTATACAGCCTTTTATTGTATAGATGGTAAAAAAAAGACTTTCTTTTAAGCATGGCAGAAGCTTTTCAATCTGTATGATCATATACCTATTATTTTCTGCAAGACGAATAAATTATTATTTTTATATTTGGCTTTCCTAGGAGGAATATAGAACTGAAGGTATCAGCTGGCACAACATAGATTACATTGATAATACCTGTTGCATAAATCTTATTAGCAAAAAACCAACAGGACTGCTCCATCTTTTGGATGAAGAAAGCAAGTGAGTATGATTGTTTTCAATTTTATTATTGGCCATTTGGGCTCCTCATCTCTTTTTAAGTTTAAACTTTGTTATTACATTGTCAAATAAAGAGCCGTAGGGTTCCTTGCGTGTAATTTTTAAAATGTGTTTCTAGGTAAATAGGATGGACTTCACTATTTGAACTCATTTTTTTCCTTAAAATTTGATGTTAAATTTGTTGATATATATTTATTATTTGGTTACAGGTTCTTTTCTTCTTGAATTGAGTTTATATGAAATATGATTGCAGTTTTCATGTTTAGCAGAAAAGAATATCATGATAGATTAGTGATGTCTGCCTTGACTGTACAAGTGTAAGTGGCAATGTATACCAAAATTAAACATAAGCTTCAGCAATAATGCTTCATTTAACATCCTCCAGAATAGTCACAGCACTCTATAAAATATTATTTAGGGTTAAATTATCCTAAGAGTTGGCAAATCTAGAATTGGAGAAACTGAAATGAGGAGGTTGTGAGGATTTTTTTATGACTCTTTGGTAAAAAATTTAGAAATTGAATTAGTTTAACTGATTCCTAGTTTAATATTATACCCATTAAATTAGGATTAGGGATTTACTATCACAGGTAGATGACTGTATATCAGATTTGTGTGGGACAATCTAAAGTTTATGCCTGCTGTCCAGTTTAGTTATTAAAAGTAAATCTTTTACTCTCAGAAATAACCTGTTTTATATGGTAATTTGTGTCACCCTATTAATATGCCATAAACACAGAATTGCTGCATACATACACAAAATAAGGTGGCGGAATGAAAAATATAGCAGAAAGACTGCTAACAATTAAGTCTAGTATCATGTAACTAACTTTGTCACTAGTCTATTCCCATTAAATGAATTAAGATACAGCTAACACAAATAAAAAATACTTTTTCTGTCTGGAGTTTTGTCAGAGTTTATCATATTACGCTATATGCCCTAAAACATACATTATCTCTTATAAAATGTTAAGGTTAGTGGTTCTTAACGCTGTATACCTTACTTCTAGTTTGTCTTTTTTTGGAAGAGCTTCATAGGTGATTTTGATATTCAATGTTGAGAACCGTCATGGTTGATAATGAAAGGATATGCAGTTCTTTTTGTTTGAAGTATTTTATGCTAGCAAAAGTCTAAGCAAATTCAAGGAAAAGATCATATAGGTAGTAAATTGTGGGCTTGAGATTCAAACCCTCCAAGTATTTCTGATGAATAAGCTTGTGCTTTGAAGAATTGTTTTATTTGCTTCCCTGTAATACTTAGGTGTTAGAGTCAGAAGTCCAGGGTTTTTATCCTGTCTCAATTAACTATCCTTGGCCAATCTCTTAATATCCTTTGTCCTCAGTTTTCTATTGCAAAAAGGAAATGATGACAAATGATGATGTTATTTGCAATATATCTTCAAGTGTTTGTAAACAGCAACTGAGTTAGTGGATATATAACTAAAACATGAATAGCGCAAGGGATTCATGTCTATCTTGTCATTCTTAGGCAAATTTCATTGAATGCGCATCTAATTATACAAAGACTATATTTTCCTGGCCAGTTACTACCTTATGTAGATATAGCCTTGTGAAGAGAACGTTACCTCTTTGTTGTTAATGCAAAAGCTTGTGGGGTTAAGCCCTGTGGTCAGAAATTTCAGGGAGACATATTTTGGCTCAATAAAAGGAAGAACTTTCTAATCATTAGAGCTGATTAGCAGTTGCTTCAAAAATTAATACAATTCTCCATTATAATAATTATTTTGTATCATTTGTCAGGGCATTGTTGTGGGTAGGAGACTGGACCGAGTAACTTTTTAATCATTCATCCCTTCAGTTATGTTTCTGTATTCAGTTCTATATAAAAGTTTTTAATAAGCTGTAATATTCCTCACTTTATAAGTCAGTCCTATAGTTACTACCTCTCTTTGTTAACGGACCATCATTGTCATATAGGGGAAAAAATTTTTTCATCTACCCTTTTAGGGTCTCCAGCTGGAGTTAAGAATTAAACTGACATAAGACACATTAACAGGCAAAAGCATATAAGTTATATTAGAATTTTACATGTACATGAGAATGTACTTCACTTGAAAATGAAGACCTGATAAAATAACCAGAGTGGAAAACTTATATTCCTTTTAGGCAAATGATAAATTTATGGAGAAATGACAAGACAAAGGGGTGTATGGGAAGTAAATTGTGGGGAAGTAACTATGATAATATTGACAAAAACTAGTAGAAGATAAGATGGTAATTTTGAGAAAAACTAGTAGAATATAAGTAACTATGATAATTTTGAGAAAAACTAGTGGAAGGTAAGGGTTATTTTAGTAAGTTAGTTTGTATAGATCCATATCAGTGTTGATTTCCAGTCTATGGTGATAAAAATGTTCTTTTCTTCCCAGTATAGGGAAGGCATCTTTCTCATGGGGAATTTTATGGCCTGTTTTTAGGTAGAAAAGAGGAGGACAGAAGCCCTTCCTGCATCTACTATTTCTCATGCACCTTTAGCTCAAAATAATATGTCAAAGATGCATATTTTAGGGTGTCATGTCCTGAACTCCTTCAGTCTCTATGCTTTAACATCTCAGAAGATAAGCATGAAATATTTTTCCTCTGCCATTTACCTGTAAAGAGGGTTTGAAAATAAGTTAGTCACATTTAGGAACGGCTATTTGAGGACTCAGTTTAGCATGAATATTTTTTCTCTAAAAAAACTTTGTTCTGTAGGGAATATATAACATGAAATATATGCTTAGTGGTGTTCCTACTTTATGCAGGGTGTTCATAGTGCTCCAGGTGCATGCGTTTGGAGTCAGAAGTCTTCATTAATCATCTTATCCTTGCTACTTACTGTCTGTATGATGTTGGGCAAATTACTTAAGCTAGATTCTGTAGGATGCAGTGTGGTATTTAGGAAGGAGGAATAGTGTAAGCAAAGTCTCAAAGTTATGTATGAATAGGATGTTACAAGTATAATCAGTCTTTCCCATAGTACTCAAAGTGTGATCTGTTGCTAGAAGCAGTGGGCCACTTTGAAGCTTATTAGAAATGTGGAGTCTCAGACTTCCACCCCAGATCTGTTGAATCAGAATTTTCATTTTAACAAAGACTGAAGATTAGAGCATTTATTTAGGACAGCATTATGTGAATCTTGCCTGCTCATAAGAATCACCTTGGGAATTTGTAAATAGCACTGCTGCTAAGTCATCACCCTGATAAATTAAATCAGAATTGCAAGGTAGGGTCCAGGCATTGATAGTTTTAAAAGTTTCGGAGGTGGGAAACACTAGATTAAGAACTTTAAAATGAGCAATAATGTCTCATTTGCCTCTGTTCCATATTCTTTTGCCTGATAATATAATGGGTGTCCATAAATGTCTGTCAACTGTAGGATCTGTAGAGAGCTTTCCTTTCCATCTTTCCTAGTTTTGAGTAAAGACTGTTCTTACATCTGTCCTCCTTCCTTTGAAAATTTATGTTCTCCATTTAAAAGTAAGATAAAAATATATCATAAACTTTTCAGTTACTCAGAGGATTAGAAGGTAAATAAACTACTACCTAGAGACAATGAGGTGAGCGTCCTGTCTGAAGAGAAGCAATCTGTTGTGCAGTACTGAGATATAAGTTTGTAGAGCTCGGATTGGCCTAGGCTTAGAAGCTTGAAGTCAATCTGTTTGCCTTGGTGTTCTATACAGTTTCTGAGTAGGACAGGCACATGATTAAAGCACTACTGTAGGAAAATTAATATTATTATATGCTTTGGTAACTTGAAAGAAAGTAAGATTAGAAATGGTGAGACTGTTACAGAGACTGCTACTGAAGTCTGTGTTTGAAATTATAAGAGTTGTAATCCATTCTAGAATGGCTTTTGGGTTTTAGAGTGAGCTAGGTAGTGGAAGTGTTTTGAGGACGTGATAATATTTGAAAGATAAAGCAGGCTAATGTGACTAGGAAAATGGCAGTATCGGCAACATAAGTTGGTAACATTTATGTAATCCCTATAGGATGCCAGCTAGTATTATATGTTTTCACTAGTGTTATTTAGTTCTACAAGCACTATGATACCTAGTACTGTACTCATTTTATAGATTAGAAGACCATTTCTCAAAGAACTGATAATCCAAACTATAATATGACTATCTGGTGTCAAAGACCATTCTCTTTCCTTATTCCAATGCATACTATGTGATTAACCATTTTGGTTGTAATTTTGGAATCATCATTAAACCTCACATTTGTTTTAGTCATCTTCACAACCTCATGTCACATTGTTTCTCATTACTGTTTCTCATTACATATTTCTCAGTTACTGTTAAGTGAAACTATTTTCTGGAATATCTCGTTTTTCTGTCAGTGTTATTTCCTCTATATGAAAGTCCTACCCAACCTTTAACATCTAGCCCATTATTTCTTCCTATGTCTTCTGTGAACCTTTTCATTCTCAACCATTAATGATTTTTTTCTCTTCTGAAATTCTATATTTCCTGTTTTGCAATTAATACTTAATACTACTTGTATGATTTCTGCATATGAAATGCTCAACCAGTACAATAAGTGGGTACAAACTCATTGATGTATATTTGAAATAATATAGATATAGAAATATGTGGTAATTGGTACAGGTAAGAAAACTGCTACTTATTTATGCATGAAGAAATAGGAAACCAGATAATGTCTGTGGATTTTAAGGACTTATGAAAACTGAGAGATTTTTCCTTTTTTGGAAATTCTTGGCCCCAAAGAACATATGATTTGGGTTTTATTTTCCTTTGGGTTTTACAGTAGGGCAGAACAATGCAAATTAAGCTAAATATGTAACGATTTGAGTTAATTTCTTTATTCATACTTGCAAAGTATGAATCTGGGCACATTGCAAGGTTTGATCCCTCACCTATAAAATAGGAACACCAATACATATTATACTCACTTTTTAGCTTGTTACAAGAATCAGATTAATATAGAATCAGGTAATATAGGTAAAAACTCTTTGTAAACTGCTAAATAAATGTACTAGATGCCAAAGTAATTACAATGTACTTAAAAAGGACTGTATTAACTACTACATCTTTATTTAGTATTTTTTTCTTTTTTAAATTCAGCTTTCCACAGGCTACAAATCAAACATTGCTAGACAAGTTTAAGCATCAACATGAAGAGAATTCTTACATCGAATTTCCAGCTGTGATGGAACCTGCTTTCATCATAAAACATTATGCTGGAAAAGTAAAATATGGGGTAAAGGTCAGTAAATTTCTCACTGGCTATGCTTTCAGGGCACAAGTGCATTCTTGATTGTGTCACTATGTCTGACGCACTATGCTCTTTGTAATTTGGGGAGATTCTTCATCAGTAATGGAGACATTTTAGAAAGATACTTCTGAAATTTAGATTCTGCTTTTCAATACATTAGTGTCTTATGTAAGGCAATATTTCTGTAGGTTTCTGCTTACGGATAAACCTGATGTCAGTTCATTCTAATAACCTTTTTAGATCTGAAAGAATAGACAGCATCTATATGTCTGAAACTCACTTGTTCATCCACTTAATTTATTGAATTTTTCCCTTCTCTATACCTATAAGTCATGACAGAGTCTTCATGTCTTCATGCACCATTAGGTATTTGTGAGCTTGCACTTTTAATGAATGTATTGAAACTCCTAACTCTTGTGGAGGGGAATATTCATAATTTTGTCCATTTCTTGGTTGTTATTGGTGAGTCTATTACTCTTTAACCATTTGATGTTTAAGCCTGCCATTTGAGGCACTTAATTTCCCAGGCAAGGCCGTGACAATATGGAGAATAGTGGAGAAATATGTTTTCTCCTGGGTTTTGAGGTGAGTGTCTTAAGATCATTTATTCGTCCATTTGCTGATTTATTTTTTCAAGAAGTATTTATTGTACACAGACCATATGTCAGACTCTGTGCTTGGTGTTTGGACTGATGACAAACTAGAAAGATATGTTCCTGACCGTTTCTATCTATACACCACACACACACGTATAGATGTACATATACATGTGTGTGCATCTATATATAATATATTGATAAATGGGCTATGTGCTATAAATAAGTGAATGGGTTCTATGAGAGAAAGTAGTGAAATAATGGATTTTGAATTTGTGGATCCTTGAATACCTAAGAAACTTAAATGTTGAGAGATGACCTGAAATAAATGTTATGTTGGTGAGGAGTTGGGATGATGAATATTTAGACCATGAGATAGGAAAGAGTTTGATATGTTGAAATCATTGAAAACAGTTTAGTGTTACTAGATTATAATGAACAAAGGAAATAGTGATGCAAAAGGAATTTAGAGAGTGAACAGCAGGTTGATTTTTCAGGGCTTTTTGGGCCAAGTCAAAGGAGTTCTGTTTTTATTGAAATTACTATGGGGCACTATGAATAGATTTAAGCAGAGGATGTGACTTGTGTTTTTTAAGGTTGCCTTGATTATTTTGAGGAAAAGGGATGGCAGAGGGTGAGAGTAGAATCTGAGAGATCACCTGAGTAGCCTTTTTTTCTAATTGAAAATTAGTCGATATTGGAGAGATCCAGGTGATTATGAGATATATTTTGGAGCTACCATCCTCAGAGTTTATTGACAATGAGTAAGTGACTTCTAGCTAGAAGTTGTGTGCTTCCCATGAGAATCTGGTGCCAGATTATTTGAGGTGGAGCCGAGGCGGTGACGGTCTCCCCCCGTACCCCCCAACCCTGACACCCATGAAGATTTCTGCCTTGTTTCCTCTTTAAATCCTGTTCTCAGGAGAACAAAGAAGAATTAGGAAAGGAAAACCCTAAAGATAATAGGATGGGTCCAAGCTGACTTATGTACACGAGGATAGATGACATACTAGTTATGTTCCTCATGGAATTCTGAGTTAGAGGTTCTCTATGAAACTACACCAACTTGGAGTGATTTACTCACCAAATTTTTAATCCTTACATTTGGTGTGAATATATTTGTAAGATTATAGTTGGTGCCTAGCCTATGCAAATTATTTTGGGCCTTTGTACCTAGGATGTAAGATTCTTGTCTTCTCCATTTTTCTGTGGTGCATTCTAACCCATTTTCATGTGTTTCGTCTCCTCCAATCCCTATTCTTTGGCAGATGGTTATTCCTGCCTATTTACAGTACTTCTTATTCTCATTCAGCTTTAAAAATCTATATGCTGGTAATATCCAAATGTATTTTATGAAATCTCCCTAGGACTCCAGACTTAATATATCCATCTGTCTGCATGATGTCTATATGCAGACATAGTGTAGTGGTTATCAGTGGCTGTGTTTGGACCCCTGCTCTTCCACTTACTGTGTGATAAGGGACCAAGATTCTTCTCCTCTCTACACCTCAGTTTCCTCATCTATAAATCTATAAAATGGGAATAATAAGATCTATCTCAAAGGATTGTTGGGGGATTAAATGAGACCATACATGTAAAATGCTTAGAAGAGTCCCAGGTACATAGTAACCTTTCAATAAATGTTACCTACTATTGTTATTATCCTCATCATTTCAAACTTCATTTGGACAAAACAGATCTCTTGATCCTCATTTTCTATCCCCAAACCTTTTTTCTAGTCTTCTCCATATCAGTATACGACATTGCCATTCACCTAGTTAGTCAGCCTCAAAATATAAGTTAACCTAATTTCCTAATTCTCTTACCACACCCTCATCCATCAGCAAGTTTTTTGCCTTTACCTCCAAAACATGTCCCAAATATGATAACTATTTTCTGTTTCTACTATTACCGCCAACCTAGTCCAAGTCACTGTCAGCTCTTATATGGTTTATTATAATATTTAGTCTCCTTGTTTTCATTCTTTCTCTGTATAATTAATTTCCTATGCAGCAGCCAATGTTGTTCATATAAAACATCAATTGGCTCATGACATTACTCTTCCAGGGCTTTCCTTTACACTTGAATAAAACCCAAACTGTTAACTCAGGCTTACAGAGCCTAAATAGCCTATTTATTTACCTAATCTTCTACCACTCTCACCCTTGCCCCTGGTTTTATTGTTTTTCTCCTAACTCGTCCAACTCATCACCACCTATAGGTAGCAGGCGTTCCCTTTGCTTAGAATGTTCTTCCCAGTTTTCTCATGTCTGGCTCCTTTTTATTATTCAGCTCTCTTATCATTTTATGTGATACCCCTTTGGAGAGGCTGTCCCTAACCAGTGTTTAACATGCTACAGTAAAATTATAGAATATTTATTATAATTTACATGTATTATAGAATTTAATAGTTTTAGGATTGGATGACACTTTATAGAAGATATCTGGTTCAATTAGCTACCCAGAACAAAAATCACTTCTGTTATCTTTCTTCAACCACTGTTCAAATATGTTACCCATCATCTTGATTTTAATAATTTTTGTTTCAAAAATAACACAGTACTTTTTCATGTAGGATTTCCGGGAAAAAAATACAGATCATATGCGCCCAGACATTGTAGCTCTTCTGAGAAGTAGCAAGAATGCATTTATCTCTGGGATGATTGGAATCGATCCTGTAGCTGTTTTCCGATGGGCAGTTCTTCGAGCTTTTTTCAGAGCCATGGTTGCTTTCAGGGAGGCCGGGAAAAGACACATTCACAGAAAAACTGGTAAGCTGTAATTATTCTATCTTCTTTTACTTTATATTTCTCTACTACCTCATAAGAAGTAGAGTCATAATGATAATTTTTATTTTGTTCTGTTTTCTTACCATACCCTAACATCATGTTTCAGATCTGATGAGTGATTAAATGTGCATATGTTGTATATGTGTAACTATGTATTGGTACATTTTTATTAATACTGATAGGAATAATGAGAGTAAAGCAGTAGGTATTTAGTAAGCAGTTAGTAAGTCATTGGTATATTTGTGAACAAAATTAAAGTCATATGATCATTTAATGATTTAGAATTTAATCTTGATACTTTTCTCTATTTTCTTCCTATGCCATACTTTTTACTACAAGTGAAACATAATTTAATGTGAAAGTATAAATTAGAAGAAATAAAAATTGTGATGGAGGTAGTATAATATACTGGAAGGATTCCTGCTTCTGTAATTAATCCAGTGTCATCTCTTCTTTTGACTAATTTTGTGACTATGAGCAGTTTTTTTTCCCTATAAAAGAGAGTTAATACTGCCTTTAACATTATGAGGATAAAGTCAGATAATATATATAAAACATCTGTTTATAAAATGTTCACTTCTTTTCCTCTTACCCTTAACTCAATTCATTGGATTTTACTTTGAAATTTAGAAATGGATAAAGCAGGATACTTTTTCTTTGTGCCTCCGCCTTAAATCGTAAAATCTCTCATCTCACATTCTGTGGGAAGGCAACCTCATAAGCTCTTTGGGCCTACTGGAAACCACACTGTTGTTTGCTGTAGCTCTAGTCCTGGATAGGCCATTGCTGGATAGTGAGGATTTACTGATATAAATATGCAGTTGAGATTTATGCCCTGCAGTAGACATGTGATAGGGCTCACCTGTGCTTTCAGAACTCCCAGACTGACTTATGTGGCTTTTTGGGATGTATACTAGCAGTAAAACTTTAAATCCAACTTTTAAATATTTGAAATGAATAAATATATTTGGGAGATTATATTTCTAAAATGAAAGACAAAATAATTGAACTTAGTTTCTGTTTTTTAGATTGTAATGTATGTGAATTGGTCTTTGTAGGTAGGGAGAATTACAGTTTATTGGAGAAATAAAAGGACTATCTCAAACCTGCTTTACCTTTTAAAAGTGATTTTTAAGGGGTTATCTTTATTAAAAGCTTTAAGGAAAGTTTTTTTTTAAAAGGTGCTTGCTTATTTATTATGACAAACTTTTTTTTTTTTAATTTTTGGACAAGGTCTTGTTCTGTCACCCAGGTTAGAGCTATAAACTGCCTAGCTGAGTGTTGATGTGCCTCAACTCACATATGTTGACCAAGCCTGGGAGACTTAATTGGTTTTAGACACATAAGGATATCTCTGTCCAATCATTAGCTGACCACTAAGATAGCTAAGCAGAGACTTTGATGGTCATATGTGACAAATAATATAATCTTTACAGAATTAGTTGAGGAAAGTTTTTTTTTTTTTTTTTTAAAAACAACTATAAGAAACAGCAGCAATCGCAAGCCCTGGAGATGAGGGAGAATCTGATTTCCAGAGTTACCATGTTACATTCTTTAACACAATTAAATTTTGTTTAACACAAAATTATGAGACATAGTAAGAAATAAAAAAATATGACCTATACACAGTGGAAAAAAAAAACCCCCAATCATTAAAAACTGTCCCTGGGGAAATCCAGATGTTGAACTTACTGAAGACTTTAAGCTATATGTTTAAATACCTAAATACAGCCATGTCTGAGGAACTAAAGCAAAATATGGAATATCAATAAAGAGATAAAAATTACATATAGTATTTAAATATTTATGTTAATGCATAGTTAAATACAAAAGACAGTATAAATGTGTTTTTTACAAGTGAAAATTCACTAGAGGAGTTTAACAGAAGATTTGAAGAGGCAGAAGAAAGAATCAGTGAACTTGAAGGCAGATCAATTGATATTATCCAGCTTGAAAAACAGAAAGAAAAAAGAATGAAGAAAAGTGAACAGAACCTCAAAGATCTGTTGGACACCATCAAGCAAATTAAGGGGCAGAAACAGTATTTAAAGAGATAATGGCCATAAACTCCTAAATTTGATGAAAGAAAATTAATCTACACATCCAAGAAGCTCAACAGACTTGAGTTTCCTGGAGGCTCAAGGAGGGTTGATTTAAACAAATCCAAACTTAGATACATCATAATTAAACTATCTAAACACGGAGAATATTGAAAGCGGGCAAGAGCAAAGCAATTCATCATGTACAAAGGATCCTCAATAAGATTAACGGTTGATTTATGATCAGAAACCAATGGGACTAGAAAGTATTGGGATGACATTTGAAGTGCTGAAAGAAAAAATGATTGCCAATTAAGAATTCTGTATTCAGCAAAACTGTCCTTCAAAATGATGGTGAAATTAAGACATTCCCAGTTAAATAAATCCTGAGTGATTTATTACTAGCAGACCTGCCCCACAAGAAATACCAAAAGGAATTCTTATGGTTGAAATGAAAGGACACTAATAATAACTTGAATGTATTTAATATGTGAAGAAAGAGAGAGCACCAAAACTGGCAACTACGAAAAGGCAGTACAAATGTATTTTTTATACTTTGTAACTCTTTTTTCCCTCCAATCTGATTTGAAAGACAATTGCATAGAGCAATAATTTTAATTCTTTGTTGATGGCCATACCGTTTTAAAGATGTAGTTTATATGACAATAGTAGCATAAAGGAGTAGGGAGGGAATGGAGCTATATAAGAATGTTTTTATGTACTATTGAAATTAAGTTGTTTTTAGTCCAGCCTACATTGCTGTAAATTGTTAATTATAATTACCTTGTTAACGATTAAGAAAATATCTAAACCATAATATTGTGAAAGAAATGACAGGAAAAATCAAAATAGTATAGAAAGTATCTGTTCAATATGATGGAAGGCAGTAATAAAAGAATAGAGGAATAAAAATGTCCTAATATGTGGAAATTAAACGACATACTTCCAAATAACCAATAGTCAAGAAATCACAAGGGAAATTAGAAAATACTTTGAGATGAATTAAGGCAAAAACAAACAATACACCAAAACTTATGAGATACAGATAAAGCAATGTTTAGGGGGAAATTTGACCTTTAAATACCTGTATTAAAAAAGAATATTGGCTGGGCGCGGTGGCTCACGCCTGTAATCCTAGCACTCTGGGAGGCC
>VBSM01002959.1:13033771-13054489 GCA_008086735.1 Cheirogaleus medius | reverse complement strand
TAGGCATGATGATGAGACAGAAAGCAGTCACAGATACAAAAGTACCCATATCCAGGTCACTCTGCCACAATTTATTAGATCAAATAGGAAATAGTACGGTGGCTGTAGTAATGTGGAATGATTTCTTAAAACCCTACATAATAATTTAGTATATTTTTATATCCTGAGCTTTTACATAGAACATTTTAATCTATAATAATCTTGAATTATTTTTGACTAGCAGATTATCAATTAGCTATTGAAAGACCTGATATTTTGGTGGTAACTTCTTCTTCTTTTTTTTTCTGGAAACAGTCTTAGTCTGTCGTCCCAACTAGGGTGCAGTGGCATCATAGCTCACTGCAACCTCCAACTCCTGGGCTCAGGCGATCCTCCTGCCTCAGCCTCCCAGAGAGCTAGGATTACAGGCATGAGCTACTGTGCCTGGCCATGATAACTTCTTAAATTTACAATTTGGATGGAGTCTGAGTAGCACCTACCATATTTTCTATTTCCAACTGGTCCCCTCAACTGACTGCCAAACCAAGTGTAGGCTAGTCTGATGCTTAAGCATTCTTTCTCCATGCAGCGCAAAAAGGGGGGATTACTGATTGTAATGAAAATAGAGTATTTTTGCTAAGGTATCTTTTGAGTAAGAAATGATGGTAAACTTGTATATACTACTCTTTTTGAAACATTGAACATTTGCAACTATTGATTCTCCATATTGGGTAAATAATATAGTATTTTATTAGCTTAGATACTTTTTATTATTACATATGAAAAAATATTTCAAATTCATTTTATTTTTTAAAAGTCTTCTATTTCTATGTATAGTATTATGTGATTTATGATATTATAATAGTCCCTCTCCTTTGGTGTATAGAGATGTCTATTCTCTAGACATAGAAATCAAGTTTAGGGAATTAGTGTGAGACTAAACCATGCTCCACAAACTTCTTTGAATTACAGTGCTTTGTTTATCTTTTAAAATGATTCTGCCTTGAGAATTATTCATAGATTGTTCCCTTGTATCTCATTCCTATTTATACAGTAAAATGCACTACTGGATCTTTAGTTCATTTTTAATGTGTTGCTTAATTTGCCTCTATTATTAAATTATGCACTTTTGTTTTTTAAAGGCAAATCTACTTACATTTGAACATTATGCCCTAACTCTAGGGGTGATCTCTGAATAAATGGTGTACAACTCCCCCCCAAAACCTGGAAATCCTATATTCTCTTTTAAATCTATTTATTGCTAATATTTGTGGTATTCACCCCGTACCTCCTTTATTGCTTGAGTGACTCACTGTTTAAATAGTACTAATCGGGGGGCTTTGATTTTTACTTGAATATGCTCACTTCCCTTTTTCACTGGTAGCTGATCTCTGTCTCACTTGCCTAAGAAATTGTGGTGAGGTACAGATTCTCCAGCTTTGTTTTCAAATTTATAAATACAAAAGTGCTGCTGGGTTTTCCTGCTCTCTATGGTGCTTTTCTTCACACTTTCATCATTGACACACTTGGAATTCTTACAAGTGTGATTAATTACAAGATTTGTGAAAGAATTGTTTAACTTCCGAGAAATTGTTTTGGGTATATTTCTCTCTAAGGTTCCATCAGTGTTGCCAGCTATCTGCTAAGACCTGATAAAAAATGAGTCTGTTTTTAAAAAATAACTAAATCATACAAGTTGTTTTTGAAATTTCCCTAGTATTTTAATTAGAAATTTTTCATGTGGTGTTAACTCATAATACTTTGAATACTGAAAAGGACATGTTGAATACCTGAAAATGATATTTGTTTTTTCCCATTATTTTTATGTAGTTTCCTCATATTAATTGGGAAAATCATTCACATTTAACCTCTATTATTTGATACTTTTTATACACACTTAAGATAGTTGGCAGCATTGTCCTTTATTCTCTATTGGTTTGGGCTTATATAATGTCTTTTTCTTTTCTCCATTTTTTTGTTTTCTTTTTTTTGCTTCCTAAGGACATGATGACACAGCGCCATGTGCAATTTTGAAAAGTATGGATAGTTTTAGCTTTCTCCAACACCCAGTCCACCAGAGGAGCTTAGAGATTCTGCAGAGATGCAAGGAAGAGAAGTACAGTAAGGCTGCAAATCCTGATAAACTCTATGTCATTACATATCCATTTGGAAATGGAAACCAGGAGCATTTTACACCAGGGTGGAACATAGATTGCATAGGCAACATGACCACCATAATCCTCTGAGCAGTCTCAGGATATTTCTTTTGAGGCTTTAGTTCTTTCTCTTAAAAATGCTGTTACATTTGTTCTTTTAACTTCAGTGCCTATCCTATTTTTTCTTATGATCATTGATTTGTTAATTATACTTGGTTACAGTCACTGTACTGGTTTCCCTTTTTCTTTCAAGTAGCCAAGTGATTGGGCAGAAATGAACAATGCTTTTTTTTCCCTGCTCATTTTTAATAAAAGGCTTTATTAGGTCTAAAATAAACTACATGCAAAAGAGAACAATTAAGTAAGTTTTGACATATGTAGGCACCTATGAAATTAGCTCCACAATCAAGATAATGAACATATTCAGCACTTCCAAAAGTTTCCTAATACCCCTTTCTGAATCTGTATGATTTTTATACTTGCTTATGCTTGAATTTCAACATCAGCAATGTTGCTTTTGTGTATCATTGGTGAATTCACTTAGTTTGATTGCAGTCCTCCAACCAGCCTTTTGTATGTCTGGTTTAGAGCAAAGCCACTATGTTAATGTCTTGGCTTAAGGAAGAATAACAGAGTCATGGTTCATGTTCTTCATTGTTTTCTTTTTCTTTCTTTTTTTTTTTTTTTAAATAAAATTGGTGTAAAAAGATGCCCTTGGTCTCCATTTCCTCCCTTGCTCTTTATGTGTTATACTCTGCATGAAAATTGGTTCCTTTGCTTGTTATTGAGATTACAGTTATTGGGCTACTACTGTTGTGAAAATAAACGGATCCTTAGAATACTCAAATCCTAACTCAGCAATTTGCATATAATGGACCTAAATTAAATTACTTAATCTATTTGGAGCACTTAATAAATTACCACAGACTTAGTTTGCTAATTTAACAGTTTTCTGATTGAAATTCCATGAAATTTTAATATCCAGTTGTCAATGAAAAGGTGTAAATAGAATTCCTAAAAGCAAATGTTGATTTTTTCCCAGTTCCTCTTAATTTTACTGTGTTGTTATAAGAAAATGTGTAGTGCATTTTGAAAAAAAATTAAAAATATTTTCTCATTTTAGAAAGAAAAAAAGGTAAGTATTTCATTTTAAAAAGACATTCTTAAACGTTGTTCTTAATTATTGCTATTGTTTCTAGAAGATATACAATCTTTGTTCTGATTATCCATCTTCTTCTAAATCTTTTAATCTGTGGGACATTATTTAAGACAGTCTACAAATCATTTTAGGAGTTTGATTTTTATTAACTTTAAAATAGTTTCAAGTGGTTTGTTTGCTTTGTTTTTTTTGTGACTCTTAGCATGACAACTCCAGACCTGATTATATTCCAGCTTACTGTATATGGGTCCAGAATATGAAGGCACCAATTTCAGCATAGGTTGTGTGAAGAAATTATTCAATTATCTGTATTCACTTGCAAATTTCTACATTTGTAGATGTTGGAGCTTTTCCATTATTTTATATAACTTAATCCATTTTCCACTATAGTATCAGCAATAATTAGAATTTTCTAACATATAAAATTATAAATTCAAGTTTGGGGGATTTTTTTTTAAAATGAGGGGACTACCAGGTTTAGATAATGGTGAATTGATGAAGTAAATGAACCCTCCTACAAGTAATAATTATAAAATCTGGAAAAAATTTAAAAATAACCAATTATTTGAAAGTACTGAAAAAAGACAAAAGCAGGCAGAAAGTAGAGAAGAGTTTATTCTTTAAAGTAAGTAAAGCAATGTGTAAAAATTATGAGTTTGTAGCTCTTTGTACAAAGGGTTCCCTAGCTCCTGTAGGTCCAGAGACAATAATCCATAGCCATATTGGCTTAAGGTGTTAGAGGACAAAATTGAAAACTGTTAGAGTAGCTGGGAATTTAGGATGAAAATCCTGGAACTGAGAGACCTGCTAAGAGGCTAAAACCCAAATTTAGAGTATGCACTCTGCCCATATCCCTGGCTGACTGCTGTGAGTATACAGGGGGAACCTTCGGAATGACAGGTGTTACAAAATCAGTGAAAACCAAATAGGTGATAACCTTGAAAGGCACAACTGCATAGGTGCAATTTGTAAGTTTGTTGCTGTTTTGACTGAAAGAATTTTCTGCCTGTGCATGGCTTATATGGGAAAAAGCTGAATTCTTTCTGCCTTAATTGGAGGCCATAGGCAATGCAAGATAAAGGGGCAGAAAATTACTGGAAGAAATAATGGCAAAAAACTTCCCTTATTTGGCTACAAAAACACTAACTTACAGGTCCAAGATCTGTGACCTCTAAGCAGAATAAAGACAAAAGAAAACCACAGCTAAGCAAATTATAGGCAAACTATTAAACGTCAAAGATAAAGAGAAAATCTTGAAAGCAGCCAGGGGAAAAAATATGGCACATTAAATACAGGGAATAATGATATGATTAACACTTGACTTCTCAGTGAAATTAATGGAAAACAAAAGGTATCCAAAAAAATCATATTTAAAAATGCCAAAAAAATCCAAAAAACAAAAATAACTTTTAGCCAGAATTTTTATATTTGTAATTTTTGGTCCAGACAAGTTAACTGCCAGAAGAAAAATTAACAATCTTCAGAAGAACTTAACAACATCCATTGTGGCTATCATATATTTTCCACAATATTCAAATTATCATTTAGCAAAAATATCCTTCAAAAATAAAGACATTTTTAGATAAATAGTATCTGAGAGAATTTTTCATTATAATATGTATTTTGGAAAAATGATAATGGAATTTCTTCAGGCTAAAGGGAAATTATTCCATGATAGATAGTAACTTGGATATATAGTAGAGGTTGGCAAATTTTTTCTGCAAAGGGCAGATAGTAAATATTTTAGGCTTTGTGGGCCATTTGCTTTTTGTTGAAACTATTCAACTGTTCTGTGAATGGAGCCATAGATGATGCATAAATAAATGAGTGTGGCTGTGTTCCAATAATACTTTGTTATGGACACTGGTACTTAAATTTCATATAATTTTACATGTTACAAAAATGTTCTCCCCCCACCCCCAATTATTTAAAATTATTCTTAGTTCATAAGTCATACTAAAACAGGCAGTGGATTTGATTTAGGCCATGGACTCTAGTTTGCTAATTCATGAATTATTAGAAGGAATGAAGAACTTTAGCCAGAAATAATATGTATAAAAATATAAATGACTACACACACATATATATTTTTTAAATCAATAAGACCAATTAGACAATATATTTTCTTTCCTTAATTTCTTTTAAAAGATATGTGATGGTTTAAAGTAAAAAATATGACATTATTCTGTGGTTTAAAATGTGTCCACAAATTCTTTGATACTCCTCCCTTTAAAAGGCGTGTGCTGTACTTAGTGACTCGCTTCTAACAAATGGAATGTGGCAGAAGTAACACTGTGTGGCCTTCGAGATTTAAGACATAAAAAGTATTATGGCTCTTCCTCCTTTTTGTTTCTGGTCCTCCTATCTTTTCTCCACAGTGGCTCTTCTCTGAGATTTGACAGGGAAGAAATTAGATGAGTGAGGAGAAATTTGAGGTTTTGGGGAACATAGCATTCTCACTTCTGGAAATGTCAGGAGCCCTGGAAAGAAGAAGGAATCAGATGCTGGGACGGGGTCGGGGGTGGGAAGGCGGTTGCAATAGAACAATCTCACTTCAATTTGAAGCCATACTTCTGGCCTTCAATCCAGTCTTGAGACAATTGAGAGTATAATATTCATCAACAAGGTGAAGGATTGGCAGTTGTCAGAGAAGCGCTGTGGGCTTACTCTACCTCATCTTACTGACAGTGCTTACTTTAGTTTCCCTAATCTCAGGCATCAGCATGGTCACACAAAGGATTGAAAATTTAAAGTGTATTGTTTGGCCAAAATGAAATTAAAATGGAAATCAATAACAGAAAGATATATGGGAAACCCTCAAATATTTGGAAAACAAAAGATATAAATAATTTTTGAGTCAAAGAAAACTTTATAAGAGCAACTTGAAAGTATTTTGATCCCAATGATGATGGAAACACAACATATTACAACTTGTGGAATGCAACTAAAGAAGTATTTAGGACTAGGCACAGTGGCTTACACCTGTAATCCAGCACTTTGGAAGGCTGAGACAAGAGGATCACTTGAGGCCAGGACTTTGAGACTAGCCTGAGCGTGTCTCTGCAAAAAATAGAAAAATTAGCCAGGGATGGTGGTACGCACCTGTAGTCCGAGCTACTCGGGAGACTGAGGCAGGAGCATCGCTTGGGCCCAGGAGTTGGAGGTTGCAGAGAGAGCTATGATGACGCCACTGCTCTGTAGTCTGGACGGCAGAGCAAGACCCTGTCGCAGGGTGAGAGGGAGGGAAAAGAAGTACTTAGAAGAAAACTTACAACTTTAAATTCTTATATTAGGAAAAAAGTAAGGTCTCAATCAGTGATTTAAGCTTTCACCTTAAGAAGCTAGTAAATAAAAGAGCATATCAGACTCAAAATAAGTAGAAGGAAGTAAATAAAGTTGGGAGCTAAAATCAGTGAAATAGAAAGCAGACTAACAGTAGAGAATATGCCAGTGAAACCAAAAGCTGGTATTTTAGAAAAAACAATGAAATTGATAAACCTTTAGCTCAGCACTATACAATAGAACTTTCTGTAGTGATGGAACTGTTCTTCAACTACCCTGTCCAATACTGTAGCCACTATCCATGTGTGGCTGTTAAGCACCTGAAATGTGTCTGGCACAACTGAAACTGATGTTTAATTCTGTTTAATGAATTTAAATTTATATAGCCACATACAACTAGTGGCTACTGTATTGGACAGTGCAGGTATAGCCATTCTGATCAAGAAAAATGAGAGAATACACAAAGTGATTATCTGGAATGAAAGAGCGGACACAATTATATATATATATGCTACAGATACCAAAAGTTTGAGGGGAAGATTTAAACATTTATGCCAATAATTTGACAACTTTTATGAAATGGATAAATTCCTTAAATGTCAATAGTTATCAAAATTGACCCAAGAAAAAAATAGAAAATCTGAATAGTCCTATATCTATTAATAATATTGAATTCATAAGCAAAGACCCCTACACAAACACAAGGTTCAGGTCCAAATAGGTTCAATAGTGAATTGTATTAAAGAAACATCTAAGAAAGGAAAATTCTACCAGTCCTTCTCAACTCTTTATAAAATAGAGGAGCAGGGAACACTATCCAAATTACATCTTGATATCAGTATTACTCTGCTACCCAGACCAGACAAAACAATTACAAGAAAACTATAGACCAATATAACTTCACAAGGATAGGTATAAAAATCCTTAACAAAATAAGAGATAAGTGAAATAAATAATATATTAAAGGATAATACATGAAGACCAAGTGGAATATGTTCCAGGAATGAAAGGTTGGTTTGACACTCAAATCAATTAACTCACCATCTTAACCATCTATAAAATAAAAACCATACAATCATCTTAGTAGATAGAGAAAAAGAGTTTGCCATAATACCACACTCATTCCTGTTTTAAAACTTTTAGCAACCTAGGAATGGAGAGCAACTTCCTTAGTTTTATAAAAAATATACATGAAAGTCCCACAGCATACTTCATACTTAATAGTAAAAGATTGAATATTTTTTCTCTAACATTGAGAACAAGGCAAGGACATCAGCTTTTGACTCTCAGATTCAACACCCTATTAAAGGTCATAGGTCATGTAATCAGGCAACAAAAAGAAAGGGTACATAGATTGAATAGGAAGAAGTAGACAGCATCATCATCAATATAGAAAGTGTCAAGGAGTCTAAAAAATGCTCTTAGAACTAAAAAGTGAATTTCACATTTTCACAAGAAACCAGGAAAATATATGAAATTAAATTGTAATAATCTATCCATGAACACTCGGAAAATAAAATTTACAAATTCCATTTACAGTACATCTGTGGCAACCAGCCTTCTGGGTATTACCACCTTATATAGATCCCTTCCACATTTTACAAGAGTTGGTCTGTGTCATGTAAAGCATGTGACAGAAGTGATGTTATGTCACTTTTAAGATTGTCCTAAAAGACTGCAATTACTTGCTAGCTCTCTCTTGGAAGCAAGAGCTTCTCTGAGAAGCAAGCTGCCATTTGTGAAAAGCCCTATTGAGAGTCCCAGTGAAGCCTTTAGCCAATAGGCAGTGATGAACTGAGGCTTATTATCAATTATTAATATGAGTGACCTTAGAAGCAAATTCTTTAGCTTCATTCCAGTCTTGAGATGACTGCAGCCTTGGCTGACAGCTTGGATACAACCTCATGAGAGACCCTGAGTCAGAACTACCCAGCCAAGCTCTTAAATTCTTGTTCCTATAGAAACGCTGAGAGATGATAAACCATTATTTTAAAGTGCTAGGTTTTGGAGTAATTTAATGTGCAATGGATTACTAAGTACAACATAACAAACATGAAATACTTAGGAATAAATTTAACAAATATGTAAGACTTGTATACTTTTATACTAAGGTGAATTGAAGAATACAATGAAGAAAGATACATGTTTTTATGTGTGTTTTTATATTTCTGAGCTGTTGGTTCTCCTCCAAATGGATATATAGATTGAATACAATCCAGTGAATATCACAGCAAATTTTTGGGTGGAAATTCACAAGCTGATTCTAAAATTAATATAGAAATGTAGAATACCTAGAATGACCAAAACAATTTTGATAAAGAACAAAGCTGGAGAACTTAACACTATATGATTTCAAGACTAAATTAGTCATGACATTGTTCTCTTGGTGTAAGGATCAAGAGATCAGTGAACCAAATAGAGAGTATAGAAATAGATCAATGATATATGGTTAGTTGATTTTCTACTAAGACACTGATAGAATTCCATGGGCGTAAAGGATAGTCTTATAAACAAATGGCATTAGAACAACTGGATATCCATATGTTACAGTATAACTTTGATCCTTATCTTATGCATATAAGTCAACTTAAAATGTGTCATACAGCTCTTTGTAAGGACCCAAACTATTAAATTTGTAAAAGAAAACCTGAGAAAAAAATCTTTGCAATCTTGGAATAGGCAAAGATTTCTTCGATGGCACATAAGAACATTAATGTAACAGAAAAACATCGGTAAGTTGGAGAGTTGGAGTTCATCAAATTGAAAACCTATGCTTTTCAAATGATAATGACATTGTTAAGAAAGGAAAAAAAAAAAGAAAGAAAGATAAAAAGAAAATAAAAAGCATACCACAGCCTGGTAAACAGTATTATTAATAGTTTGTAATATTGATGCGTGATAATGGATTTTAAAACAAAATATAGAAAGAACTCCTACATTAGTAAGATTCAACAGGTTAGTGTTAAAATGGGCAAAAGATTTGAACTTACACTTCCACAGAAGAAGATTTATGTATGGTCCATAGGCTCATGAAAGATATTCAACTTCATTAGGGAAATGAAAATTATAATCACAGTCAGGTCATGTTAACACTACGTAATGGCTAAGGTGTAAGAAGTTGACAATACTAACTGACAATAAGGATTTGGAAGAACTAGAACTCTTCTACAATGGCAATGTCAAATGGTACAATTATTTTGGAAAACTGTTTGTCAGTTTTTATAAAGATAAATATATTTTTCCATATGTTCCATGAATTTCAATCCCAGGTATTTACCTGAGAGAAATGAAAACATATGTTCACAAAAAGACTCTTTTATAGTTGAATCTCTAAAATGTTATGTTGAGTAAAGCCTTACACAGACGAGAGCATACTGTTTCATTCTATTTATATCAAATTCTAGACAATGCAAACCAGTTTATATGAACAGCAGATTAGCGGTTGCCTTGACCTGGGAGTAAGTCTAGGGGATTGTCCAAGAAAGGACATGAGGAAACTTTTGGGGATGATGGAAATGTTCTTTATTTTCCTCTGGTGGTGGTTATGTGATGAATGCATTTGTCAAAATTTATCCAACTCTGTACTTAAAATGTATATATTTTACAGTATGAAATTTTTTATCCCAATAAAAATTCTACATGATGTGTCATGGATAAATATCTAGAAGTGATTATTTTTCATGAAATTAAGAATATCCAAAATAAAAAATGGTATATGATAAGAATTCCTGTTTGAAAATGATAGACAGAAATAGAGGAGATACTGACATGTATTTTGATGAAAACTGCAGGGAAGACAGAGAGCTGTATTTCTCTTGAATTTAGGAGAATATGAATATTAAGTTTAGGAAATCAGGACAGGTAAATAAACTGTGTGCCTTAAGAATATCCACAATAATAACAAAGATAAGAATTTTTGTCTTTTAAAGTAGCATTTGAAACCTTTATCAAGTGAAAATTAGTTTAAAAAGTGAAAATAAATGGAAAACATGAAATAAAATGCCAGTAACAAATACTATTTAAAAGTAATATAAATGACTTAATCTCACCAATTAAACTCTCAAAATGAATTTTTCAGTAGTTTAATTGAATGATGTCTATAAGATTTTTAAATCAAAGTGATGAAAATAAAAAGATGGAACAAAGATATACCAGGCAGATATGAATGATAGCAGTAAATAAAGCTAGACAGTAATCTGAACAGATCTTCACTGATAGAATTTGTAAAAAGATTTAGTTGAGAAAGGCAGAAGGTGAATCCACTAGAAAGTTTTGAGATTTAATAAAGAAATTGGTAAATGTGTGTAAATCTAAATAAGCAATTACTTTATAGAACTTAGTAATGCCTGATTTACATGATTAAGGGGAAGAAAACAAAGAGAAAATAACATCCCTAACGGGTAGGGGAATGGCTTGAATTAAAGCATATGAAGTTTCTGGTACTCTTCAGGAAAAGAAGAGGTAATTTAGTTTAGAATTTATCAGTATGTTAAAAGTTTAAAGATGACCAGACACAGTGGCTCACTCCTGTTATCCCAGCATTTTGGGATTCAAGGTGGAAGGATCGCTTGAGGCTAGGAATTCAAGACCAGCCTGGGCAACATAGAGAGACTCCTTCTCTACAAAAAATAAAAGCACAAAAAAAAAAAAGAGCTGAGCATGGTGGAAGAATCACTTGAGCCCAAGAATTTGAGGTTGCGGTGAGCTATGATGATGCCACTGCATTCTAGTCTGGGTGACAGAGTGAGATCCTGTCTCAGAAAACAAAACAAAACAACACATGTTACGAGCTCAAGAAACAGAGGAAATATAGCTGGAAATTCAATTACTTATGTTGAGAAAAGGCCTGAGATAATTATAATAATGATAAATAAGAATAATTGGCATCTGTGAAGTAGAAACTGAACAAATAAAATGAAAAATGCATTCAAATATATAAAATAAAGCTGTTCAAAGTACTGTTTTGTTGGTCATAGGCCATATTATTAATATATTCCCAGTAACAGTGTTTGTATGGTCATATATCTTCAATTATCTTGGGTATATATACTTACAAATGGAATTGCTGAGTCTTAGGGTAACTGTATTAAATTTTTGATGAACTAGAATGTTTTCCAAGATGACTGTGTCATTTTACATTCAGGTGTATTATGAAGGTTCTGATTTCTCCAGGTCCTTGACGACACCTATTATCTGTGTTTTCTATTGTAGCAATCCTAGTGAGTTTGAAGTGACATCTGGTAGATTTGATTTGTAATTCTCTGATGATTAATGATGTTGAGCATCTTTTCATATGCTTATTAGTCATTTGTATGTTTTTTTCCCTTTTTTTCTTTTCTTTTTTTTTTTTTTTACCTAATATGTGTTGAATGAATCATTTGTATGTCTTGTTTGGAGAAATAACTCTTCGAATTCTCTATGCATTTTAAATTAGGTTATTATCTTTTTATTACTGAATTATAAGAGTTCTTATTATATTCTGGATACAAATTCCTTATCAGATATATGATTTGCAGATAATGTCTACAATTCTATGATTTATGTTTTTACTTTCTTGATGAAGTAGTGTCTTTTAAAGTACATAAGTTTTTAATTTTGGTGATGTACAGTTTATCAATTTTTTCTTTGGTTGCTTATGCTTTTGGTATCATGTCTAAGTTACCATTGCCTAATCCAATGTCTGGATTTGCTCCTGTTTTTTTTTAAAGAGTTTTGTAGTATTAGCTCTTACATTTATATCTTTGACCGAACTTTATACTTTTACATGTGGATATATAGTTTTCATGGCGCCATTTGTTGGAAAGGTTATTCTTTTCCCACTGAATGGTCTTGGCACTTTTTATAAAAAATCAATTAATCATAAATGTAAAAGTTTATTTCTTGACTCTCAGTTCTGTTCCATTGCTCTATTTGTCTGTCTTTGTGCTAGTACCATACTGTTTTGATTACTGTATCTTTTTAGTAAATTTTGAAATTAGGAAGCATGAGTCCTCCAACTTTGTGTTTCTTTGCAAGATTGTTTTGGCTATACGGAGTCCCTTTCATTTCCATATTAGTGTTAGGATCAGCTTGTTCATTTCTGCAAAAATAGGTACCATGTTTCCCCGAAAATAAGACCTACCCATAAAATAAGCCCTAGCAGGATTTCTAAGCATTTGCGCAATATAAGCCCTACCCCGAAAATAAGACCTAGTGATGGGCGTGGCTACGCAGCATATCTGCACAACTCATGCATTTCGTTGCGGAGCGGTAAAGAAGACAAGCAGCCCTTCTCATCTGCCCCATCGTGACAGCTACTATCCCAGAGGTGACTGGAAAGTTGCGGATAGCCCCACCAACAAGGTCGGCTCCCCCTGTCAGGTCCCGGCCATCCTGTGCGTGCTGCAAGCTGAGGCTTTGAGGGGAAAATAACACATCCCCTGAAAATAAGCCCTAGGGTGTCTTCTTGAGGAAAAATAAATATAAGACCATGTCTTATTTTCGGGAAACACGGTAGCTGGGATTTTAATAGAGATTGCATTGATCTATAGATCCATTTGGGGAGCATTGCTATATTAACAATATTATGTTTTCCAATTCACAAACATGGATGGTATTCCATTTAGTTGTGTCTTCTCTAATTTTTTTAATGATATTTTGTACTTTTCAGTGTAGACATTTTGTACTTTTTTGTTAAATTTATTCCTATTAATGGAATTGTTTTCTTAATTTCATTTTCAGAATATTTGGTTTTATTGTATAGAAATACAATAGATTTTGTATATTAATTTGTTTCCTGTAATTTTGCTGAACCCATTTATTAGTCCTAATAGATTTTTTTGTATTCCTTAGGATTTTCTGCATACAAGATTATATCATCTTGAATAAAGATACTTTTAGTTGTGTTCATTGCCAATGTATCTTACCTATATTAAATGTTTGTGTATATATATATGCTATGGAAATTAATAACTTTCTGTTTATATAGCTTGAATGTATCATTTGATTTGAAGAAAATTATAGTTTTTAAATATTAGTAACTTTTATGGAACCAGTTTGTCTTCTTTGATGCTTAGTGTATTTATCTGTGGGATTAACTAATCTCTAAAATCTATAATCCATGTCACTAATATATTTATTACTGAAAAATGATACAGAGGGGTCATATTAAAAATTTTTTTAATATCAAAATAAGAAATGAACTTTTTATACTTCCTAAATTTATTGTATAAGTGAAAGAAGAAATAAAAGAGTTCATTATTAAATTTCCTAATTGGCTTCATTCTTAACTAAGTCAGTTTTGTAAATGATGGTTATGGGACTTGGTTTACAGGATTTAGATGTTTCTGATATATTTAGCAAATATTTACTATTAAAGTGCATTGATTTCACTTACCTTTAGAAAAATTATGTCATGTTTAGTTTTCTTAGCATTGCTTTGAAATTTCTTTTTTTTTTTTTTTCCTAGATATAACTCGGAAAAATCCTAGAACACCTCTTTCTGATCTTCAGGGCATGAATACTCTAAATGAAAAAAACCAACAGTAAGTGTGTTTGTTTTATGATTTCAAGAAAGTATAGAAGAAATAACTAGCATTCTTATAGATATTTTTGTGACTTTAAAAGTATGAAGAAAGTCAGGCTTGGTTTGTTTTTTATTTCCTAAATCCTTTATAATAACAAATTAGCGGGTTAGAGTTAACAAAACTTGTCTATGATTGCTTTTGGTAAAATGGCTGTACAATTTTTAAAAAGTTTCCTCAGAATAATTTTAAATGGACTTATATATTTTAATTGCTGAGATCCTTCGTGCATTTTATGACTTTTGAAATATTTAAGGGTTATTCTGCTTTTTTCTGTGAAGAAATGCTATTAGCAAGTGGATTGAATAGTTTGATTTACATCAAACAATACAATACCTTTTTTTGGTGATTATGATTACCAAAGTTTACTTTTACCATTTTCAGTAAAGAATTCTTGAGTACGATTTGATAATAGCAAATACAAATAATTTTCTGAGTTTATAAATAAAGTTTCTCTGTCTTTCATTTATACCATTTAATAAAGGTTGTAATTAATATGAGCAGAAGCATTGTTTAGTTTCTAGAGTGTGCTGTCTACATTTTAAACATCATCAAGAGAATTAAGTTTCTTAATACCTTGGTAATTCTGGTAATTCAGATGATCTGTGATTAAAATGAAAGCATAAATTCAGTGATCATTTAAAAAGAATTTTTTTTTTTGAGTCAGAGTCTCACTCCGTTGCCCTGGTGGCTAGAGTACAATGGTGCCATCACAGCTCACTGCAACCTCAAATTCTTGGGCTCAAGCGATCCTTCTGCCTCAACTTCCTGAGTAGCTGGGACTACAGACGTGTGCCACCATGCCTGGCTGATTTTTTCTATTTTTTGTAGAGACAGGCTCTTGCTCTTGCTCAGAACTCCTGACCTCAAGTGATCTTCCCACCTCAGCCTCCCAGAGTGCTAGGATTATAGGCGTGAGCCACCCCTCCTGGTCCATAAACTAATTTTGTAAAGATAGGTATATAAGCTCATTTATGACAAACCTTTTTACAGGGAACTTGGTTACATAAGTTTCATTCTTTCCTTTTGTATACAATAAAGAAAGGTAAATGATATTGAAGTAATGTTGTCAAGAAAAGGCCAACTAGCAGTCTTAACAAGAGTTCCTTCAGATCATATTTATTGCATTGGTGAATTTGTTTTTTTGAGACAAGGTCTCGCTCTGTTGCCCGAGGTGGATTGTAGTGCTGTGATCCTAGCTCACTGTAACCTCAAATTCCTCAAATGGGCTCAAGCGATACTCCTGCCTCAGCCTCCTGAGTAGCTAGGACCAGACATGCCTTACCATACCCTGTCAATTTTTTGTCAATTTTTAAATTATTTTGTAAAGACGAGGTCTCGCTGTGTTGCTCAGGCTGATCTTGAACTCCTGGACTCAGGTCATCCTCCCACCTCGGCCTCCCAGAGTGCTTGGATTACAGGCATGAGCCCCCACACCCAGCCTGCATTGGTGAATTTATTTTAGACCTATTTTAGAGAAAATGGTAGAGAAGAGGGAGGTGACAGAATAATAGATATCTATAAAATCAAATCACCTATGATATCATTAGCTTATAGCTACTAAGTGGAGCCTTTAGGGTCTTCCCTGTAGAGTTTTCCTCTTAAGTGGGTCATAAGGAGTCATATAAACTCACTAAACCTCAGAATTTTTTTTTGTTTGTTTCTTCATTTTTTTCTGATATTAGGTTCTTAAAGTATAAGGACTATTTGTTTTCACTTCCCAAAGTTATCAGCTATATTTTATGGGAATGTAGGCGATCACTTTATGAAAATGCACAAAAAACCTTTGTTATATATTTAGCAGTGGCTTTCTCACCTATTTAGAAGTGATCATGAAATAAGTACCCTATGAGGAAGGAGTTTTGCAACTAGTCAATTAGTGCCTTCATACTTACTAATTGTTGTGAAATGGTAAAAGCTGTTTTTTTAAATAAAAAATAACCCCTTAATCAACTGGTAGGATTAATGAGGTAAGTGAAGAATTCTACAAAATTAATGATACTTAGTCTAAAGTAAAAGTTTTGAGTGAGTAAAAGAATTGTATGTCCAATTTAGTGGTGATCTAGGACTAAGATTGGGTATTTGATATCGTCTATATTAAAGCAATGACTTGGAAAGTGTTTTTAGCTGATACAGGTATTCCTCAAGTAAGAGGTAAAACTTTCATTAAAATTTAGAGGACAGGTGAATTTTGATGAGAGGTTATTTATTTCTTTTTTTCAAGCTAGTTAATCTTTTTATTTTTGAAGCAGAGTCTCGCTCTGTTGCCCAGGCTAGAGTGCTGTGGCGTCAGCTTAGCTCACAGCAACCTCAAACTCCTGGGCTTAAGCAATCCTCCTGCCTCAGTTTCCTGAGCAGCTGGGACTAAAGGCGCACACCATCACGCCTAGCTATTTTTTTCTGTTTTTAGTAGAGATGGGATCTCACCCTTGCTCAGGCTGGTCTCAAAACTCCTGACTTCAAGGGATCCTCCCACCTTGACCTCCTAGAGTGCTAGGATTACAGGCGTGAGCCACTGCCCCCGGCCGTGATAAGGGGTTATAAACTGGAAACAAATGTGTTTGTGTCAAAATGTGATTCAAGAAAAAGTACAGAATTTATGCATACATATCATGAAGCAGAGATGGTAAATGCACTAAAGTATCTTCTGAACAGACCCTCATATGACAGTCCTAAAAAGACTGCCTCAGTAGGCAATGATGCATTTATTTCTAGGTAGAAAAAGCTCATGAAAGTGAATAGTTGTAGAGTGGGATGTTTGAAGAATGAAACAGACCAGCCCATATTGGAAGAAAATATCTTTGCAAACTTGTTGTCTAGGAGGAGATAGGAGTGTGTCTCATCAGAATTTATTGTCAATAAGTACATAATGAATTTTGTACATTGTAGAATTTTGGTAGGTTTTATAATTAAATTGTGTGTGTCATACTATTACGCTAATCCTAGGGCATTGAGGAACAAGAATAAGCCTCATGAAACTCTTGGGTTATGGGCATGATTCTTTGGGACTTTGCACAATATATTGATATCCACATATTAAGGACTGAGAAAGGCTTATTTTTTAAGAATTGGCTATGCAGTATGTTTTAGATACTGATTTCTATTTTTAATACAAAAATAAACTCACTGTCTAAAGCATTATTTCTGTTTAAGTTCAACTTTTCCTGTTTATCTGGGTAAATGACTGCTTACCACCTGAGACATCATATTATAATATGCAGTAATGAGAACAGAAGTAAATACTTTTTTGTTTGAAATATTAGTGTAAAATTTATTACCAGAGTTGTGTTAGAAATGATCACATTTCACATGATCTATAAAAATGAATGAATTTTAAGATTATCTTTTAGAACCAATATGATTTGATGTCACATAAAACAGCGTGGAGTGATTTCTCATATGTTATAGTTAGATGGCTCTCATATCATTTCCTTTTGTCTTAGTACGTATTTTGGTTACCATACCTTCTGGGAAAAATGCAGAACTTGTACGTTAATATAAGTAGGTGGCTCAGCATGGTGGCTCATGTGTGTAATCACAACACTTTGGAAGACTGAGGCAAGAGGATCACTGAGGCCAGGACTTTAAGACAAGCTTGGACAACATAGTGACACCCTCGTCTCTAAATAATAAAAAAAACTAAAAATTAGCCAGAACTGGTGAACTGTTGGCTTGTGCCTATAGTACCAGTTACTCGGGAGGCCGAGGTGGGAGGATCGCTTGAGGCCATGAGTTCATGACTAGCTTGGGCAACATGGCGAGACCTTGTCTCTACAAAGAAAAAGTAAGTGGGTATATGTGATTAGCAGTTTATATTGTAATAGATTATAAGAATTATGAACTAATATTAATATTTTAATAGAAATTTAAAACATTAAATAATACATAATCATTTCAAAAAACCTTTTCGTGGTTTTTCATTTTAAAATGCAGAGTCTGTTATCTTAAATGCCATTTGTCCATTTTTAACATCCTTATGTCAGGTTTTTGTTTAATTTAAAAAATCAATGGCTTCATTAGTTGGGTATTATTTGCATGTTACATTCATCCCTAATGATCAAATTATTCTTGAGAGAAAAATATTAATAAAGTGATAAATGAAGACAAATACAACTTACAGTTCTGGTAGATCATTTGTTTATTTAACAAATACTGCCAGGTCATGTGGTAGAAACTGGAAAATTGATACTTTCATAATATCACTTATTATATCTATCTTATAAAGAAATATAGGATGCTATGACAATACATAAGGACTATTTAATTTAATTTTTGATTTTGCTGCCGTTTTGGGAATTGAATGTTTTTTGTTTTTTGTTTTTTAGAGCCAGAGTCTCACTCTGTTGCCCGGGCTAGAGTTGGCTGTTGCATCAGCCTAGCTCACAGCAACCTCAGACTCCTGGGCTCAAGCAATCTCCTGCCTCAGCCTCCCAAGTAGCTGGGACTACAGGCACGCGCCACCATACCCGGATAATTTTTTCTATATTTTTAGTTGGCCAATTAATTTCTTTCTATTTTTTTAGTAGAGACGGGATCTCGCTCTTGCTCAGGCTGATTTCAAACTCCTGACCTTGAGCGGTCCTCCCGCCTCGGCCTCCCAGAGTGCTAGGATTACAGGCGTGAGCCACCGCGCCCAGCCTAGAATTGAATGTTTTTGAGAATTGGATGCCAGATGCATCAAAAAGATTTTTCAGAGAAGAGATCTTTTAACCTGTTATCTGAGTTAGAGTAAGATTAAGCCCTCTCAAGAGGAGGACAATGCATTCCCGGTAGGAGAGCACTGTGTATGAAGGTCCGAGACAAAAAGAAAGCATGGCATTTATGAAGAATTAAAAGAGTGTGTGTATGAAGAGAGAAGTAATGAAAGGTAAGTCTAGAGAGAAAAATAGTCATGGTCTAGATCATATAGGGCTGATAGTCATGTTGGAGAGCTTAAACTTCCTTTTAAGAATAATAAGAAGTTATTTAATGATTTTAAGGAGGGTACTGACCCATATTTCAGAAGAATCTGTGGTTATTTTATGGAGAATAATTTGCAGAGGCACTAGAATGGATTTAGGGAGACTGGTAATTCTAGCAAGATTTGATGACTTGGAATGGGTAGTGGTGGTGGGCATACATTGTTGTGAATCTATGTTAAGGAAAATAAGAGAGAATCTATATGAGTGTATAAAAATTATGGACTGTATTGGATGAGAGAGAGGGAGTATTTAAGGATGGTTTCTAGATTTCTGGTTTAGTGTTTAGATAGGAAATGTAAGAGGAGCAAAGTTTTGAAGAAGGAATGGAAGTTTATGCTTGGATATGTTAGCTTGAGGTTCCTGAGAGGCATTCATGGACAGAGATAGACTGTATAATTGGGTACACAGATACACTAAAGTGATACCTGGGGTAGAGATATACTTTGTAATTGGTAGAGGACCTTGCTGTTTAGTTGGTAACTTTCAAATATCTGTATCCTTTTAACTTGTTTCTATTAGCCCATTTTCCTTGGCAGGTTTCAAAGCTTGCTACTAATGTTCTGGTCATGTAGCTGTGCTTCTCATGATTCCATATGCATCCTTTCACTTAATTTCTCCTGTTTTCAGTATTGCAACTCACCTCTATCTTTAGTTGTATCTAATATCCCTGAGTTCTCCTGAGATTCTGTTTCCAACTTCTCTGTAATGTAATATTCCTATCTTCTACAGGGGATATGAAGGCTGTATATACAGTATTGAGACAGTCTAGCTCCTTTTTAGGATATTCAGCCCATCTTCCTCTTTTTAGCCCCATTCAGCAGCACCTGTGCTGTGCTACAGTTATCGCTAATACCTGAGTCTTCCCAGAGTTTTAAAGGAGAATCCACATGTTTCTTGTTATTTTAGTCATCTCTCCCAACCCTTGCATCTACATACACACAAGCACAAATATTCTCACATTTACACATATACCCCTCCTTCTCTGATTGTCACATACTTCTAAACTTAGATTTCAACCTGAACAGATTTACTAAATCTTTTATTACATGCCCATCCACTTTTAAACTTTTACTACCCCTGTCTTTTACAGTCTTCTTTCTCACTCTTTGTTCTGGTGAACTTATAACTTTTTTACTTGTCTTTTTAGGAATTTTTCAGCTGGGAGCAGAAATAGACAATTGAGTTTAATATGCCATGGAAGCTTAATACAGATTTCCCTTAAGCAGAGACCAAGTAATTCTAGTTTAGGAATGTAGCTTATTTAAGAATGTGATCCTGGGGAGCAGGAGTGAGGGATGTGGAAATAAAAAAGGAAAGGTTGGAAAACCCATTCAAGAATGCATGATTGAGTTGGGTACCAGTTGGTCTATCCTGGGGGACCAACTGAGGAGCCTTGTGATTTGTGTCTCAGGGCCATCTATATCTGCCTTAGAGAAGAAAGGAGGGATGATTTATCCATTGCTCCAAGGGTTGCCTGCCTCACGGGGTTATGCATATGGAAATACTGAGCCCAAACTTGCAAAGAGGCAAGTATCTAGAGTCTAAAACTGATGCTGTCAGTAGCATCTGTTTGAAACTGGACAAAGTGTGTTGGAAATACTGACAGCACTGTTTGCAGC
>VBSM01002959.1:12991933-13024448 GCA_008086735.1 Cheirogaleus medius | reverse complement strand
GTTATCCTCTTTGCCTGATGAAAGTTTTTTAGTTTTTAATGTTTATACTGTTAAGTTAGTATTTTTAGACTTTTAGATTTATCATGTTTTTAATACATTCTTGTGCTTCTCATACAATAAGACTTTTCCTACTTTGACATCTGTGTAGATATATTCTTTCCATTTATAAACTCACTACCATAAATATAGTGTGGTTTAAAAAGCTATAAGTAGCTAAAAAAAGTTCCCAAATACTTTTTTGCTATCTTTATTTTGTATACTTTAGTTGTTTCATGTCTCTTACCTTCCTAATTAGATTATAGGGTAGCACATCAGGATGAGGGTTAATAGGGATTGTGCTTTGGTGTTTCTGTGTGTATGTCCCTGGCATACTTAACTATTAGCTTTGGTTGGTATTTTATTTAATTTAGTGTCTCTTTAAGTTAGGATTCAGATACTTTTAAGTAGAAAGGGACTTAATTCAGAGAGTTAGGTGCTTATAAAATCATTAGGAATCTTAGAGTTTTGAATATTAAAACAGCATTTCAGAACTGACCCCAGCTGTAATCAGAAAGCCAGGAAATCAGGGAGCTGTCAGTGCAGCTGCTGCTTCCAGCCACATACCACCTGTGGTGTAATCCAACCATCCTGAAGAAGCTGCTGTAACTATTTGCTCCACATGGCTAAGCTGCATTTAGTATGGTTGTGGTGACAATGTAAATGTTTGGCAGTCTGCCTCTGGACACTCACAAAACTAGTGCCTAAATGCTGGGACCATAGGAAGTACCATTACTGAGTGCATTTTTGCTAGCCAGAGCCTATGCCTCAGTTATACCTTCTCAGTTTCACATGTGGGCATTTGATTAAAGAACTTAAATGACAATCAGAACTCTAGAAGCAAGAGAGTTTGGGAAGTGTACTTTTCTTTTTAGCTTTCCATCTTCTAGAGGAATTCCAAAGGATAGTGTGGTATTGAATATCAATCTTCCATATTCATTACAGTCATGTAAGATAGGAAATAGTCATATAGAGAGGAAATGAAAACTGGTAAGAATTTTTTCCTACTTTTAGATTAATTTATATGAACAATTTATTTTTTCCTTTCTTTCAGCACTTGCTAGAAGTAAATTCTTTAAAACATCTGACAAAATTGACCCTACAAGATCGGATTACCAAGTCTCTTCTTCATTTGCACAAGAAGAAGAAACCTCCCAGCATCAGTGCCCAGTTTCAGGTTATTTGCTATTTTACTTATACCAAATACGAATCTGTTTCTTTCGGATTGTTCTTGAAAGGTTAAAGTGATCTGCAAAATACTTGAATGGGGGATATCACTCATGTGACTGAAAAGCCATATTTTCCTGGTCATTTTGGAAAGGAGTACCAGAGATGAAAAAAAGGTCAGGTGCCTCTGTTTTTCATCCATATATTTCTGGATAGTGGCTATCCTAAAGAGTAATTCATTATTTTCGGCGTGAGGAGAAAGGGAGCAGAAAATTGATATTATAAGTAAAATCTGCCTTTTAACCCTGCTACCGAGATCATGGTCACTATTAGCATAATGATATATATTTTTTTCTACTTAAACCTCATGCCACTGCTATTGATATTTAAGTAAATGAGATTGTGTTTTTTTCTGTATGTTTATTTTAGCTTTATATGCAGAGATATTCAGTTCCTTTTTCGGCTTTTGGGAATAAATATGATAATAAATTAACCAAGTTACTTTTAGAATAACTTTTCCAATTACTTTTGTATTTATCTCTTCCATTCTTTTCAAATCATCTCTCTCTAAAGTTCTGTTCATTTGATATGCTTATGGAAATAAGCAAAATATCTGGTGGGTAAGAGTGCTTTGTGTAATTTTACTCTATCTCATGCTTATATTACACAAGCAATGTTCACTGCTAAAAATTGTTCTTATTCATGTTAGCTTTATTTGTATATGTTAACACTTTTTCTAGTTCTCTTTTTAAAATCAGGATTTTTGAACCTAAATTATCTACTAACTTGTCATTGTATGTGATTTTTTTTTTTTGAGACAGAGTCTTGCTCTGTTGCCTGGGCTAGCGTGCCATAGCATCAGCCTAGCTCACAGTAACCTCAATTCCCAGGTTCAAGTGATCCTGCTGCCTCAAGCTCCCGAGTAGCTGGGACTACATGTGTTCGCCACCAAGGCCGACCAATTTTTTTCTATTTTTAGTAGAGACAGGGTCTTGCTCTTGCTCAGGCTGGTCTCGAACTCCTGAGCTCAAATGATCCTCTCTCCTGGGCCTCCCAGAGTTCTAGGATTACAGGTGTGAGCCACCGCATCCAGCCTGTATATGATCTTATTTGATTTATGAGCACAGTTCTTCAAATTTGGGTTAGAAATGTCATAGTATTTTAGATAATTCTCACCATAGTCCTACAGTAAAATTTGAATCTGTGAAGGCTATTTGGTCACATGCTTTCTCTTTTAAAAAGAAAAAAAGAAAGCAAGATTGAAGAACCAAATAACTCATTATGTGCTAATAAGCTTAAAGGAAAGAGAATTGAATATAATGAACTCTCTGCCATGAATTTAAAATATTCTTACTTAATAATTTTATGGGTTAATGGCATTTGGTTATGAAGTAAAAAGGATGAGAGATATTTCTCAGCCATGTTTGTGTGTACCTTGGTGCTATCCTCACGTTCCAGGGTGTGGTTCTCTGCACTTTGTGGATTAGAAATGCAAAGATGATGGCTTCTGGGGCAAAAAATTACTTTGAGTGATACACATGGCTGTGTAAAACAGTATCAAAGTTTATTAATCTATAGTATAAATATGAGTCATAAGGAGACTTGATACAATTGTTTATTAGCATATTTCCCCTGATTAGCAATTCACTGTGGGAAACCAAATTCTGACCAAAAAGTGAGCTGGGTATCTGAAAAGGGGCCATTAATCTTGTGATTATGAAGGATAGAATCATTAAGCTGTTAAGTGTCCTTTGTTTTGTTACCTTGGATCTTTTATAGGTGCTATACTGAAATCATTTTTTAATCTGAAGAGTATCATATAGCTACTACAATAAAAACTTAGTTATAATCACAGTGCTATCATTTCCCTTAAAATCCTTCCAAATTCAGGAATTTCAGATAGTCTCAATTTATATTCATTATTTTTGATTTTTGCAAAAAAGATCATCTTTAATATTTCTAATGGATTGTTAAATTATTATAGGAATAATATTTTTTATTATTTAGAAAATATAGATGAGCTAAAACAAATAAATCATCTGCCATTCACTGATAATGACTTATGTGTAGTATGTTTTCCAGGCCCCTTACCAAATATATGCATATATATCTTGTCTAATTCACACATATGCATTATCTAAATTTTTCTCTGCATTCTAGGAAATAAATATTATTGAGGAAACTAAATAATAGGTGAGAAAATTGCAAGTGTGAAGATGGATGGCACCCAGGTGTCTGACTCTATGCCCTTCCTTTGAATGTTTGTTTTCATGAAAATGAAATCAGTGAACTCACAAAGGTTTAACTGACATAGAACTTGCCTTTCTGCTGTAAACAACCAGAAAACTGGACAAATGATATGAGTCAAATGTTTTCAGATATTAGACAATAGACACTGCAGGACTGGACTGTGATCTCTAAGAACAGGGAAGTAAATGAGGAAAACCTCAGGTTAATGCCTAAAAGTAGTTTGCTACAGCCCAGGAAGAAGGAACCCAAACAAATGCTGGTGGTGTTGCTAATTGAAGAGATAGAGATAGAGAGGTAGAAGCAACTAGAAACTGTGAGGCAGAGTACATGAGAGGAGGAAGCTGCATGGAGAGAAAGCTAGAGATCTTCTGGGAGATCTTCTTGAGTCTCTTGCTGACTACTAGTCTGAGCTTATATGGGTTAAAACTCCATGAGATTGGGGAAAGAAACACCAGAAGAATTCTGTAGACCTAACAATTGCTGGTACTTATGTGGGAATAGAGGAATAGTTTTGTTTCCACCAGCCAGAGTGCAATGACCTGTTGGTACCAGAGCAAGAGGTAGAGTCCTCACAAGGACATTGCTTTAATAATAGCATGGCATTGCCTTCACAAAGCTTACAAGCAAGTCTTGAAAGAATCATATTGATCCTAAGTGACTTAACTGCATGTCAGGAAAAATGTCTGTCATTCTTATAGGAATACAACAAAATCCAACAATGTAAAACACAATGTCTAGCATCCAATCAGAAATTACTAGTCACTCAGAGAATCAGGAAAAAAAAAATAACCCATAAAAGGGGGAAAAAACAATCATTAGAAACAGACTTTAAAATGACAGAGATGATGCAAATAGTAGATTAAAATTTCAAAACAGTTATTATCAATCTTTTAAATATGCCCAAGGATACAACAAAAACGTGAATATGATGAGAAAACAGAAGTTTTTTTGTTTTTTTTTGAAAGGCTATGACACTGTCTATGGATAACCCCCCAGAAGAGGGAACTTTCATATCCGCTCTTCTCTTCCACTTCCCATTGCAACCAATAAAGGCCATTTGTACTTTTAAATAAAAAAGATATGAAAGACTCAAATGGAACTTTTAGAGATTAAAAATGTAATATTTGACAATAAAAATAAACTACATTAGATTAACATTTATTAGTTCAGAATTAGTAAATTTGAAGTCACATTTAGCTTAAAATAAAGTCCAGAGAAAAACAACAAAGATCGATGAAAAGTGAAAATAGCATCAATAACTTGTGGGACAGTATCAAGTGGTCTAACGTGGGTGTAACTGGAATCTCAGGAGAGGAAAGAGAGGAAGGTGCAGAAAAACATTTGAAGAAATAATGATCAAACTATTTCTTATTTCTTATTTGATGAAAAAATAAATGTAGAGATCAAAGAATCTCAATAAACCTCAATCAGAACAAACAAAAACACACCAAGACACATCATATAAAATTGCTAAAACCAGTTCAAAAGAGAGCATCTTAAACATAGCCAGAGGGAGAAAAGAGACATTTATGTGCAATGAAGATTATCAGAAACCATAAAAGCCAGAATACAACAGTGTAGTATCTTTAAAAGACCAAAAGGAAAAAAAAATTAATCACTCTAGAATTCTATGAGTAATAAATATATCTTTTAAAAATGAAGGTTAAATAGAGACTTTTTCAGACCAAAAAAAGGTGAGAAAATTCATTGCTAGTAATCTCTAATACCAGGAATTTTAAACATGGAAGAAAAATGATGGTAAAACCACATGGAAATTGGGATCTACACAAAACTTGAATAGTTCCAGAATGATAGAAATGTAGCTAAATATCAAATACTTTCTATATTCTTATAATTTCTTAAAAAATAATTGGCTGTAGAAAACAAAAATAGTAGTATATTTTGGAGTAGAAATAAAATATATGACAAAAGTCAGGAAAAAAGGGAGAGGCTAAGTGGAAGTATACTGTTGTAAAGTTTTTACACTATACAGACATCGCATAACATTATTTGAAGATAGACTGATAAATTAAAGGTACAAATCCTAAATCCTTAAAAAAAGAAAAGAACTATAGCTAATAAGGTAATAGCAGAACTATTAGTAAAATGGAGTCATTAAACCTATTATCAAAAAAAATGACAGGAGAAAGAAAGATCAGGCTGTGAAATAGAAATAAGTAGCAACATAGTAAACCATATATATTTTTTTCTGTATTATTTCAACCTTTTGGTAAATTCCCACCCTCACTATACTCTGAAACATTCCCTCCCCGCCTTGTTGAAACATTCCCTTTTGATAGTTTGTCTTCTGCAAGCAAATATTAGTTTTTAATGAGTCAATCTCTTTGGCTACCAAACTTTCAAAGTAGTTAAAGCCTTAAGTTATAAGTGGGATGATGCAACTTGATCATGAAGCAAAGAACTATGCAGTGTTTATGTATGGACCCCTATGTGAAAGTCTGGCCATTTCATGGGCACCATATCTCTACTTAAAATAAGTTTTTTGGCTTTCTTCTGATATAATAGGTCATGCACATGCTGTTCCTGGTGAAACCTGCTGGTAAAACTGTAACACATCTCCTTGTTTGAGAGGCATCAGGGATCCACAGGTTGATGGGGAAAATATCCACCATTATGTCATTAGTCAACATACTCCTTTGCTTGAAGTGGTAGAAACTCTATGTTTTTCTCTTTTCTGGCCTAAGGATCTTTATAACTTTGGGCTTAGGAAGAAATTGGATATGTTAACCTTGTTTTTTGTAAAAATCTGAATTCTCTGTGAAAAGGCCCATTGATTTGGAGAAAATAACATGCTTTTAGTTCTACCTCTGGAACTAAGAATTTAGTCATTACTCAAACCAAGCTGATGTTTATTGTCAGAGCATGTATCTATGTATTAAGTTTTCTAAATTAGCTACATATTTTATAAAGGAGAAAAAGCTGTCTAATAAAAATAATTCTTGGCTGAGTGTGATGGCTCATGCCTGTAATCCCAGTGCTTTGGGGGAGGCCAAGGTATGATGATCGCTTGAGACCAGGAGTTCAAGATGAGCTTGGGCAACATAGTGAGAACCTCATCTCTCCAAAAAAATTTTTAAAAAATTAGCTGGGTGTGTTGGCATGTACCTGTAGTCCTAGCTACTCAGGAGGCTGAGGTAGAAGGATTGCTTGAACCCAGGAGTTTGAGGCTGCAGTGAACTATGATCACGCCACTGCACTCCAGCCTGGGTGACAAAGCAATACCCTATCTCTAAAAAAATTTTTTTTTAAAGATGATTTGTTTATAGCAGCAGGAAACAAATTGGTGGGCACCTGGGGCTGTGGGTAGAAGCAGTTATTGATTGCAAATGGGCAGGAGGGAGCTTTTGTGGGTGATAGAGTTCCAATAGTGGGTTATGGTGATGTTTGTAAAACTTTATAAAACTAAAACTCATTGATTAATAAACTATAATGAGTACATTTTAATAGTATGTAGATTTTATTTCAATAAAACTATTAAAAACAAAAGGTCACCAGTAAGAGAATATAAAGAACAAACCACAAGATTCAAGAATATACTTGGAATACATCTGAAAAAGAACTTGTATATAGGATATATGAAGAACTACAAATCAGTTTTTAAAAAGACAACCTAATAGCTAATGGGCAAAAGTCTTGAACAGGCAGTTTACAAAAGATGATATCCAAAAGACTAATAAGCCTATTAAAAACCTGTTGAACATTATGATTCATTAGGGAAATATAAATTATTACCACAAGGCAATACTATTACACACTTGCCAACATGGCTGAAATAAAAATGACTGTACAAAGTGTTGATGAGGCTGTGGAGCAGCCAGAACTCTAATTACTGTTGAAATATAAATTTTCAAGCACTTTAGAAATTCAACAAATTTTCAAGCACTTTGGAAAACAGTTAAAAGATGAGTATAAGAATGTTCACAGTAATGTTATTTATAATAAACTGGAACAACCAAATACCTATCTCTAAATGGATACTTTAATGGTTGCTGGGAGTTAGCTACTCTCCCAGCAAAACAGGCCCCAGGGCAGGATCATCACAAGAGATTTGGAAATAATGGGAAATAATATAGACGGAGAAATGATTGAGATGGAGAAAAAGTGCAGTTTAAATGACAGAGGAGTTAGGGGTCCTCCAGCATTCCTGTGAGCTGTGAGGCCCCAATTGAAATCCCACATCAGTATTTATTGTTACAGCAAATAGTTGTCTTTTGTTAGAGAATTATGTGTACAGCTCATTTTCTGAGTTTTCCAGGGGAAACTTACCTAATTCTGTCTATAAGAATAGACGGTTACACAATTTTCTAAGATAAGCATGTTAAGCCCTAAGTTAGAAACAGACCTAGCTGAGCATACAGATTAAAGATAAAATGTATAAAATGAGAACATTGAGTCTGTGTACTACTCTAATCTACTTCTAAACACAGAGACATATAGTCAGGAGTGAAGCAGGAATAGCCTTGAAGTCTAGGATAGGTTCAGCTGCACGTTATCTGCTGGGCAGGCATTTTAATCAGCTTCTCCACCAAGGACCCAAACCGAGCTTCTGCCTTGCAGAAAAGCTCAAGGCAATGGTCGGCAGCAAAAAAGAAATGTTGCTCTGCAAACGTCTTCTGACAGTGCCTCCATTGTTGGAAGTAGCTTCTATTCTGTGAACTAACATGTCCACAGATTCCTTCAAGGCAAAGCCCTGCAAAATTCCTGAAACTTTTCACATCTCTTAGCCTATTTCCCAATAAATGGTAGTATAGTTATATAATGGATCACCAGTATACAGCACTGAAAATGTACAAAGTACAATTGTATGCAACAAATACAAAATAGTACGTAGTGTATTTTTCCATTTATATGAAGTTTAATAGCAAGCAAACTAACTTGCCCTCTTAGAAAAGAGGATAATAGTTACCCTTGGTTGCGGTGTGGAGGTGAGGGCAGATAGCTTATATATGGTGACTGTGCTGAATTCAGTGGAATGGGGCACAGAGAGTTTTCTGAGGTTCTGATAGTGTATTTTTTAATTGATTTGTACTCTGGTTATAAGAGTATGTTCCTTTTGTAAAAATTCATCAAACTTTATACTTTTGATTTAAGCATTTTATTTTATGTATATTAATTTAATTTTCTTTTGAGCTGAGGGTCTCACTGTATTGCCCCAGGCTGGACTTGAATTCCTGGGTTCAAACAATCTTTCTGCCTTAATCTCCCAAGTAGCTGGCACTACTGTCATGTGGCACCACACCGGGCCCTATGTATATGATACTGTGATAACATTTACAAGAAAAAAGAGCACTTAAAAATAATTACATGTAGATGTAATATATCTGAAAACAATAAGAGTAGTCTATATAGTTGTAAGGCTTTTATGTTTCACTTAAAGTTGTAAAATATATTGACTCAAATAAACTGTGACTAGTTAGGTTTATATATTATAGTCCCTAGAGCATCCACTAAAACACAATACAGTGATAGCCAAAAAGCCAATATATAAGTTAATATGGAATACTAGAATATGTTGAAGAATGGGGAGGAGCACCTCACCAAAGAAAGAAAGTATGTAGATGGCAAATAAGCATATGAAAAATGCTACACATCTTATGTTATTAGGGAATTGCAAATTAAAACAACAGTGAGATACTATGGAATACCTATTGGAATGGCAAAAATCCAAAGGATTGACAGCACCAAATGTTGGTGAGAATACGGAACAACAGGAACTGTCATTCACTGATAGTGAGTTTATAAAATGGTACAGCCACTTTGAAAGACAGCCTGACAATTTCTTATAAAACTAAATATACTTTTACCATATGGTCCAGCTGTTGCACTTCTTGGTATTTACCCAGATGAATTGAAAACTTACATCTACAGAAACCTGTACAGAGATGTTTATAGCAGCTTTATTCCTAATTGCTAAAACTTTGAAGCAACCAAGATGTTCTTCAGTAGGTGAATGGATAAATAAGCTGTCGTACCTCCAAACAATGGAGTATTATTCAGCACTAAAAAGAAATGAGCTATCAAGCCATGCAAAGATACAGAGGAAACTTAAAGGCATATTACTAAGTGAAAGAAGCCAATCTAAAAAGACTACATACTATATGATTCCAACTATATTACATTCTGGAAAAGGCAAACCTATGGAGATAGTAAAAATATCAGTGGTTGCCAGGGTTAGGGGAGGGGGAGAGATAGAGATGAATAGGCAGAGCACAAAGGATTTTCAGGATAATGAAATTAATCTGCATGTTACTGCAGTGGTGAATACACATCTATAAATTTGTCTAAACCCATAGAATGTTCAAAATAAAGAGTGAGCCTTAATTATATTATGGACTACTGTTAATAATATATCAATATTGGTTCATCACTTGTAACAAACGAACCACACTAATGCAAGATGTTAATTATAGGGGAAATGGGGGAGGGAACAGGTATATGGGAACTCTATGTTCTATTCATTTTTCTGTGAGTCTAAAAATGCTCTAAAAAAAGGTGGTTGGTGGGGAAGGAGGAAGAGAGGAGCAAAAGAAAGAGGACAAACAAAACAATAAATGGGAGATCTAAATTCAACCATATTAATAATTATCAATGTAAATACTCTAAATACTCCAGCTGAAAAATGGATGTTGTTCTAGTGGATAAAAGTAATAAGACCTAACTGTATGTTGTTTACAAGAAACCCCCTTTAAATACAATGATATTAAAAGATTAAAGAATTAAAAAAAAAACCATGTAAACACTAACCAAAAGAAAGCTAGAGTGTCCATTGTAGTGTCAAAGTATACTTCAGACTAGAGAAAATGGCCAGGGATAAAGAGATATTTCATAATGATAAAAGGTACAACTGACTAAGAATACATAAGTATGTATTCATCAATAACAGATTTCCCATAAACCTGCCAAAAACTGATGAAAAGAAAAGATAGATAAATCTATAATTATGCTTGGAGACTTTATGATACCTCTCAGTAATTGATAGGATAGGTAGATAATTAGGAAGGATATGGAAGACTTGTACAGAACTATTAACCTACTAGACCTAATTAAAATTTATAGAACATCCCAGCCAACAATTGTGGAATATGCATTCATTTTAAGTGCCCATGGAACTCTTGCCAAGATAAATCATAAACTGGGCCATAAAACATACCTTAACAAATTTAAGAGTTAAAATCATATGAGATGTTTTATTTGATCATAATGGAATTAAACTAAAAATAAATCAAAGAAAGATAACAATCCCCAAGTATTTGGAAAATAAACAGACTTCTAAATAATACATGAATCAAAGAGGAAGGAAAATTTTAGAATATTTTACATGCAATGGAATATCAAAATTTGTTCAGTGCAGCTAAAGCAGTGCTCCAGGGTTAATTCATAGCATTAAATGTTTTTATTAGAAAAGGAGAGAGGTCTCAAGTCAATAATCTAAGCTTCTACCTTAATAAATTGAATATTTTAAAAGAATATTTTATACTGAAAGCAAGCAGAAAAAAGGAAATAATAAAGGTAACAGCAGAATTCAATGAAATTGAAAACAGAAAAATAGAGAAAAAATAATGAAACAAAAATGCCAACTCTTTGAGCAGATTAAAAAATTGATAAACCTCCAACCAGACTAATCAAGAAAAAAGAGTGAAGGTACAAATTACAATTATCAGGAATGAAAAAGGGAACATCATTATATGCTCTTTATAGACATTATAAAGCAAGGAAATACTGCCTTAATGGATACACTACTGGATGATTATTTATTTATTTATTTATTTTTAAAGAGCATACTTGAGTTTGAATAGACGTGTTTCATGAAATATAAGAAAAGTGAAAAAATTATTCTATACTTAATTATTCTGAAATTTATCTGTAGTATTTACTATTGCCAGGCTATCAGCTTTAAGATTATACTACCATCCTTAGCCTTATTTATCTTTAATTTAACCAGTAAGGCAATGTATACAATGTGTTTTTTAGAAACAAACCTCTTTCTATGTATGCTACTACTTTTGTTTATTTTACCAACATTAACAGTTATATTTATAAATTATTTGTTGCCATTTTTGAATGGAGAATATGATAATTATATTGCTTTGTATTGCAGGCATCATTAAGCAAGCTGATGGAGACACTTGGTCAAGCAGAACCATATTTTGTAAAATGCATTCGTTCTAATGCTGAAAAGGTAAAAATGTCCTGTAAATGGGAGCATATAGCTCAGCTTACTTCAAACTAATCTTTAAATTCTCTTATGGAGAATAAATGGGAGGGAAGGGCTATCTATAATTTTTAGAAGGAAAATAGTGTTTCATAAATATTTTTTATGGGTATTCTTCTAATTTTCACATTTATCTACCTGTAAGGTATTTATGTGGGTTTGATTTAGCATCATCTAGAATTTGAGGAGCAAATACCTCTTAAAGTTTCATCAGAAAAAAAGAGTTTTCTTTTATGAAACTTTTGTTACCCTAAGGTTAATTTCTCTTGTTTGGATGTAAGCTATACCTCTTAAATGTTTAGAGATTCTTGTCTCTGTAATTTAGGGAGAATACTGTGGGTATTCTTGATTCTTTTCTCTTTTCTATGACAGTTCCCCTAAATAGCTTTTCACAATATAATGAGTGTAAATGTTTGTCGTGTTTATTTATGTTCATTATAGGAAAATACGGTCTCCGGCCTAAATAGCTAAAATACAGTAGGAATTATAACTTTCTTAATTTTCAATAAACAGTCTGCATCTCTGCTATTTACAAGCTTTGTAACCTTAAACAAATTACTTTCTGTCACTTAAATATTTTCATCTGTGTATTATAGTACTTCACTGTAATTATAGGACCAACCTCATAGTATTTTGTGAGTATGTATGAGTTAATTCCTGTGAGGTACTTAGAATGTTCCTGCCTGTACTAAGTGCTTGGTAAATATTAGCTATTCTTTTATATTGACTAAAAAGGAAACTATTTTATTTACAGTTAAGTAGTAGTTTGAATTTCTTTTATTAATTGAGACCTTGCTATACAAAGGGTTCAATTAATAAAGTATTTCAGGGCACAGAGTAGGTACTAAATAAATGTTAGCTGCTATTATTACTTAACACAAATTGCTGATTTGATTTTTTTCCTTGACTGGTGGTATCTGCCACCTAGCTACAGGAAAATGTTTGGGATTGCCTTAGAGAAACATTGAAAATAGTATTTGGAGGACAGGGAGAAATAGCAGAAGTTCCAAATACATCTTCTTTTAAATGTCTGAAAACATGCCTGTTGAGATACCTGGGAATGATAGGGTATTGTGAGTGCTGTTGAGTGACTGTCTCCCAGTAACCTCTTCCTTGTCAATGCCTATATAATGAGGGGATTAGTTCTGAGTGACTAAAGAAATGTTCTATTTTCAGTGTTTTATACCAGTTTCATCAGCAAAAAGTATTTAGTGAAATAAGCTACTCTTAACATTGTACTGGTCATTAGAAGAATCTTTCAGCTGTCAGTTATCCAAAGCAACTAGTAGAGTGGGGCAGATGGTTTCTTAGTGAGATTATAGATAAAATAATAATAAAATACAAAAATACAGCTCTTCACTATGTGTAAGTGAATTAATCTTGTTAATTATAGATTTATACTTGTTAGTGATTGATTATATACTTGTTAGTGATTGGACTTTGTGGCCTTTGTGGGCAACTACATTCCTTTTAAGCTTTTAAGGTCCTCTCGCTCTCCAACCAGAGAAGCCTGGAAGCTTGGTTTCTCTCTTTTCCCTAAGGTTGAGCAGTCAGAACTTTTCTGAAGCTACTAGAAAAATTGAGAGGTGAGCTTGTCCCATCACCTTAGCTATATCTTAACCAGATAACCCACAGTCAATCTCTAGATATTCAACAGTTAGCTATGCTTATAAGACAGATATTAATTGGGAGATCTACACTATTCTGGATTAATATTTTTTCTGTTTGTTTTAGCTGCCCTTAAGATTCAATGATGCTTTGGTACTTAGACAGCTTCGATACACTGGGATGCTGGAAACAGTTCGAATTCGCCAATCAGGATACAGCTCCAAATATTCCTTCCAGGTTTTGTTTTTATAATGATTTTTAAATATGTAGACACATCAAAATTACTCCCACATATCTTGCTTATTAGTTCTTGTAGTGCATTTTTTTATTTCCCTTTCTTCTTCCTTTCCATTTTACCTTTTGTATACAGAATTGAAAAGGGATAGCGAATATTCACTTTCATCAAATGGCAGCAATCTCATTAAGCTTGTTATAACAGAATCGTGTACTTGGCTCTTCTCATTTGACAGAATGTTTGCCAGTACTGTTTACTCATGACATAATAATTCTTCACACCGATTTCTCCAGTAATTGAAATAGTTCAATCAAAATAATCAGTCAAAAGAAAATATTTCATTTGGTTTTTCCTAAAGTTTTCTCAGCAAGATTTTCTTTCATAGGGAGATGCCAGCAAGGCTTACCAGGTACTCTTATCAGCTACTGCTACTTTGGGTATAGAAATTATACTGAAGCTGTTCAGCACTTGAGCAAGTCTTTTCTGTTACTGGGATGGAAAGCTTCATTCTCAATTATACTGTGTAGTAGATGCCACAATTGCTTTTTTCCTGTTATAAATTTCAGGTTCTTGTTAAGTAACTTTTCCTTTGGTCTCTCATACAGCTCTCACAAAAGGGATAATTAGCCTCTTCCTTTCTTTTTTTCTTACATTCCCCTATGATAACTTAATATATAGAGTTCAATATCTTTCTCCTCTCCCATGTTTTTCATATTAACCTTTTATAGTATTTTAAAGTAACAAGAACTTTCTTGGTTTTACCCTGTTTAAAAGGATGAGGAAAAGATTAATAAAAGGATAATTACCTAGTTTAGGATCTTGTTTACATGCACTTCTCTTAAGATTTTACAATATTTTTTTTTTCATTTTTCAGGATTTTGTGAGCCATTTCCACGTACTTCTTCCTCAAAATATTATCCCATCCAAATTTAACATTCAGGATTTCTTCAGGAAAATAAATCTTAATCCAGATAATTATCAAGTTGGAAAAACCATGGTAAATATAATATAAACAGCCCTTGTCCAAATTGAGTGCATTTATGTTTTTAGATAATAATGGTAATCTTTGTCTATCAAATTGTTTATTAAAAAGATATGAATCAAATATCATAAGGAAATTGATTAGGCCAAAGTTTTTATTATTTAATAATATAATGCATATTAATCATAGAGCTTCTGGCCAGTGCTCTAGTTCTGAATGTAATTTTAACTGCCTAAAAACTCTCTCTCTCTTCTACTGTAATCTCCAAATTAGCTCACCCAAAGTGACTTTGTCCAGATTAATTTACTGTCCTTAATTTATCAACTACTTTCTTTCTCTATAGACAAAATTTCTCAGGCTAGAAACCATAATCATTTTTGGCTTACCTTTCACTTGAATCCTTTGACAAACTTCTGTTTATTTTATTTTTTTTTTTACTACAAATGATTCTCACATCTCTTCCCTTTTCTCCATTACTACTGCTTCCATTTTGTTTTTATTCCTTATCTCCTCCCATCTACATTGCTCTTATACTAAATAGCTTGCTCATCTGATTCTAGTCTATTTATCATTCTACTTAATTTATCCATGATATAAAATCATTATCTCAATACGGTTATTTCTTTGTCAGCCTCCTGATCAATAACAATCACCTGATAACCTCCTCATTAAATTTAAACATCTTTCTCTTTTTTAAGAACCTCCATATTATGGCTTCACACTATTTAATATCATTTTTATGAAGATTAATTGTTCTGTTGTCTCCTGTGCATGCATTTATTATTATTTCCAACTCTTTGTGTTGTTCAGGTGGGATCTTCCATCTCTAGCCTTTATTAGTTTACTGTTTTCCTCTTTGGGTATATAATATCTACCTGCTCTTAAAAATGAAGTGAAGTACAAATCCTCTTTCCAAAGGAACATGTTTACTTATCCTTGTATCCCCCCAAGCCTTAAAGATTTATTAGTTTAATGAAGAAGTAAATAAATAAACCTATTAATAACTTTGGACAGTAAGAAGCCTTTTTTAAAAAGACTGTTCTCATTGGTTTATTCATGTTATGATCAAGTTTTAAGATCTATCAACTTCTTTCCCCCCACCCCAATACCCTTGAAAAATATGACATATTACCATAGTTCATTGACTCATTATAGCGGTGGTTTTCCAAATGGAATAATATATCACAATCTCTGGCACTGGAATTTTTATAGTCTTGCTCACCTTCCCTTTTCTTTTTTGTTTTTCTCCCCCCCCCCCCTTTTTTTAATAAAGAGATGGGATCTTGCTGTGTTACCCAGGCTGCACTCAAACTCCTGGGCTCAAGTGATCCTCCTGCCTCAGCCTCCTGAGTAGCTGAGCCTATCTGCGTGCACTGTCATGCCCAGCTCACCTTAAGTATTCAGCTATCTCCTTTTCCATTTGAGAATGACTACTTTGGATAAATCGATAGAAATATTTATCAGTACTTCATTTAGGTGCCTGCCACTGTATTTGTTCTCTAAAATCTTACTACGAAAAGGATGATTCATGAGATAAGTTTCCCTTTTCTTCTTAAGCTGCATTCCTCATCTTTCTTCTTTCTGATAGGTCTTCCTAAAGGAGCAAGAACGACAGCACTTACAAGATCTGCTTCACCAAGAGGTGCTCCGCAGAATCATATTGTTGCAGCGATGGTTCAGGGTCTTGCTATGTAGGCAGCATTTCCTCCATATGAGACAGGCATCCATTGTCATCCAGGTGAGAAGCAAAAGGATTCTTTGCATGAGATTGACTAGTTTATTTGGCCCTTGTTTAGTAATCAGAACCACTTTACTGTGCAACATTTAAATAATTATGCAAATTTCAGAAACTAGAATGTGTCCTGCTCTTTTTTAAAATGCTCATAGCACCCAACAGAGTACCTGGCATGTAACAGTAGACTATTAGTAAATATTGATTGCACTGAATTTAAATTAAATTGAACTTACAGTATCTTGTGAGGTGTGAGTAGGGCAAAAGAGTTACGTACCTTAATTTTTGTTGACATAGTTCTTTTTATTTAATAGTTTTCTGAGTGATATTTGAGAGTTATATGTACATTATTGTTGTTGGACATTCATTTTGAATGATATGTACCTTATTTCACATTTATCTGTTTTATTATCTCCCTCATTGATTTATATAATTGGCTGTTCTCCATAAGACCTTTTCTGTTTGTGCACAGATATTTAGTATCTTCATCTTTGGAATATGTGCATAGTTACCTTAAACTCATTAATGTATTTGGGCAATTTGTAGCAAGAGAATATAATGTAATTTGTTAAAGCTAATTTGCAGGGAATGAAGGCATCTAAAAATTTAAGTTAAGTTCTGTAATTAACTTCATCAAGTTTATATTATTTAAAATAGCTGTTTTAACTAATCATATCTGGAAAAGAAAACTTTTATTTTTAATCACTAACAATTTAGCTGCTTAGCCACTTAACCTCTAATTTTGATGTAAGAAATTTATTATTTGTTCTCTCTTCTGTGAAAATGTGTAGTGTAAGATATGACAACCAGTTTCTATTATTTTGTCTTCCCCGCAGCGATTCTGGAGGAATTACCTAAATCAGAAGCAAATCAGAGATGCACCTGTGCAGAAGGATGCTTTTGTTATGGCTAATGCAGCTGCTCTTCTCCAAGCTTCTTGGCGTGCTCACTTAGAGAGGCAACGGTACTTGGAACTGCGGGCTGCAACCATCATCATCCAGCAGAGATGGAGAGAGCACTATAGACGCAGGCACATGGCTGCTGTCTGCATACAGGCAAGATGGAAAGCCTACAGGGAAAGTAAGAGGTACCAGGAACAAAAGAACAAAATTATCCTTTTGCAGTCAACATGTAGGGGATTCAGAGCAAGACAAAGGTAATCTCTTACTATAATAATCGCTTTTTCTTTGTTCTTCCCAAGTACTTTGTTTATAACTCTACATTAATACTTGTCTAATTTGTATTAGAATGTGTTATGTACAATTTGTCTTTTCTACTAGACTGTGATACTTCTACCACATTGTCTGGCCTATAATAGAAGTTAAATAAGTGCTTATTGAATTAAATTGGATTGAAAATCTATATGGTCTATGCTTATAACTGCTAAGAATTAACTTTTACATTAGGTTGAATATTACAAAACTGGCAATATTCAACCATTTTTATCTTCAGAAACATTAATTTCACATTTAAAGTTTACCTTAAAATGAGGATATTATTAAAATGAGAGCTTTACTTTTGGGTTGGTTTGTATTTTTCTGGATATTCCATATTTCTGGATATTCTGTATTATTCCTAGGTAGTATTACTGATGCAGTAATACAGTAATTACTGATGCAGTATTACTGCATTAGTAATACTACCTAGGAATAATACAGTTAATGAAATATTATCTGACTGATAGAAATAGAAAAATTATGAAACGTGCATCCAAATTAGTTTTGGAAGTACTTAGGTATTATTAAAAGAAAATTTTACAACTTTTAGTTTTTTCTTAAATTCTCAATAAATATGTCCTCTTCGGTGCTAACCAAGAGATGTCTGTAACTCATTTTGTCTGTTTTTATATAGATTTAAAGTTTTAAAAGAACAAAGGCTAAAAGAAACAAAGCTAGAACTTGGATTGGTGAATATCAAGGGATGTGGAGCTCTGGAAGTTCAGGGTTCAGACCCTTCAGAATGGGAGGATTGCTCCTTTGACAACAGAGTGAAAGCCATAGAGGAATGTAAATCTGTGATGGAGACTAATCGAATTAGCCGTGAAAGTTCATTGGACTGCTCAAGAGAGTCCCCAGACAAGCAGCAGGAGAGAGCCAGAAGCCAAAGTGGTGTGGACTTGCAAGAAGATGTGATTGTAAGAGAGCGACCCAAATCCTTGGAAGATCTCCATCAGAAAAAAGTAGGCCGGGCTAAAAGAGAAAGTCGGAGAATGAGAGAACTAGAGCAAGCTATATTTAGTTTAGAATTACTGAAAGTCCGTTCTCTTGGTGGTGTATCCCCTTCAGAGGAACGAAGATGGTCTACGGAATTGATGCCTGAAGGCCTTCAGTCTCCACAGGGTACACCTGATAGTGAAAGCTCTCAAGGAAGCTTGGAACTTCTGAGCTGTGAGGAAAGCCAAAAGAACAAGCCAGAGTGTATAATTTTAGATGAAGAAGACTTACAGTTTCCATCACCTAAGATATCTAGCAGTCCAAAATTTGATTCGCAGGACAAAACCCTCAGTGCCTCAAGGGAGACTAGCTATGCAGAGCATTTGAAGAATGGAAATATGAAGGGAAAGCTGGTTTACAGTTCTGAACCTATTACTTGTAAACCACAGCTGAGAGACTCCTTCATGTCAAATAGTCTGCCAACATTTTTTTATATTCCCCCACAAGATGCACTGAAAACAAGTTCCCAACAAGGTACAAGTATCCAAAGAAATAAACTGTTAGAAAATGAAGACACACTAGGGACAGCTTTTACTTTGGATATCAACAGGGAAGCTAGAAAGTATCACTTCTCAGGAGAAGATCAAGTTGTTCCTTCTTTGAATACAGATTCTTCTAATACTACACTTAAGAAGCTAGAAAAGCTAAACATTGAGAAGGAAGAAAGGCAAAAGCAGTTGCAGCAGCAGAATGAAAAAGAGATGATGGAACAGATTCGCCAGCAAACAGATATTTTAGAGAAGGAACGTAAAGCCTTCGAGACAATTGACAAACCAGGAATTGGGGAGTCTTTCCTGGCACCATCTTTCTATCAGTCAAAACAAAGAGTAGAGAGGCCATCCTCTCTCCTCAGCATAAATACCCCAAATAAGAGAGAACGTAGTGTACTGGGGTCCCCATCAGTAACTACAAAAGATACAGTTCTTGTCCCAAAAGACAGTCCCTCTGCTCACTTACTCTCGAAGGACCAGCTTGTAACCCTGTTCTTTGAAAGAAAGGGAAGTCCATGCCAATCTAGTACTGTCAAGGAATTATCCAAGACAGACAAAACGGGCACCCAACTGAATGTAGCCTGTAAACTCTCTAATAATCGCATTTCAAAAAGAGAATACCTTAGGCCAACTCAGTCTTACAGCCACAAATCTGATGACCTTTCCAGAGAGGGAAATACTAGGTCCATTTTCTTCACACCAAAGGACAATATGAGTGTTCCCCTGTAAGTGAAATGTTTATTTATTTTTATGTATAAATGGGAAACTTTTTAGAGTTTTTATTAAGATACTTTGTTCCACTCCAGGTATTTGTGTGCCTTATTCTGCTCCAACTATTTGTGTTAAGTGGCTTCTCAAATTAGCTATTTTCTTTTTGTAAAAATATGCCCTAATTGTTGACTCTACCAGACATCTGCAATTGGATGTAGTAACACCCTGGGAATCTTTGACTAAGCATAGATAGCAGAGTATTCGATTCCTCCCCATTAAATGAGAAGGCATTTGAGAAGGGTGGCAGAGTGCCTGTAAACATAGTAGGCATTCAGCAAATGCTTGGTGTGCTAAAGCTGTGAGGTTTAGCAGTCCAAGCTTGTTAGTGTCAGGTTTTAAAGAAGTTTATGCGCTTTGTCATAGTTGTTGGCCTATTTATGGTTTTCATTACGTCCTTTATACTTCTTGTGTGTGTGATAAACACATAGCATAACATTTGCCATTTTTAAGTGTATGGTACAGTGATATTAACTGTATATACATTGTTGTGCAACAAATCTCTAGAATTTTTTCATTATAGAACTGAAACTCTGCAAGTTAAATAATTTCCATTTTCCTCTCCCCAGCCCCTGGCAACCATCATTCTACTTTTTGTTTCTAGGAGTTTGACTACTTTAGATACCTCATATAAGTGGAAGTTCTTTATACTTTTTTAAACCAGTGATAGTCATGAGAAAAGCATTTTAAGTGATATATAAAAACAAATTTGATAAAATTTAAGATATTTGTATTAAATCTTTGTGTGCAGTGGATTCTTTCCATTGTTGTGAGAGAGTATCACTGTTGAAATGCAAGGAGGGCTGTATCCTTGGGCTAAAAAATTAAATTTTACATTAACAATGAGAATAACCTTTCTCTTCTACAGTAGCCTGAGCATTTATATCTTTCAGGCTTGAAAATTGCATACGGATTTTAGAGAAACTCTTTGTAAATATGGGCAAGAGACCACTGATATTTAGTTTTCCACAAGGGTTTCTACAGTATTATGAAATGCAGTTCAATGATAGTGACAGCTTGGGTCTCATTCCTGCCCATTAATCCAGAGATTGCATAGAAGGTCAAAGTCTTTGTGTAGCATGTAAACCCATAAGAGACTGTTAAAAACATATTTCCTGTCATTCTTATTAAATTAGTGATGTGAGATGTGTGTGCGTGTGTATATATGTATAGATATATATACATATAATGCAGCTGTTGGATCTGTGAATCTGTTTTGTCAATTTAGTTGTAGATTCCAAAAACAATTAATCATCCTTTGACTTATTCCTTTTATCATTTTTCTAAAATGTATAGTCTTAAATCTACTTGTTCTAGTTGCTTTACCTTATTAATAATCAACTTATCTTCAAAATTATCATATGTTAGATTGTTTATATGAAAGTCTACAGATAAAATTCATACATCAAATCTTGTACTATTCTATAAGTAATATTAAAACCTTGGCATTTTATAGAATCATAAATAGTTGTATTTGTAAATTATCTAATCCAGTTCCCTCATAGATAAGGTCCCTGGGGCCTTAGAAGTGAAATGACTTATTCAAGGTATATATTTAGATAGCTGAGACTAGATCTTGAGTTTCATGATTAGGGATCAGCATTGGGTTTTATGATTAGGAAGGAACACTAGGTTAGTGTTCTTTCTGAACCATAGTGGTGATAAGTACATAGTAGTCTTCCTCTGCTTAATGAGAGAGAACAATAAAGAAATCATGGCGAAATCTAAAGAAAATGCATGGGTTGAAAAGTTAGTTGGAGTGGTAAAGTACTATCAAAGGTCCTATTAATTTTTGTCTCTCTTTGGAGGACAAATGAAAGGCCAATAGGCTCAACTATGGCAGGAGATATTTTAACAGCCAGGAGGGAATCCTTTAGGACAAGCTAGGATTGCTCAGTTCTCTGAGAAGTCTTTCCTCTCCACCCCTAATAGAGACGGAATCTCACTCTATTGTCTGGACTAGAATGTGGTAGCACCATAATAAATAGCTTGCTGCAGCCTCAAACTCCTGGGCTCACGTGATCCTCCTGCCTCAGCCTCCTGAGTACCTGGGTCTACAGGCACACACCAGCATGCTGGCTAATTTTTTTATTTTTTGTAGAGACGGGGTCTCACTATATTGCTCAGGCTGGTCTCAAACTCCTGGCCTCAAGTGATCCTGCCACCTCGGCTTCCCAAAGTGCTGGAATTACAGCCGTGAGCCACGATGCTTAGCCTTTCTGAGAAATCTTTAGCTAGGAAAAATTGCCATCTATTTGGGTTCATTTAAGGATTATTACATAGTGGCAAAGGACAAGATAACTTCTTAGGGTACCTAGACTTTCTTTTATAAAAATTAAATGAAAGATTTTGAATGAAAGAGCAATTAATCCACCAACTAGTATCATAAGTTAGTGTCTACTTTTCAACCAGCATGATGCTAGCAGGTAAGATATGATTCTTAAGGAGTTTACAGTCCTACTTAGGAGAGCTTGGCAATATGTTGTTCATAAATTTTAAGACCTATGCTACTGGGTTAATATCATGCATAATTGGAGCCATGAATGTACAGGTTCTATTCAGAGTTTCATTAGATCCTGACATCCATTCTGCCTAGAATTTAATGATAAATCAGTCTTATCATATGGTTATGCAAGCAAAATTAAATTTTTACAAGCTAAAACTGTAATATCTATATGGTCTGGGACAAAATTTTAGCTTGAAAACAGTTTCTTATCCTGCCAGTGTTAATTTTGTTCTATACAACTTTAAGTTTTAAAATAAGACAATGATTGAAAGCTAGAGAGAGCTATTTCAAGAAAGAGAATTTTCTAATCAATAGGAACCATCTCAGTATAAAACAAAATAATGAGTTCCTCATCACTAGATGGCTTCTTATCAAGTATTTTATAATGATTAGATGAAAAAGCCCCTTCTAAGACTAATATTCTAGAGATTTGGGGATTTGATATTTTTCTTTTCTCATCATCAAATCCATTTCATTTCTTGGGCTAATTTTGCTGCAACTATTCTTAAACATAGGTCATCATAGTGAAATATACCCAGCGAGTATCAGGGCAGGGCCTCTGGTAATTCAATCAATATGTGTATATTCTTGATAATAGTATTAATTAGGTAAGCAGAAAAAATATGACTTATTGTTTTGGGAATTGACTAAGATCTGAAAATATTTATGGAATTTGCTGGAATTCTTTGACCTGTCTTGTTAGACTATAATTCATGCTATATTTTAAGACTGCTGCCATGTGATATCTGCTAGGAATTGAAAGGTAATCCCATTGTTTTATTTAAAGTGTCAACAAGGAAGCCTTAAACAGTGGAAATCCTAAAGTCCATAAACAAGATGAATCAGCTTGGAAATCTGTGAAATTAGCTGGGCCGGGCCAAGGAGAGGTAAGTATTGGATCTTGTTTATCTATCTTCTATGTGAAATAGATGCACGCTAATTTGAAAATTATTAATCTTGTATGTAGAGCACCTCATCTACCCAGTTACTTCCAAATGTTTTTAGAGAAAGAAGCTGTGAGCTAAGCCTGTTATAATAGGAAAGTGTGCATCAGGCAGGGAATGGTACCTAAAAAAGCACAGATTATATTTATGAAAAAGAAGTTGCTAAGAAAAAGAAGGCATTTTATGCAAGTGACTTTGTTGATTTATGGCAGTGAAGGATGATTTCCTTGGCTATGGAGAGGAACAGTGTAAATTTAGCTTCCATTCTTATCCTTTGTTCAGAGTAATATATACAGATTCTTTTTGGTCATTCCTATGACTTCTACTGATGGAAAGGGCACTGTGGGGTGGAGGGATGTTTCAAGAAATTCATGAGCCCTCTGATGTCTTTCACTGGCATCATCTCCAAAAAAAAAAAACCCAAAACAAAACATTATTGTGTTATTTGTTTTATCATTTGGTTAAGCAGGTTGCCAGACCGGCCCATAAAAAGAAAGCTCGAATGGCGCGGACGCGCTCCGATTTCTTGACTAGAGGTACTTTTGCCGATGGGGAGGGGGATACAGAGGAAGATGATTACGATGACATTATTGAGCCCCTTCTCTCCCTTGACCAAGCTTCTCACTCTGAGCTAGGGCCTGTACCCAGCCTGGGTCAGGCCTCTCACAGTGACTCCGAAATGGTAATTTTATAGCAATATAAGAAAAATACTCAGCAAGCAAATCTGATGGGAATAGTCTTTGCTAATCTAAAGCTAACCTTCACAGCTTCTTCCCACATAAAGGTTTGTACATGGGAAACCTCAGTGAACACAACAGTAAAGCTAAACCTTACTTTAATAGGACTCAAATAAAGGGCACCTTAATAGTACATGTCAAATCATAAATGAGGCAAAATTAAGGTTACCTTAGCACTAATGTAGAAATATTCCATGTTGTATCTTAAAAAGTCTAGGGCAGTGGTCCTTACATTTTTCTATAAAGAGCCACATAATAAATATTTTATACTCTATGGATCATACAGTCTCTTTTGCATCTATTTAGCCATTATAGTGTGAAAGCAGCCATAGACAGTAAGTAAAGAAACGAGCATGGCTGTTTTCTAATAAAACCGCAGGAATAGACAGTGGGTTGTATTTGTTGGCCATAGTTTCCTGATCCCTGCCTGGTCTAGGAAATAGGGTATGTGTTAAATAGTCCATTAGCTTTTAGCTGAAATGATATTCACTTAGTCACTTTTACTTTTTTTTAAAATTTGCCTTTAAATGTGCTCTCTCCCCCGACCCCATTTTTCAATAATAGAAAATAACCATGAATTTTTTAAAATTTAGTGAGCAAAAATGTATCTCCCTGAACCAACCCAGCCAAATAGAAGGCTGTATTTAAATGTGAATTTGTATTAATCACAAATTATATAATTGGAATTGTGTTTGAATAAAACTGCACTATTTTTGACTAAGAATATAACTTTGTCATTATCTCAGCTAAAATTAGGTATATATATGGTTTGATAAGTATGACTGTATTCATGAATATATTAGGGAAAGCAGTTTCATTTTGGAATTGTCCTAAAAATATATAGTAAAAGGGCCCTATATGTCTAATATGAAGTAAAACATTTATCACTGATGAAGTAGAGTTGAAATAATGCTTTATTTCCATGCATATCCATAAGTTGGCTCTCTAATGTTCTTCTTAAGTCTATATTTATTATGGGAGGAAAATTTTAAGATGGTCTTCATTTGACTAGTTAAATATTTTATCTTTTAACTATTATAATTTATATAATGATTCTTCCTAATTTTCATAATACTCTCATTGTCTTGTAGTCTTTTGTTGGAGGTATACCAGTTTTTAAATGATAATATTGATGTTCTGTGAAGGAAAAAACAACAACAAAATCAGAAAAATGTAGGACAAGTTTCCTGATTAGATAAATGAGTCATTAAGCTGAGGCAAATGTTAGTTAGGATTATAGAATTTGGGAACAGTCTGTGTATCTGTTATATATAATTATAACCAAAACCTTCTCTTCAGTGTAGAATAAAATAACTCCATTTTGGAGGTGCCCTGTATTTGAGTGATAAATAATGAAATATATTCTGTTATATACATATATGACTAGTAGTTAAATGTTAAAATATGTAATGGAACAAACTAATTTAAGTACTGCTTTATCTATTATACGTGGATTTATTGTTTGTGGAAGAACTTAGCATTTATAACTCTGTTTTGTTCCTGAGAGTTTCCTCTGTTAACAACCCTTAGTCCTTTTGGTGATAGAATTCTTTCACACTGGGAACCCTTACTGAGATGAACCAGGAAATTGGGCTTTCTGCTAGGAGCATTCAGCTCCTTTCAGTGTTCTAATCTAGCCTCTGTTCACCTGCTTGACGTTCACTGCATGCCAGTAGTTGTAGAGCACTTCCCTGCACAGTGTGTTAGTCACCTCTCCAGCTTTCTCACTTTCCTTCTCTTTCATCCCTAGCTATTTTAGGAACAGGTGGTAGTGCTTGTTTCTGGTGGACACTTGCATGAAGAAGCTTTGCTTTCTAGAATATGCTGATAGATACTTATTGGGGTTGGGGTGGGAAGGGTAACAACAATTTTAGTATGTGTTTCTTTGTTTATCTTGAAAACATGCCATGTTCTGACATTACCTGTTATTATAAAGATGAAGATTTATTATTTCTACGTGGAATTCCCTAAAATTCAAATTTTAAATGGATTTGATTTTCTGGGCACATGGATTTTTAAAACTGTATGTGTTTTTTTCTTTGTTTTATTTTTATTTTTTTTCTGGACACGGTGATCCCATCCCTCTGTTGTTATTTCTTAAGAAGTATGTCATTAAATCTCAGAAGAAATGGCCATCTGATTTTCCAGTTGTGAAGTAACTCATCTAATGGGATAAAGAAAACTGCAAATGCATTACCTGAAGGGGATTTCATAAGCATTACCTCTTTAGTTAGTTAATTATTAATCAGTTGTTACCTGCTGTGGAAGAAGGGAAACAAATATACCATTTGAATAATTGTTTACTCTCTGTTTGCTGCTCTCACTCCAATTTTAATCTACTATGTTGGCATTTACCCAAGTAGAATGACATGTCCTGCTAAGCAATATTTTTAAAGTAGCTTTCACATAGTTTTATACTTTTTTCTATGTAGTTTCTTCTACCATTCCCCAAACTTAAAGCAATCATCTCTATGGGTATGACCCCCAGTGTGCCCTCCAGAATTTTAAGTCATCTTTACTTACAGCATGGTAAAACTGAATAAATGTCTCATTATCCCCTCAGAACTGCTCTCACTTCTTACATTCCTATTTCTGTTTGTTACTCTCTGAGATATTCTCTAATCCTTACCTGTGGTGTTTTCTTTCTTTTCACTGTCCAGTCTTCAAAAGACTGCCAGAAAAACCTATTGATCAAGCAAAGCTAAGTTTATTAACTTATTAAAATAAGAGAAAACACACCTTGACTGTGTCTTAGTAATGTCTCACAAGGGGGAAGTCAGGAGAGGAGGGTTTTAGGATCTGGGCTTGGTGATTTTGAGTTGGGTCTTGCAAGGTAGAAAACTGATTGGTATTGAACAAAGTTTATTGTATAGGAGGTTCGAATTGGCAGCCCTAAGACAGCAACTGTACTGTTGAATATACATTAATATTTATATCTGTATTATTTCCCCAGAAAAGTCAGGGACAGTTTATAGCATTGTGACTGTCTGTTCTTTGAAAATTTAGTAGAATTTTCTCCTATGCAACTGTATGGGATTGGTGCTCTTTTGTGTTAAGTTCCTCCATTTCTTCTAGGAAAACTGGTCTTTTTAAACTTTCTATCTAATGGGGTCAATTTTGGCAAACAATTTTTTCTTAGGAAATTATCCATTTCATCTAACTTTTCAGATTTATTTGAACAGAGGTTTGAAAGTAGTCTCTTAAGGTGTTTTAAATTTCTCTATTTCAGTGGTTAATTTCCCTCTTGTCATTTTTTGTAGATTTGTGGTTTTTCCTTTTTTTCTTTAAGTTAGCAAGTTGTTTGTTTTGTTAATTTTGTCCAAAATAGCAGAATTTTGATGTATTTATTACATCAATTTTTTTCCATTCTCCCCTTTATTGATTTTAGATTTTATCTTTATTGTTTATTTCTTTGTGCTTTCTTTGTTTTATTTTCTTGTTTTTGTGGATTTTGAGTTGGGAATTTAATTCATTTATTTTATTTTTATTGATATATTTTTAATTTTCCTCTGAGCATTGCTTCAGATGTCTCATAAATTCTAATATATAAAGTTTTTATTCCTTTTTTTCTAGAAAATCTTTTATTTCAGTTTAAATTTCTTTTTTTCCTCAAGACTTGCTTAGTAAAAGATTTTTTAATTTTCAGAGGAAGAGCCTTTTTGTTTTTATTTTTATTAATTTCTAGTTTTATTGTGTTATGATCAGAGTATTTGTAATATTTCTATTTGATGGAATTTACTGATTTTTTTTGGTTACCTAATATGTGATCATTTTTTGTGAATGTACCATGTGTATTTGAGAAAAACATGTATTCTTGTTCAGGGTATAAAGTTTCAAAATATATCCATATTCTCTACCCTATTGATTATGTTATCTGCCTTTTATTTTATTATTTTTTGTACACTGATCTGTCTTATGCTGAGAATGGTGTGCTAAAGTTTTCTATTATTCATTATGAATGTTTGCTTTTAGTATTAAAAAGTGACCATTGTCACATTATATGCTTTTTGCTTAAATTCTACTTAATATCACAGCCTCTGTTTTCTTATTTCCATTTGCCTAGTAAACTTTTGCTTATTCCTTTGTTTTTAGCCTTTCTGGGTCCTTTTGTTTTAGACGTATGTTTTCTATACAGTATCGTTGGGTCCTGCTTTGTGAGTCAAGCTAAAAATTTTTTCTTAGGTGAATTAAGTCTATTCATATTTATTGATGTAACCTATAGGTTCAGTCTCAATTCTTTCTTATTATTTTATAGTATTATTATGTGTCACTTCAAATTTGCTATGTTTATGTTATGCATTTTCCGTGCTCTTTTTTTTAATTTCTTTCGATATTTAGGAAACATTGTCATCTTATTCTACTTGTTGCTTACTTTTGTATATAACTTTTAAAAGTGCCTTTAGTACACTATTTTTCAATTTAACCAAATTTTCTGTTGTTAGTCAGTTTTTAATGAATAATATCCTTTAATTCCCATCTATCATGACACAACTAGAGATGAATTATTCCACTTCTTCTTTTCCTCTCCTTCTACTGTTGTTTTTTAGGCTTTTATTTCTACTTTGTCAGAACACATAATTTTAGATAATTTTTTTGTCCTGGCTTCTACTATTGTTTTCATCTTAGATCTACTACTAAATATATTAAATTATCACATCAGATATTTTGTTGGAGCTTCCCTATTCATCTCTTGGTCAGATGAAGCTCTTCTCCTAGTACTCATGAAGGGCTCATAGATAAAGAATGTCCTGAGTTCTTTCTATAGCCTTGATGCTTAAAGGAATATCTTGGCTACATATAAAATCCTTGATTCATACTTTTCTTTCCTTGAGTTTTTTGAAAATGCTATTTTATTGTTATCTTGCTTTATATATTATTTTTGGTAAGTTTATTGCCAGTCTGTTTCTCTTGCCCTTGTAAGTTATTTGATCTTTTAGATTGGAGACGTTCAGAAATTTCTCTTTATATTTCAAGTTTAGGATATGTCTTCAAGTCGATCGTTACAATTAATTATCCCACAGGCCAGGCGAAGTGGCTGACGCCTGTAATCCTAGCACTCTGGGAGGCTGAGGTGGTAGGATCACTTGAGCTCAGGAGTTCAAGACCAACCTGAGAAAAAGGGAGACCCCATCTCTACTAAAAATAGAAAAATTAGCTGAGCATGGTGGCAAGTGCCTGTAGTCCCAGCTACTCGGGAGGCTGAGGCAGGAGGATCACTTGAGCCAAGGAGTTTGAGGTTGCCGTGTGCTAGGCTGACACCAGGGCACTCTACTCACGGCAAAAGAATGAGACTGTCTCAAAAAAAAAAAAAAATTAATTATCCTACATATACCTACTGGGTGCTTTTAGTATGTAAATTTTGGTCTTATTTTTGAAAAATTTTTATGAATTACAGTTTTAAATTTAGTTATGTTCCATTGTTTTGTTTTTCATAGGGATTCCAAGTATACATACGTTTTTTCTGTTTTGCCTGTCTTCCATTTCAGTTACCTTCTCTCTGACCCTTTTTACTTTTTTCATTATATCACTTTTATATCCTTTATTATTTTTCTTACTTTATTTAATTCCTTTTAAATTTTTGTTTGTGCTTTTTCTCCCTTGGGCACCTTATAAGTTAGTGTTGTAGAACCCAATTCGCAGCTAAAGCCAAACACTGTGACATTGCTGCTTGGAGATAGAGAAGTTTATTCAAGTTGGCCAAAGTGAGGAGACAGGAGAGTAGTCTCTCAGATTTGCCTTGTTGTAAAGATGAGGCAAGAAACTTTTATGCAGGGTTGGGGTTAAGATAGGGGGAAGTCTGTGTTGCTTTTAGTTTCAACACTTTGAGTAATCAAATTTCTGGGCATCAGCAGCTAGTTGCAACTTTCTCAGAGGTGTTCATTTCTTCTGCAAAACAAACTTCATAGATTCTCCTATGACCCTGGAGTTAACTCCTCCTGCTTGACAAAGAAATAGTGCATTAGCAGTTAATAACTGCTGTGGAAAGAAAGGATGCTGGGCAGGAAGCAAGCATTTAACATATAGAAACAACTAAGGGCCTAGTCCAATTATTTCAGCCATTAAAAATGTTGAGATACTAAAATCTCATGGGGCCCAGTGACATTTGTCTTCATTTTAGAGTTAATATTATCTTTTTCTTTTATTTCTTTCTTGAGTTCAGCCAATCTCTTTTCATTTTTTTCTGTCTTTTAAATCTATTTCTAGTTTTTATTTTTGAATTTCTGATTCAGGAGATTTGTCATATATATGAGGATATTTAATTCATTTGAGAGTTACTGTTTTCTTTGGTGAGGGGGTGGAATTAATCAATTGAGTTGTTTTGATTCTCATTTTGGTTCTCATTTGATACTCATTTACTTTGTTTTATTATTGTAGCTTTTTATAGCTTTTGTATATTTTAATGTATTCATTTTGTGTATGTGGGGTGGTTTACAAGATAGTAAGTTCAAGAACTTCCTCTTTTGTCAGTACAGCAAAGTACAGTTTCTTTAATGAATGACCTGTTTTTGTTTTTGTTTTAGTGGTGGTGAAAGCAATATTCTGTGTCCTCCAATTTTTTTGCTTCTCTTTTGCCTTGCTGGATTCTAAATTTTTGCCTTCTGCTTCTTTTTCTCTTCACTACCTGATCTCCAAAAGGCACCTCTTCCTTCTCTTTTACTTCCTTTCCCCAGAAGCTTTACCTTTAAAAAATGTCACCTTGAATCCTATGCATTTTTAAGTCATTTCCCTGAGGTCAGTTCTCTAATCTATAATAACCTTTTGTATTTTCACAATTAGGTGGACCTTCTTTTTGTGACAGTGATTTTATATCAATCCTAAGCCCATTGCTAGTTTTACTCTTTTCTCTTTTCCACAGTTTTTCTTAGATAGCACTTGTTCTGTGCAAAAGCATGCAGTGGGACTGTGAGAGAGAGCTTGCTGGAATTATTTTTCTGCCTATAGGTAATTTGAAGTTCGGGTGCTTTCTTCTTTCTAGTTATGTTACAAGTGTAAGTTTTATGTAGTTTTATTTTTGTTCCTTTTTTTTCTTTTCCCTATCATGCTTAGCCAGGATGGCTTTGTATTATTTTTTGAGAATATGTCACTATATTTATTTGTGTTTAGGCAGCTTGCATTATTTTTAGCTTCCTAGAAGTCGTTTTTAAGACATTCTTAATCTATAAATTTCCCTTCCCTCTTTTTTCTTTTTCCCACTAGCAATCTATTTGTTGAGGAAATAGCATCATTTGTTCTGTTAAGTTTCCCATATTTTTGGATTTTACTGATTGTAACCCTGTCTTATTATTTTTTTCTTTTTTTTTTTTAAAGCCAGTCAAATTTAGCAGTGGGGGGGTTGAATACCAACTTTAGTGACACTAATGTTAATAAGTTCTGATAACCCATTGTTTTATTATTTTAAGTGACATTAAACCAGTTTACAGGAAATACATGGTATAAATATCCACATAGATTAGGAGTTTTGGTCACACTTGGGTTTAATTTTTAAGGAAAATGCTTTATAGATGGTAGTATGTCCTACTGCATCACATTGGGCACTATATCTCTCTTTGTGAGGTTTAGATCGATCATAGGGATCACATATTATTGGCCTGATCCTGGATTTATTATTATTATAATTGAGGTATATAATGCATACAGTGAAATGCACAGATCTTCAGTGTACAGTTTGACCATTTTTGACATATGCATACAACCACATAACTTACACTCCTGTCAAGATTGCTGTAACCTAAAAATTCTTCTCATGTTTCTACTTGACCTTCCCCCTTCAACTCCACCCTCAGAAGCAACCATTATTCTAGAACTTCTTATAAATGTAATTATATAATATGTATTCTGTGGTAGGAATAATTCTAAAATGGCCTCACAAGATTCCCATCCCTACTGAAAACATACCCTCTCCCAGTTATTTAATCAGACACTAATCTAGGTTCTGTTGTAAAGGGATTTTGCAGATGTAATTAAGGTTCTATGACCGCATGAAAGCATTTCTTGGCTGGTGAGGAGAGAAAGAGATTTCTAGCATAGGAAGAATTCTACATGCCTCTTCTGGCTTGAAGATATCTTTATGTTCACTAGCCTTTTATTTTGTAATATGTAATCTGCTGTTAGTCCTACCTAGTATATTTTTCATTTCAGACATTGATGTTTTCATCTCTAGAAGTTTGATTTGAGTCTTTTTAATATCTTCCAGTTCTCTACTTACCTTTTTGTACATATGGAATACACTTATAATTACTATTTTAATGTCCTTCTAATTCAATAACATTTGGGTCAGTTTTGAGTCAATATAAATGGATTGATTTTTTTTTTCCCCATTCTGGGTTATATATTCTTCCTTCTTTGCATGCCTAGTTATATTTTTTATTGGATGCCTAACACTGTGAATTTTGCCTTGTTGAGTATAGTTTTTGTGGATATTTTTATGTTCAATTGATATTTTTTAGACTATTACTTTCCAATAATATTCCAGGGCTTTCTTCTGGAAGTAGTTTGATCTTTTCAGGTCTTTCTAAGGTTGGTCAGGCTCAAAAAGTACTCAAGTCTAGGACTAATTATTCTTGACTATTGAGGCAAGATCCTCTATGTACTTTGCTCAATACCCCAGAAATT